>JASEVX010000001.1:184486393-184555836 GCA_031761405.1 Serripes groenlandicus | reverse complement strand
CAAAAGAAGAAAACTATTTTAAGCCCTTTCTCTCAAACAAATGGTGGAGTGCCCTTGGGCAAGGCACATTTTCTAGCATAGTACTGGTTTGTTTATCCAGGGATCATGAATAAGTGAACTGTCACCGTGATATAACTGAAATATTGTTGAAAGCGACATAAAACCCCAATAAATAAATAAATATTCTCTCAAACAAGAAATTTACATCAGATGACTCAAAATTATCTTGGCAAAAATGATCTTGTGCATAGAAATATGTTTAAGCTGGCATTGCGTGAGCAATGTAGAACCAGATATGTATGTACAACTGCATTCTGATCCAGATCTACACTGTTCACATATTACTAAAACAAACTTGTCAGAAGCTTCTGTCTACTAGTGACTTTTCTTGTTTTTTTGTGTAAATAGTTAAATATATATATTGTTAAATAAGTTTAGTTATATTATGAATTGTATTTAACCCTTTCCCACATACAGCAAATCTGCAGCAGACGACTTTGAAAACAAATAGGCAAAAACATGAAAAATCTCAATAAATGAGAGTTTAATTGTTAAATAAAGTAGATTACATTGTGGCAAAAAGAGTAATTGCTTGTTTTGTGTAATTTCTTTTTTGCCACAATGTTTTCAAATGTTGTCTGCTGTTATGGCATCAGAAGAGTTTATATAACTTAATAATAAGGGAAAGGGTTTAACCTCAGTTGTGTTATGCTTTTAGCTTTTTTTGGTCTGATAAGACCCCTCAAACTACTGTTGTACTGTACACAAGTATTTAGACAACTCTACCATGCTGGGTATAAACCCCATGACCTGACTTAAACTCTTTCCTATATATATAGACACTTTCTGATGCCTTTACAGCAATATCAATTTTAAAAACGTTTTGGCAATAGAAAAACTTCCTCATAAGCGAAGTTTTCCAAGTTTTCTTATATGCTATTCAATCTGGTTTTGACAGTAATTATTTACTATATGTGATGAAGTAAATAGAGATTTATAGAATAATAATTATTCTCAAACTCAGCTAGTTTGTTAATTGAGGTCATGGCTACCACTAATTAAATTTTAAAAGCCAGTGATATCATTTGCATAATGTGTATACCTGCCTTATCCAGATATATTTAAAAAACAACAACATCTTGTAATTACTGTACTGCGAAAACAAGCACATGTATATACAACACTTATATCAAGATCACTTTACAAATCAATGAGAAAAGCAACAGACTAAACAATGTTTACTTATAATGTACAGTGGATTTGTACATATTAACTCACACAATCTGCATTGATTCCCTCAAAGATAATTCCTTAGATGCACTCCATGAGAACAGGAGTTTTCTTCTTGCTGAGGGCTTTCTACTTGGAGTGAGGGTGTCATAGCTAAGTGCAGGGAATGGATCTGGGTACTTCTCTGATGGTTTTCCCTCAAGGAAATGCTTATACATGAAAATACACAATGTTATTGATAAAACAAACAAACAAATCAGAAACATCATGTTAAATTTAAACCTGTTGCTAATTCAACTAAAATGTTCAGGAATGGTTTATAGTGATTTCAAAAGTCTGCATACATGTGGTATATAATTGTTATTTACATTCAGAATAGTTTGCTTTATGTTTGAAGTACTCAGACCCATTTCCTGCTATTAGCTATGACACCCTCACTCTAAGTCGAAAGCCCCTGTGATATGTCTTTTTGTTTTTCATTTCCATCATAAATTTATGCAAACATAACTTTTTTCATTATATATTATTTTCAATATGTTGGCATACATCTTGAATATTGAATACACTTTCATAATACATGTTATAAAAAATTGTCATCCGTTTTTCACGTCTTTTACCCTATAATGTCTGCTATAATCGACACCGTTAGCACATATTCAACACTACAGAAAAACTGTGTAATGAAATATTATTATTATATATGTGGTACGAAGACGCCAAGAATGGTACGAATTTATAGTGGTACGAATCTCACAAATCAAAATTGTGAACCCTGAAATCAATTATATCACATCTTTATTTCATTTGGAAAATATACCAAATACTCTTCACGTGCATTATGCTCTTGCAAAAAACAACATAACAATAAACGAGTGAATGAAATCTCTTCCCCCGTCCATCGACCGTTCTGTTCAACGTTGAACGAAGATAAAGTGGGCGAAATAGACTACATTTAACCTTCGTGTGTATTTCGAATCACTCGTTTCAGCTTATTTCGTTTTGCAAGTGAATGGTTTGGTTGTTGACGTTAAACGTTAAAGATTGAAAATGTAAATTACCTTTGAACACACATACAAATGTTTGGCTTTCCCCCTTTCCTTTAGTTTTTCCTCGCTCAGCTGACTGTGTGGCCTGCCGCACAATCTTATCCATTTTCTGGCCTTTTCAAGACTTTTGCCGGGTTTAGGAAACGGGATGAAATGAACCCCATTCCTTAGACGATCTGGATACCTAGTGTCGGTATTACAGGTACCCCAGCAACACCGTTTAACCATAATAAACACTTTCTTCAAAAATCTACGACATTTATGAAAGTGTCGGGCAAAATGGCGGCGCGTCCTTAGTTTCGCGCGATCTGATTGGCTAACGTCAGCTGTCAATCAAAAGTCGGCGATCCCTCAATTGTGTCAAAATCTGATATAGAGTTTTTGGACGTGTTTTGCAAGGTCATTTTATGATGTCCAATAAGTGTGTTAAGTTTCAAAGCAATAGCATTTGTGGTTTGTAAGACAAAGCTTTGCATACACAACTTTAACTAAAATTTCTAAGTTCAAAAAGGGGCATAACTGTGTCAAAATCTGATAAAGATTTTTGGGACTTGCCCTGCAAGATCTTTTTTTGATGTCCAATAAGTCTGTTAAGTTTTAAAGCAATAGCATCTGTGGTTTGTGAGAAAAAGTTTTGCTTAAAAAGCTTAACTAAGTCCAAAAAGGGGCATAATTGTGTCAAAATCTGATATAGAATTTTGGGACTTGCTCTGCAATGTCATTTTCTGATGTCCAATAAGTATTCTAAGTTTCAAAACATTAGCATCTGTGGTTTGTGAGAAAAAGCTTTGCATGCACAACTTTAACTAAAATTTCTAAGTCCAAAAAGGGGCATAACTGTGTCAAAATCTGATAAAGATTTTTGGGACTTGCCCTGCAAGATCTTTTTTTGATGTCCAATAAGTCTGTCAAGTTTTAAAACAATAGCATCTGTAGTTTGTGAGCAAAAGCTTTGCATGCAAAAGTTTAAACAAAAATTTCTAAATCTAAAAAGGGGCAGATGTTTCTAAAGACGTTTACTGCAGATTTGCTGTATGTGGGAAATAGGATTACGCTAGCGAGGCAGATGTGTCAATATTTACCAAAATTGTGGGTTTTGTGGTAAAAGCACCAAAATTTGCACAAATGATGCTAAGGACATACTAAGAGATTTTAGATATAGTGCCAAGCTGGATTTTAGCTGATGAGCCCATAAAGTGCAAAAATCCAAGATGGCCGCCATCCGAAACGAAAAATCTGTAAATTGTCATATCTTTACGAATAGTTCACACAAGAACACAAATGAGGAGTCTTTTTGTATGTTTTCAGACATAATGAATCCAATGGAACTGGTAGGCGAATAATAATTATATTTTCTCCTCTATGGATTTTCAATATTTTTGTCTCGATGTTTTCAGTCATCTGATAGAAATTTATTGTTTGTGGGAAAGGGTTAAAGTTAATTGGTAAATATACTATGTTCTTTACACAAAATCCTCTCAATCTACATGCAACAAAAGCGACAGAAAAAACACATATGTAGCCTGCCAATAAGTAGGTAAGTGAAGATGTGATGGACGGACAGAAAAGAGAGAAGTGTCTTATTAAACACAAAAACCATATTTCAGATACTTCATTGGAAATTGATCCTATTCATATCTCAGATGCACTTTGTTACATCCATATCAGATGATTTCGGAAAAGATTGTGAAACAAGAGGGCCATGATTGCCCCCTATATTTCGCTCACCTTATTTAATAGAACTTCAATAGTTTTTAAAGTTTTTACTCTATACAAACATGTATAAGGAAAACAAGCAACCCCCCCTGGTGGCCATGTTTTTCATCAGATCGGAATAATTTCAACAATCTTGGTAGAGGGTCACCCAAGTAACATTTGTGCCAAATTATTTTTAAATCAGGTAGGTACTTTTGGACAAGAAGATTTTTAAAGTTTTTACAATGCACATCTAAGGAAAACAAGCCCCACCCCCTGGCGGCCATGTTTTTCAAAGAATCGGAATTATTTGAACAATCTTACTAGAGGGTTACCCAAGGATTATTTGTACCAAATTACCTTCAAATCGGGCCAGTACTTTTAAACAAGAAGGTTTTTTAAAGTTTTAACAATGCACATATAAGGAAAACAAGATTTTTTAAGTTTTCACTATAGCCATATAAGACAAAATAGCCCCGCCCCCCTGGCGGCCATAGTTTTCGACCAATCAACATGGCTTGAAGGAATCTGATAGAGGGTCACCCAAGGAACACTTCTACAAAATTATTGAAAATCGGCCTGACACTTTCGGAGGAGAAGATTTTTTAAGTTTCCACTATAACCATATAAGGCAAAATAGCCTCGCCCTCTGGCGGCCATGTTTTTCGACCAATCAACATAGCTTGAAGGCATCTGATAGAGGGTCTCCCAAGGAACATTTCTACAAAAAAAATTGAAAATTGGCTAAACACTTTCGGAGAAGAAGATTTTTTAAGTTTTCGCTATAGCCACATAAGGCAAAACAGCCCGCCCCCTGGCGGCCATGTTTTTCGACCAATCAACATTTTTTGAAGGAATCTGATAGAGGGTCACCCAAGGAACATTTCTACAAAATGATTTGAAAATCAGCCTTACATTGTTGGAGTAGAAAATTTTGTAAGATTTCACTATAGCTATATAAGGCAAAATAGCCCCGCCCTCTGGCGGCCATGTTTTTCGACCATTCAACATGGCTTGAAGGAATCTGATAGAGGGTCACCCAAGGAACATTTCTAAAAAATTATTTGAAAATCGGCCTGACACTTTCGGAGAAGAAGATTTTTTACTATTTTTTTCTTTCGGTTGCCATGGAAACCAGAATTCTGGATGGATCAAAAACAATTGAAGGAATTTAGGAGAGGATATTAAGAGGATGCTTCCTATGAAGTTTCAACCAAATTGGCCAAGTGGTTAGGGAGGAGAAGTTGTTTAAAGGAAAAAGTTAACGCATGCACGCACGACGGACAATTCGCCATGACATAAGCTCGACTGGCTTTCAGCCAGTGGAGCTAAAAAGGAGAAACAAGCAATTTTTTTTCCCCCGCAATGTTTGCAACTCGATTCAATAATTATACTTTTGAATGGAAAGTTTCTACATTTTTGCCTCTATATTTTTGCCAAGATGTTTTCAATGTTGTCTTGCAAGTTTGTAGTATATGGGAACAGGTTAACAGTTAAAAATTACTTACGGAAAGAGTCTCCTTTAAAATCCGGAGTGCCAGTGTAAAGTTGTTCTGTTCCTTACAGCTCTTTTGCCATCTTGAGTTTAAGGCGAAGCTTGGTGTCAAGAAATGCATCCTCCTCCTTCTCAATGGAGTCCTGGGAATAAGCCTGGCTTTGAAGTTTACCACTGATGTGATCCATGAACACTGACCTAGATCAATAGATTGGAGATTAACCCTTTCTCACGCCTCTGCAGCAGACGACTTTTGATAACATTGTTACAAAAGTAAAAATTGCTCAAAACGAGCAATTTCTTCTTTTGCCACAATGTTTTCAACTCTTATTTTTTAGTAAATATACCTACATTTATAGAGCTATTCCGTGTTTTTGTCTAGTTGTTTTAAAAGTCGTCTGCTGCAGATTTGTTTTAAGTGGGAAAGGGTAAACACTGTTTCAACAGTTTTTCAGTAATATCATGGCAGCCAGTGCACCATACCATATGTTTCCTGACTTTCATTTAGCCCATTGGTGGAAGAACAGTAATTCTTGTCAATATGACTTTTGTAAACAAGAGGACCATGATGGTCCTATATCGCTCATCGCTACAATGCACATATAAGGAAAACAAGCTCCGCCCCCTGGCGGCCATGTTTTTCAATGGATCGGAAATATTTGAACAATCTTGGTAAAGGGTGCCCAAAGGAACATTTGTGCAAAATAATTTTCATATCGGGCCAATACTTTTGGACAAGAAGATTTTTAGAGTTTTAACAATGCACATATAAGGAAAACAAGCTCCGCCCCCTAGCGGCCATGTTATTCAACGGATCAGAAATATCTGAACAATCTTGGTAAAGGGTGCCCCAAGGAACATTTGTGCAAAATGATTTTCAAATCGGGCCAGTTCTTTTGAACAAGAAGATTTTTAGAGTTTTAACAATGCACATATAAGGAAAACAAGCTACGCCCCCTGGCGGTCATGTTTTTCAACGGATTGGAAATATTTCAACAATCTTGGTAAAGGGTGCCCCAAGGAACATTTGTGCAAAATAATTTTTAAATCGGGCCAGCACTTTTGGACAAAAAAAGATTTTTAAAGTTTTAACAATGCACATATAAGGAAAATAAGCTCCGCCCCCTGGCGGCCATGTTTTTCAACGTATGGGAAATATTTGAACAATCTCGGTAGAGGGTACCCCAAGGAACATTTGTGCAAAATAATTTTTAAATCGGGCTAGTACTTTTGGACAAGAAGATTTTTTAATCTTTGGCAATTTTCCCCTTTTCTGATGCCGCAGCAACCAAAGTTCTACTTGGAATTAAATTCTTTGAACAACTTTGAAAGAGGACCACCTAAGGACCATTCATGTGAAGTTATTTTGAAATCTGTCCATTGGTTTAGTAGGAGAAGTCATTTGTAGGAAATTGTTAACAGACAGACAGACAGACGACGACGCTGCCGGACGCCAGACAGTGAGTGATCATAAAAGCTCACCTTGCACTTCGTGCTTAGGTGAGCTAAAAACTCTCAGTTCAACCTAGGGTTATACAAGCATTCTGGAAACCTCTTAGAATAGTTATACAGTATCTCAGTTATATCACAGTGGACAATTTATCTAACAATACGTTTCTTTTATTTCTCACACCAGAATCCCACACAACAGGAGAACAATTATGACCGAAAAACAAGTAGACAAATATTCCATATTCCATTTAATTGTAAATGCCATGACTTACAAAACCTCTAAAGGTATTGATTGATTGGGGTTTAACGCGGCGGCCAATTTACCTATTTATGTGTTTCCTGGCTTTCTCACACCAGTAATACACACATCAATCTTTCCAAGCAA
The DNA here is from genome assembly GCA_031761405.1 of Serripes groenlandicus. NCBI lineage: Eukaryota > Metazoa > Mollusca > Bivalvia > Cardiida > Cardiidae > Serripes > Serripes groenlandicus. The sequence continues at coordinate 184,548,533 of JASEVX010000001.1, read as the reverse complement.
CTGGCTGCTTTTCCACATAGACTGTTAGCCCATTGGTGGAAGACGAATGTTGCTTGTCAAAATGACTTTTGTTAAACGACGGAAAAAATGTTGGCTAAGCTGGGGTTCAAACTCACAATCCCTAGACTGAAAGCCCGCATCGCTACCGGGGCTCGGCACCTCCAAAGGTAAGTATAGGTTTAACATCACTATTATGAGGTAAATAAGTATTCCAGGAACTTTTGTTTTTAGCTGTTTTCAACATTATTTTAGTCATTGAGACGATTCTTTTGAGAACCAACAACATAGGGTTAGAGGGTCGAATAAGTATTTTAGAACATGCAAAACGCCTCTTATCTAGAGCTCTGCTAAGCGAGGATAAGAGCTTTAACCAAGGGCTCACCAGCATGTCTGCCACAAGCTAGGGATCAAACCTAGGATGTTGAGTTCAGTAATCAAGCCGAACTTGTTAGTAACTACTTCATCCCAAACATATACAGGATCTGTCAACAAATGAGGAGTTCTTTTGTTCCAAATCAGCCTCTGTGCGGGATCCATCAATTGAAAATTCTCTGTAATATCAATGTTTAAGGTGCTGAACTCCAGATGGAGATCAAAATTTTGAAAGGTTGTAACTTTTGCAAATATTACTAATAGTGACGAAAAATAAGTAATAAATAGTTTTGGCGGTAAATGTTTAAAACAAGAGGGCCATGATGGCCCTGCATCGCTCACCTGATTTTTTTTCTCACTTTAGCCATGTAAGCCCTGCCCCCTGGCGGCCATAGTTTCCAACCAAACAACTTGGCTTGAAGGAATCTAATAGAGGTTCACCCTAGGAACATTTCTACAAAATTATTTGAAAATCGGCCTGACACTTTCGGAGGAGAAGATTTTTTAATTTTTCACTATAGCATATAAGGCAAAATAGCCCCGCACCCGCATGGCCATGTTTTTTCACCGATCAACATAGCTTGAAGGAATCTGATAGAGGGTCATCCAAGGAACATTTCTAAAAAATTATTTGAAAATCGGCCTTACACTTTTGGAGGAGAAGATCTTTTACGTTTCCACTATAGCCATATAAGGCAAAATAACCACAAAGCCATATACAAAATTTCAGGTCAATAGCTCAAAGAATGTAGGAAAAAAGTGCGGAAAACCAATATTCTAAGTCCAAAAAGGGGCATAACTCATTCAAAAATTGACGACATTCAAGGAAATGTGAACTTGATCTGTCACACTTGATTACAAAGCCATAAACATAATTTCAGCTCAATATATCAAAGCATGTAGAAAAAAAGTTCGGAAAACAAATATTCTAAGTCCAAAAAGGGGCATGACTCATTCAAAAATTGACGAAATTCCAGGAAATATGAACTTGATCCGTGACACATCACTACAAAGCCTTATACAAAATTTCAGGGCAATAGTTAAAAGTGTGTAAGAAAAAAGTGCGGAAAACCAATATTCTAAGTCCAAAAAGGGGCATAACTCATGCAAAAATTGACGATATCCGAGGAAATGTGAACTTGATCTGTGACACATGATTACAAAGCCATATACAAAATTTCAGGTCAATAGCTCAAAGTATGTAGGAAAAAAGTGCGGAAAACCAATATTCTAAGTCCAAAAAGGGGCATAACTCTATCAAAAATTGACGAAATTCGAGGAAATGTGAACTTGATCTGTGACACTTGATTAAAAAGCCATAAACATAATTTCAGCTCAATACATCAAAGCATGTAGAAAAAAAGTGCGGAAAACAAATATTCTAAGTCCAAAAAGGGGCATAACTCATTCAAAAATTGACGAAATCCCAGAAAATATAAACTTGATCTGTGACACTTTTTCAGACATAATGAATCCAATGGAACTGGTAGGGGAATAATAATTATATTTTCTCCTCTATGGATTTTCAATATTTTTGTCTCGATGTTTTCAGTCATCTGATAGAAATTTATTGTTTGTGGGAAAGGGTTAAAGTTAATTGGTAAATATACTATCAATAGCTGAAAGAATGTAAGAACAAGAGTACCGCAAACGGTACATAATACGCCCGTCAGGAACTTCTTTGTAAGTTTCCTGTTTGTTTTGATATATTGTTTGTTTGTAAATAGTTAATAAAGTCGTTCAGGAATAAGTTGTTAAAGAATAATAGTGGGAAACTATGAAAAATGCATAACTCATGCAGAAATTGACAAATATTCTTAGTCCAAAAAAGGGCATAACTCATTCAAAAATTGACGAAATTCGAGGAAATGTGAACTTGATCTGTGACACTTGATTACAAAGCCATATACATAATTTCAGCTCAATACATCAAAGCATGTAGAAAAAAAGTGCGGAAAACAAATATTCTTAGTCCAAAAAGGGGCATAACTCATTCAAAAATTAACGAAATCCAAGGAAATATGAACTTGATCTGTGACACATCACTACAAAGCCTTATACAAAATTTCAGCTCAATAGCTCAAAGTATGTAAGAAAAAAGTGCGGAAAACACGAACGAACGGACGGACATGACCATACCATAATACGTACCGTTTTTAAAAAACGGTCGTATAAACAAGTGCGGAAAACCGGAACAGACGGAGGGAGGGAGGAACATGACCATACCATAATACGTACCGTTTTTAAGAAACGGTCGTATAAAAAAGTGCGGAAAACCCAAACGAACGGACGGACGGAGGGAGGGACATGACCATACCATAAAACGTACTGTTTTTAAGAAACGGTCGTATAAAAATCGTTAAAATATAAGTTAAATTGTTGAATAATTGTCATCACGTGAGTATGTGTGAAAGGGTTAAATGTTTCTGTTCCAAAAATGTTCAGCAAACATTCCTCACCGGCCCCAATTGCTTTGTCATTTGTAATATTTGTTTGTGTATCTTGTTTTTCTCATGGGCAATGTGACCTGTTGAACTTATATTTGTAATAAGCTTGCATTACTGTCAAGATATGAAGGAATCCATATGCTTGACCATGAAAATACAAGCCGTCCAGCGATAAAACCAACATTGTTGACTATGCGTAAAGTACTGCCCTGGATCAGCCTAAGCATGCCGCGCAGGCTTACCCGGATAGACACTTTTTGCCTCCTGTGGATTTTCTGTTTCAGGAATCATTACTCCTATACCTCTATACCCCTGAGACAGAATGTGTTGGCCTGGATCAGTCTGTGCGGACTGCGCAGGTGAATCTGGGTCAATACAATACGCAGATGTGATAATATTGGTTTTCTTACAGGACGGCTCATATTATGTCCCATATCATAATTTATCAAAACAAGGGCGCTGCTTAGCAAATGCAAATGCTCGTCCGTGTTATGTGTCTTGGTATAGCCATGTTTATTGTTCCGAGGAAAATGTGTTTCAAGTTTCATTTAAAAGTGTTGAACTTTTTTTTAGACACGGATGAAGACACCAAGGGTATAACAATAGCGCAACTTCTATTCTTTGAAAAAGAGACTAGCTAACAATCTAACTGCATTTTTAAGGCATAGCAGGGCAGGGTTTTTAAGTCTTACAAATGCTTTTAAAAAGAAAAGGTCTGCAAAGTTTTCATAATAAATCCAAAGTTTTAAAGCCCTAGCACATGCAGTTCATAAATTTGTCACAAACAAACACAAACAATATGCCATTACAATATATTAATCCAAAATTACCTCTAGGACGAGTTTTTGTTCAGGTTTTTTCATGGAAGAGTCTACAAAGTTCAACAACGATTGCTGATCCTCATCCCCTTGTAACATCAGCTTCACTTTACTGGTTAGTATATAAGGCAGGAAATGCTCCTGTAATGTAACACGAAAAACAAAATTACATTTGATCTGAATTCTTAGAGTATAAACATTTTTTTTATAAATTATCCTTTTAACCCCCATTTTCGACACATCTACAGTAGACTACTTTGAAAATATCTAGGCAAATACAAGTACATCTTGAAAACATTGTGGTAATAGGCGAAATTACTCATTTCAAATACTCTCTTCTGTAGTGTACATATTATCAAAAAGTGTCTGGAAGTGGGAGAGAGTTAACCCTTTCCCTCATATAAACGCTTTTTGTCGCCTCTGCAGCTTTTTGAAAACATAGTGACAAAAGAAGAAATTGCCACAATGTTTTCCAATTTAAGTCATAGCTAGGTTACCATTCAATAGTAGAGATCTTCTAGTGTTTGACCAAATATGTTCAAAGTCTTCTGCTGCAGAATTGTTGTATGAGGGAAAGAGTCAAGTGCAAAATTAACAGACAATACATCTGCAGTAGCACAGGTAAAATATGGACAATCTCTATGAATGAATAAATAATAATTGAACAGATTTAACAAATGGCCCTTAAGAGAATATGCTCTACTGGGATGGGGACAACAAAGGAAAGAGGTATAAGCAAGTAATTTGGCAAGTTGCTGAGTGTAACTGGTGATGTGTTTGAAAAGTGAACTAGTCAGACATAGTATTGATAAAACAAAGGTAGATGGAATGCAGTTGTTGACTAAATATTTTTGTGTATGCCTTTATCAAATATATGATACATATGTTTTGAATAGATATATTAACAAATGATGGATAAAAACAATGCGAAATATTATCTGACACGAGAATTTAGTTGTGTATGTCTGCAGCATTATGGAGACAGAAGGTTGCAATGTAAATAAAACAGGAAAATCTTTTTGTAGGTATTGGGTAGACTTTATCGCGTTCACAAGCTCTATTATAGTAATTTTGACAATTTCAAGGGCCATAATTCAGTCTTGCATGGGCGGATCTAGCTGGTTTGCGAAAGGAACCAAACTCTCATGGATACCTAACTACTGTGTAACTTTGGTGAAGATCAGATACTAAATGGAGACTTTACTGTGTTCACAAGCTCTATTTTAAGAATACCAGTACACCACTAAGGCGGTATTTTTCATCAAGTGTTTAGCGTGGGGAATTTGTGACAAAGCATTAGAGGTTTAATCCCAGCTTGCAGCAGTCAGGGTCGAATGCCCATGGGACACTTCCTAGCCTTGAACACATTTCTCAACAAGAGATCATGAAATAATAACTGAAATATTGTTGAAACAAGCAAATTCATGAAATTTATATCCCCCGCTTGCAGGAAATATTGTAGGAAAATGTTGAGGTTAGGTTTAAACATGTCAGTAGTCTTTTTATTGAACATGTATTACAGGGTAAATTAAACGAACTTGGCCTAGGTTGTTACCAAGTTTGTGGCAGTTATTGCACGGAAACAGCAAGTAACAACTTTTTTTGTTAATTAAGGGACCAAAACTCCACTGGAAAAAGTCATGAAAGAAAATGGTTCACATTTGTGGCAGTTATTGCACGGAAACAGCAAGAAACGACATTTTTTGTTAAATAAGGGGCCATAACTCCACCAAATATAGTCCGCCGAAAAAAACGGAAACAACAACAAACAACATTTTGTGTTAAATAAGGGGCCATAACTCCACTAAATAAAGTCCGCCGAAAGTTACGATCGAACTTGGCCTAGCCCTTAAAGCATTTAACCTTGTTACCAAGTTTGAAAAAAAAACGGTTCACATTTGTGGCAGTTATTGCACGGAAACAGCAAGAAACGACTTTTTTTGTTAAATAAGGGGCCATAACTCCACCAAATATAGTCCGCCGAAAAAAAAAAAAAACACAATTGTGGCAGTTATTGCACGGAAACAGCAACAAATGACATTTTGTGTTAAATAAGGGGCCATAACTCCACTAAATAAAGTCCGCCGAAAGTGACGATCGAACTTGGCCTAGCCCTTAAGGCATTTAACCTTGTTACCAAGTTTGAAAAAAAACCGGTTCACATTTGTGGCAGTTATTGCACGGAAACAGCAACAAACGACATTTTGTGTTAAATAAGGGGCCATAACTCCACTAAATAAAGTCCGCCGAAAGTGACGATCGAACTTGGCCTAGCCCTTAAGGCATTTAACCTTGTTACCAAGTTTGAAAAAAAAACGGTTCACATTTGTGGCAGTTATTGCACGGAAACAGCAAGAAACGACTTTTTTTGTTAAATAAAGGGCCATAACTCCACTAAATAAAGTCCGCCGAAAGTGACGATCAAACTTGTCCTAGCCCTTAAGGCATTTAACCTTGTTACTAAGTTTGAAAGAAAATGGTTCACATTTGTGGCAGTTATTGCACGGAAACAGCATGAAACGACATTTTGTATTAAATAAGGGGCCATAACTCCACTAAATAAAGTCCGCCGAAAGTGACAATCGAACTTGGCCTAGCCCTTAAGGCATTTAACCTTGTTACCAAGTTTGAAAAAAAACGGTTCACATTTGTGGCAGTTATTGCACGGAAACGAAGTGTGACAGACAGACGGACAAACCGAAATTAATAACCCCCCTTTTTTTCTTCGAAAAAGCGGGGGATAATAATCAAAATTTAATCCTTTCCCACATATAGATGCTTTCAGATGCCTCAACAGCAGACGACTTTTGAAATCATTGTGACTAAAGAAGAAATTACTCATAACAGGCAATTTTTGCTTTAGACACAATGTTTTCAACTGTATTCAATGATTATCCTTTCATTTAAAGAGATGTTTTAACTTTTGACGAGATATTTTGTCTGCTGCGTATCTGTAGTATGTGGGAAAGGTTTAAGAAAAAACTTTTGAAAAACGAATGTCTTATTATTGAATAGAGTTCAAAAAATACTTGCAAAAGGACAAGTTGCTCATTATGATCAAATTCATCTTTTGCCACAATGTTTTTAGGCATCCACTGCTGTATATGCATAACAATACGTGGGAAAGTGCTTATAGAGATATTGTGGATAAATTATTTTTTTAATCCTTTCCATCATAAAGAAGCTTTCTGACGCCTCTGAAGCAGCCGACTTTTGAAAACATTGTGGCCAAAGGTGAAATTGCCCATGATGAATTAATAATTTAGCTATCTTTTATGGAGATTATTCAGGTTTTTGTCACTCTGGTTTCAAAGGCGTATGCTGCAGATCTGTTGTAACCCTTTATCTCGGCAACTATACCTACCCTGGTCAGAAGGGGCATGGCAGCATTTTTAACTCTGGCATATCTGTCTCTACTAAACAGCGACACACAAATATCCTGTAATAGACAAAATGGTAGATTTAATTATTGGTGTTAACAGACGCTTTCTGATGACTGAAGCAGACGACGTTTGAAAATATTTCAGCAAAAGTAGAAATTGCTCCTTTTATCACAATGTTTTCAACTCATTTCAATAAGTCGTCTGCTGCAGATTTCTTGTATCTGGGAAAAGGTTTAGTCTAAAAATATTTCAGTTATATCATGGCTGCCAGTTCACTTAACATGTGTTTCCTACCTTATTCTACATAAATGGCTACTTTGCCTATGTATTACAGTCAATCATCAGAAAGAATGAATGGCCAACCTGGGGTTTAAACTCAAAACCTTCGGATTGATAGTTATTATCAATGGTAAAGATTCCTGGATTAAATGTGTCATGAACAGAGGCATATCTCTATAATTGAATGGATGACCTATGACTAAAAGCAGAAAACATTGTGGCAAAAAAACTGTCTGCTGCAGAGGCATCAGAAAGCGTCTTTATGAGGGAAAGGGAAAAGACTACATTCATTTATAGGAATTTTTCACATTTTGGCCTAGATGTTTTCAAAGGCGTCTACTTCAGATATGTTGTAAGTAGGAAAGGGTTAAAGTATTTTGGAAAAACTCATCTCCTGCAGTTGCATCAAAATACATCTGCAACTTGGGAAGGGTTAAGCAAAATCAAGTCATAAACACCATTCTTTTTAACAATTGGATATCTAATTAATACAGCTATTCAAGTTTGTGACAAGAGAATGCAACTTCAAGACTTCCACACCTCAATAGCCCTTTCCCACATGCTGACTCATTTTCAGTCATCTGCAGCAAAAGACTTTTTCAAAAACTGTTGCAGAAGAAAATACTCGAAATTATTTTGTTTCTAATTTTGTCACAATGTTTCCAAATCTAGTCTATAATAATATATTCCTTTGTAGGGATAAACCATATTACTGCTTAAAACGTTTTCAAAATCGTCTGCTGCAAAACTGTTGTATTTGGGAAAAAGGTTAACCGTTCCCTACTGGGGAGCTCATTGATTTACATAGTTACTACTAGACATTGATCAAAGTGACACACTGACACAGAGTTTCTAATTTTTTTCGGATTTCAAAGTCGTTTGCTGCAGATTTGTTGTATTTGGGAAAAGTAAAAAAAAATTAAACTATTTTGGATAACAAAAAGTTCATGGTCGTTAACAATTTCGCTTAACCTTTTCCCACCTGCAGACGCATTTTGACGCAATAGCAGCAGACGACTTTTGAAAACATTGTGGCCAAAGGTGGAATTGCTCAATTTAGCTTTCTTTTATAGAGATTTTTCAGGTTTTTGTCACTATGTATTCAAAGTCGTCTGTTACAGAATTGTTGTATGTGGGAAAGGGTTAACAAGTACGCTTTCAAATCCTGAATATTGTATCAAGTTAAAAATAAGGATGACAGGAACGCATCTAATCTCATTGAAATCAAATCAAAATACTTGGCTGTACGTAATTTGGATGTGACAACTCCGTATAAAAGGTCGTCTTGAATTGACCCTATACTGTCCATTAAAATGGTCTATACAATTGGAACACTAGACAATCACTGCTTCCCAATCTCGCTTATTTATATGTTAATACCAAACAATACAGTAGGCAACAATTTGATTTGCTGATGCAAAGGTCAACCTAAGACAACCTGAAAATGGCAGTCATTAGATCTATATGAGCGATCAATGCTGTGGTGAAGTGACGGTCTCGTTTTGAACGAGATTGGAACTAATCATTACTTGATGTCAACAGCATAGGGTAGAACCTTCTTCCCTGTCTTTTCAATAAACTCTGACAGCAGTTCAAGAACTCTTTGCCTTGCAAATTTGGAGCTGTAACAGAAATTGAACAGGACAAGTTGCATGAAAGAGAAACCATATTCCAATACATGTAAATGCTAATTTAACCCTTTCCCATTTGCAGATGCATCAATGTAATTAAAGGAGAAATTGCATTTTTTGTCACAATATTTTCAACTCTTTTCCAATAATTAAACTTTCCTTTATAAAGATTTTTTGTCATCTAATACATATTTGTTGTATGTGGAAAATGGTAATACTAAAACAAGAGTGCCAATGAGGCCCTGGATCGCTCACCTGAGAATGGCTTTTTAAGACTTAACTCTTTCAGCGCCAATTGCAATATCATCAAGACAAATTTTCTGACAAAATTTCAAGCTGCTCAAGTCAAAAATGCAATCTCTATAGTGTTAACAAGATTTTTATACAATATGGCCTAGTGACATAGTTTTTTGACCTGACCAAACCCATATTTGATTTGGCCTAGATATCTTCAAGGCCAATATTCTGACAAAGATTCAAAATGACCCATAATTGAACTTGGCTTAGATATCATCAAGACAAACTTTCTACCAAAGTTTCATCATGCTCAAGTTTAAAATGCGACTTTTAGAGTGTTAACAAGATTTTCCTTAAATTAAGCCTAGTAACCTAGTTTTTGACCAAACATGACCTATATTCAGTCTTGGCCTAGAAATCACCAAGACAAATATTCTGACAAAGTTTCCACATACTCAATCCAAAAAAAATCCAAGATTTTCCTTAAATTTTACCTGGTGACCTAGTTTTTAACCGGACATGACCCATGTTTCGAACTTAGCCTAGATATCACTAAGACAAACATTCTGACAAAGTTTAAACATGCTCAAGCCAAAAATGTTGCTTCCAGAGTGTTAACAAGATTTTTCTTAAATTTGACCAAGTGACCTAGTTGTTAACCGGCATGACCCAGTTTCGAACTTGTCCTAGATATCACTAAGACAAACATTCTGACAAAGTTTCAACATGCTCAAGCTAAATATGTGGCTTCCAGAGTGTTAACAAGATTTTCTTTAAATTTGACCATGTGACCTAGTTTTTGACCGGACATGACCCAGTTTCAAACTTGGCCTAGATATCCCTAAGACAAATATTCTGACAAAGTTTCAACATGCTCAAGCCAAAAATGTGGCTTCCAGAGTGTAAACAAGATTTTCCTTTAATTTGACCTAGTGACATAGTGTTTGACAGGACATGACCCAGTTTCAAACTTGGCTTAGATATCACTAAGACAAACATTCTGACAAAGTTTCAACATACTCAAGCCGAAAATGTGGCGTCCAGAGTGTTAACAAGAATTTCTTTAAATTTGACCTAGTGACCTAGTGTTTAACCCCACATGACCCAGTTTCGAACTTGGCCTAGAGTTGATGGAAATACTTTCATAAAGATTGGATGTAAAATGTTGCCTCTAGAGTGTTAACAAGCAAATGTTGACGACGAACGACGGACAAAATGCGATCACAATAACACACCTTGAGCACTACGTGCTCTGGTGAGCTAAAACCCAAGAATTTTTTAAATATCTGAAAAATAAAGGAATCATTTTGGGGACAAATTTGCTTCCTCCCACCATGCCTTTATAAGTCAATATCAGCAGTGGCATCCAAATCTTTCCGATTCAAGGAACATAATACTCCAAGAGACCTCTTGATAAGATGATTAGTTCATTTTATAAAATCCCTTTTTTGCCCTCAGACACTATCCTGTGGTGCTTAATCCTTTTACACCTGTAGACGTATTCGAAAGCATCATCAGCAGGCTACTTTTGAAAAAATGCTCATGATTTTTGTCACAAAATTTTCAACTCTTTTTAATGATTATGTGTTTGTATAAAGAGCTTTTCCAAATTTTGCCTAAATCATATCAAAATTGTCTGCTTTAGATTTGTTGTATGTGGGAAAGAGTTGAAGGAATCATCCCCATTCTTTTGAGTACCATCAACATAGGCGTTATTATGTATAAAGGATCTGTTCAATCCCCTCCAGTCTATCAAATCAGCAAAATTGAAATGCCCACATCACACTCAGACTAAGACTTCATTGCGTCTTGAAAATTTTGATGAATGCAATGGAAACTTGGTCAATATGTTTGAAATGTAGTTTTTAATCTAAATTCTTCCTATGACTTTACCAGGTTCTCACTGCTCCCATTAATTTCTTACAATGCACTTGGTTACTGGCTCACAGTGTCCATTGGGTTCCAACCATATACTTTCTATGACCAATCTATCCCACTATGTGTTCATCACACATTTATCACATTCTTTTTGCATGTGTTGAACAAAATTGACGTATCAAGAACGCAATGATAACACAATCTTTCCCTGTCTGCACCATTCATGTTACATCATAACCATGCTGATGCCATCATTCCTTCTTCCTTATGCAGTTCTTAATGCAACCCGATTTATGTAATTCTTCATAATGTTCAAAGAAACCATATTTCCTTCAGGTCCATAAAGACCATATAATTTGTTAACAAAGTGGGAACTTTACCTCATCATTAGTGTCTGCCTTGCTCAGAAATGATACCAATCCAAATTCTTTGTTAAACAAGCAGGAACAAGTGAAATCTGAATATAAAGAGACAATTAATTGATTAATTAATTGATTTTTTCAACAGTATTTCAGTTCTATCATGGTTGCCAGTTCACTTAGAGTGCTTCCTGGAGTGCTACGGAACGAACGTCTACACAGCTATTGTGTCACAAGTTGAAAGAAAATTCAGCGATTTTGGGACAAAAAAAACGAGTTCCAGTGCAAACAATGGTGTTTTAGATTTTTCATTACATTTAGTTTGGATTCTTGGAGAAAGCTTTTAATAGGGGTTCTTGACTTAGATTTGTTCTGTGGGCGTGATTATAACATGACTACATAACGTCAGTCACTTTGGTGCCAAATCTAGATAATAATGTTCTATTTAGCTTTTAGACTTCAAGAGAAATTTTTGGTGTTGCAAAATACTTGAGTGTCATCAATTATAACGTTTTGGATCATGTTACTTTGGTAGAATCGAAAGAATATATTCAGCATTGTGTGTGGTCGGTTGGTAGCTCGGATGTAATTCTGCTCTGCTCCACTCATTCTATCCCGCGAAACCCTTAAGGTGTCGCCTTTCTAGTAACAGGTTACCATCCCACATAGACAATTTATTTCAAACCACAATGACATAATTATGTCAATCATCTTTTTAAAATGTTAACAAGAGCGCCAAATGTAACAAAATACGCGTGTCCTGTTTTTTTGAGACCAAGTATAGTCATAATTTGTTGTACATCAGCCAAACTTAGAGAGCAGACATTGTTAGTACAGTTTTGGCCATTTCGAGGGACATAATTGTGTAGTGACTAAGATAACGTTGTAAGTTATCAAAGGTAATTTCTATAATTAAAGGGAAATAACTCTTGATTGACTAAAGCGATATGGCTAGTTAGTTATCGAACTTGTCCGAGATATTATGCCAATACACATTCTGACTAAATTTTGTGATGATTGGACAAAGGCTTCTAGAGTTATTGAGCTGACAAGACTAATTTAGGTAATTTCAATAATTAAAGGGAAATAACTCTTGATTGACTAAAGCGATATGGCTAGTTATCGAACTTGAGCTGACAAGACCAATTTTAGGTAATTTCTATAATTAAAGGGCGATAACTCTTGATTGACTCCAGCGATATGGCTAGTTATCAAACTAGACCAAGATATTATGCCAATGACCATTCTGACTAAATTTAATGATGATTGGACAAAGGCTTCTAAAGTTATTGAGCTGACAAGACTAATTTTAGGTAATTTCTATAATTAAAGGGCGATAACTCTTGATTGACTAAAGCGATATGGCTAGTTATCAAACTTGTCCGAGATATTATGCCAATGCACATTCTGACTAAATTTGATGATGATTGGACAAAGGCTTCTTAAGTTATTGAGCTGACAAGACCAATTTTGGGTAATTTCTATAATTAAAGGGCAATAACTCTTGATTGACAAAAGCGATATGGCTAGTTATCGAAATTGTCCGAGATATTATCCCAATACACATTCTGACAACATACTGGACGCCGCAAGTCTGCCCGCCCGCCCGCACGTAAAACTATAATAGGATCCGTTTTTTCAAAACGGGCGTATAAAAAGGATTTATAGCTTAAGAAAGAGACCCTATTTTTCAATTGGATAAACAAGGAAATTGTGGAAAATAAAAAATTATATCCAATGAAAACTGGTTTCTCAAGTGGCTAAATAGCCAACCCTGCCCCCTACAACAAATCTGCAGTGGACACCTGTACAAGAGGCAATGCTTGTAAACCTATGTTTTAAGTTTTATAACAATCTGATAAGAAATTAAATTCCTAGAGCAATGACGTAACTATAGTCACTGTGACCTTGGTTGGTGAAACTCATACAAGAGGCAATGCTAGTGTGTGTTCAGTTTCATAACATTCGCAAGTAATAAGATTTGTATTGCCAATGTAGTAAGAGTGCAGGTCTGTCCCGTAGATAGACAATAATTCTGTAGCTATGTGTTTGTAAAAGGGGATTCTTATACTGCGTTGCTACAGAGCTAGCTTTTAGATCGACGTGGTAAATTGTTCGCCTCCGGGACGAGAGGTCTGAGTTCAAGCCCTGGTCGGTTGGACTCTTTCAGCTGGGTTACACATTACCGAAAGAGATAACCAGTGATCTGTGCCAACAACCTGTTCACCTGTGTAACGAACCAACATACAGTTCTCTTTACTGGAATAAACTGTCATTAATGAGACTGTTATGCTTTCTTTATACATGAAAACACCAAAACAAGTCCTCAGGGCAGATCAAGAGGTAGCCAGAACTTTCGACCCCAGTTTCCTAAGCCCTTTCGACCCCAATTTTAGTCAACCCCATTTTATCGGTTTTTATAGGTGTGAATGGATGGTTTAAGTGTAATAAACAGTCATGACAAATGGAAAAAACAAAAACAATTTCATTATTTAATTATGATTATTTAAACGATCTTGATGTGTTATAAGTAATGTCTTTGAAAACATTAATATATGCAATTCTAAAGAGGTCTACCATATCACATTGTTACCAAAAGTCAGGGTGAATATTTTATGTAACATTAAGCAATCATTTCCGGCCTTGTCACACTAATTAATTGGTTTTATAACCCCTTTATTGTGCATACATGTAGGGACTTGGGCTAATTGGCAATTAAAGTCTTCTTATATAACCTTTCTCAACATTCTTAAATTCTGCAGCAGACAAATTCGAAATCATCCTCGGCAATACATTTTGCAAATATATCTATTTATAAGATTGTAAATGTAAATATGATTAAAATAAAAGGCGAAAAATGTTTTTAAAAAGAAAAACTGCTCATGAATCATAAATTCTTAAAACGGTAAATGGTTATTTACTTCGCTTGGTACTTTTTAAAGAATTTCGATGATTTATGTCGGAGAATCGTGGCTGATATAGCTGAAATAATAATGCAAGGAGTCTATATTGTGTGTCCCTGGTACCTGAAAGCGAGAGAAAATAAACGAAAACAGTCGTATTTACGCGCAAGTAACCGTTATCTACCGGAATGGGTAAAACAAAATGATCAACACCTGTACGAAGCGAGGCGAACATATACTGATAAGGCTGATGTAACCGCACGTGTTTCATATCCCTGTTATATAGTGTCCCTGATCAATAGAAGTGTAAACAACAATTAAATTTACTAAGGATTACAATAGACGTATTCATTAAGTATTTATAACCAACTTATAATACAATTATGCAATCAAAACAATGTAGCGAATTTACAACGTACAAAAGCACAATCATTACACAACATTTTTATAACAAGATTGCTCTACTGGCATTGATCTGGCTTGTTTCAAAAGGAACCAATATGTCATCAATATTCAAATACCTTCTAAGTTTGGTGAAGATCAGATAGTAAATGGAAGCTCTATTGTGTTCACAAGTTGTATTATAGCAATTTTGACAATTTCAAGGGCCATAATCCAGCCATGCATGGGTAGATCTGGCCGTTTTTTAGAAATGAACCAAACTCTCATGGATATCTAACTACTGTATAAGTTTGATTGAGATACAATAAACAAGAGGCCCATGAGGGCCTATACTCTACTGGTATAGTTCTTTGCTCATTTTCAATCCAGAGCATGTATGTATGGTGAAGATCGGATAGTAAATGGAGGCTCTTTTGTGTTCACAAGCTGTATTATAGCAATGTTTACAATTTCATGGGCCATAATCCAGTCCTGCCAGATCTGGCTGGTTTTCAAAAGGAACCAAGCTCTCATCAATATTTAACTACTATCTAAGTTTGGTGAAGATCAGATAGTAAATAGAGCCTCTATTGTGTTCACATGCTCAATTATAGCAATTTGAACAATTTCAAGGGCCATAATCCAGTCTTGCATGGGCGGATCTGGCTGGTTTACAAAAGGAACCAAGCTTTCATGGATATCTAACTTCTGTATAAGTTTGGTTGAGATACAATCAAAAGTGAAGACTGTATCGTGTTAACAAGCTCTTTTATAGCAATTTTGACCATTTCAAGGGCCATAATCCAGTCATGCATGGGCAGATCTGGCTGGTTTTCGAAAGGAACCGCGCTCTCATAGATATCTAACTACTGTATAAGTTTGGTTGAGATACAATCAAAAGTGAAGACTATCGTGTTAACAAGAAATTGTTTACGGATGGACGCACGGACGGACGACGGACAAATCGCCACAACATAAGCCCTTCTGGCCTTTGGCCAGTAGAGCTAAAAATAAGGACTGTATCATGTTAACAAGCCCTATTATAGCAATTTTGACAATTTCAAGGGCCATAATTCATTCATGCATGGGCAGATCGAGCTGGTTTTCGAAAGGAACCGAGCTTTCATGGATATCTAACTACTGTATAAGTTTGGTTGAGATACAATCAAAAGGGAAGACTGTACCGTGTTAACAAGCTCTTTTATAGCAATTTTGACCATTTCAAGGGCCATAATCCATTCATGCATGCGCGGTCTGGCTGGTTTTCAAAAGGAACCGAGCTCTCATGGATATCTAACTACTGTATGAAGACTGTATCGTGTTAACAAGAAATTGTTTACGGACGGACAAATCGCCACGACATAAGCCCTTCTGGCCTTTGGCCAGTAGAGCTAAAAATGTGAACATACAGTTTTAATACAATGTTAACATACATTTTTATTACAATGTTAACAAACATTTGTATTACAATGTTAACATACATTTTTATTACAATATTAACATACTCTATTACAATAAACATTATCAAAATGTAGTGATTATACAACAAAAGTACCATCATCATTTCACACCTATTAAAACCGATAAAGGGGTTGATTTTCAATGGGGTCGAAAGGGATTAGGAAACTGGGGTTGATAGAGCTTGGGGTCAAAAGTTCTGGAAGCCGATCAAGATATTTATGGATGATGTTCTCTTACACCATGTAAAGCAGAATCTTCAACTAGTTGAAGGCGGCTATTATCCGGCAAATGCAGACTAAACGTCTAAAATTATCATTTCGTATTGCAGACGAGATTCGTCGTGATATAGACATCTTTATATTGAAAATTAGGCTGTGTCACCAACCTATATCCTTGTCTGTAAGCTCTTGGACACATATTTGATTCAGATCTGTTACTATTCCAATAGCACTCTCTTTTTGTGATGAAGCAACCGCCAATGATTTGTGCAGAGCTCGCAGTTTTTCTAACGAACTTGCCGCCATAGTCACGTGACAATAACATTAGTAAAACGTTTGATTTGTAAAATAAGGGTTTGCGTGACTAGAATCAAAGTACCTCATTACTTGTACGCGTTTGTTAGTTACCTTGTTGCATTATCGTTTAAACCGAAAACGCACGTTTCTTCAATACTCGAACAACTTTTGTAATTGCAGTCAACTTTCATTGGCCTAAAATAGTTTAAAACAAGATGACCATGGTGGCCCTGGATCGCTCACCTGAGTTATGCCAACCACATTGTACTAATTAAGGCCAATCATTAACTATGATATACTATGTATATGTAACTGCATATACTTTCTTATTCAAACAATCAAAATAAGGACCGATACATCTGACGGAAAATCAAACGTATTTGAGAAACACCCAATAAATAGCTGTTTCTGATGGTATAGGTCCAAAAAGGCCGAATGCCTAAAAGGCCAGTCCAAAAAGGCCTATTATCGGTCCAGAAAGGCCAATTTCCAAAAAAGTGTATGGACCAAAAAGGCCGATTATCGGGAAGGACCACTTTTGAGGTTTGTATACAAGAATGTTTGCTGTAGATTATTAATTTATCAGATTGGGCTGGTAAATTTATCCGTGTTATAATTGATTACAGTTTGCTTTGAATGTTGAACCCGCCTCGCTGCCTTTATTTTTCAACCAATTAACATTTTTCGTAGAGAGACACCGAAGGAAGATTTTTACTAAATAAACTTGGAATCGGACATGTCGATTAAGAGAAGAAGAGTTTTAAAAAATGGGCATTTTACTCCCTTTCTGATACCACACACAAAAAAAGGCAATTATATTGGAACATAATTAAGAAAAGGACCAACAGAATAACATTCCTGTGGCTTTTTTTTTGTCATTTGGATAAGGATAAGATGTCATTTGAAGCTTAAAGTTCAAATTCTCCCTTTTTCAGATGCCACTAGTTTCTACGACTTTCAAGGAAATAATGAGTTCTGCTAACTTATCTTGAACTCTGCAGACAAGCACTTTCATCCTTCATGATACCGCAGCAAGTTCCCGGTAGAAAATAAATATTTCACGCAATTTCTTCTTTTGCCAAAATATATCCAAAAGTTGTATGCATGTGTGAAAGTTTATATTTATTTTTCTGAATATTTCAGAATAGCATAGAAAATATTATGGCAAAATGAGATATTTGCCACAATGTTTTCAAAAGTTTTCTGCTGCAAATGTATCTGCGATTGGGTGGGAAATGCTGTTCAGATATAATCTACTTTGTAAGAAGAAATATTATGTTACTTCAAAATTGTATCTGAAACTATAGTAGCGTTACGCGATTCTACCAAAAATATGGTCGCCATAGTCGCTTAACAACCCATAAACAGTAAAACGTTAAAAAATATATTTGTCAAAAACTGCAAGTAGTCCTATTACAGCTTTCTTATCTGGTAAGTAGCACCACAAAGTGCTATCAAGGGGTTAAAAATGGCCTCACCACAGGGGAACATATTTTACATTTTACATATATTGATATATATTCTATAGCTACATAGATAGTGTAGCTAAATGTCATCAGTGCGCATTTTAACTCCATACGAAACTGCATAAGATATATATGAGACATTCCAGGTACAGAACTTCATACTATTTCGGTATAGAAGTCTTCTATAGATTTTCTATTAAATCAGTTGAGCGATATAGGATTGTCTTACTGTTGATACAGCGAATTGAGCAGTTCCTCGAGAAAACCCAACATAATGGACTCGGTGTAATGTATCGCCCAATTTCAGCCTGCGCAGGCTAATCCGGGTTTGTGCATACTTAGCATTAGACTGGCATGCAGTTGAATCGGGCTGCTGTATTCCGGGTTGAGACGACGGTATGCCGACAATGTTGGCCTTCCGACCGTCTGTTTTGAACAATAGAGTCTTCCTACCAGCTTCTATCGAAGCTTGATTGATCCAGCGACTAATTCTAGCAGATTTGACGGTTTTAACCACACCAACATTCCCGTCGATGGGAAAATAACAGAAGCGATAAAGAAGTACAGGCTTTGTCCAACACTGGAATGTAGCATCCCTTTTTTGAAGAAACACAGCGTGTCATCAGAGTCTTCATAGCGACCATCTGCAGCGTGAAAGTGACCGTAGAGAGGCAGGGCTATCGTGGATAAACTTAACATCCAAACTATCAGCGTTCCCAAACTATATATCTTTGGGGTTGAATAAATAACCGCGGCATACGTCTTAATCTGGAATAGAAAAAGATTGATGATTAAAGCAGAACTCTCTTTTTCAGCAGATGAGATGTCCCGCGGGAAAACCAACATAATGGCCTCTGCGTAATGTATGGACCCAGATCAGCCTGCGCAGGCTTACCCGGATAGACACTTTTCGCATTCTGTGGATTTTCTTTTTCAAGAATCATTACTCTATACCTCTATGCGCGGACTGCGTAGGCTGACCTGGATCGATACATTACGCAGAGACCATAATTTTGGTTTTCTCGCGGGACGGCTCACTGATTTTAAGCCTTATCGCAGCGGGCAATTAACCCATCCATGATATTCGTCCTGGATATCTCGGTGTAATATTCCACCAAGCTTTCTGGCCAGGCAAGTAGAAACCGTTCAAAATATACTATTGAACCTATCAGTAGTAGACAAATGGTGACTTTTGAAAACACTGTGTGAAAATGAAAGTCTCATTATCTCAAACAGCGAAATTGTGTCATACTTTAAAAAATGATAGTAATGGATGCCCTCCTTGGCGCTCGGGACTGCAGGTTTAGCCTTACGATTGACCAGTAGTGCTGGTAATGTACCAAGGAAAACGCCGTGATATAAGTGAAAACATGCTGAAAATGGCGTAAAACACCAAACAATCAATCAATGAATCAAACAGAAAATTAATGCCGTTAATAAGTTATATGAGCCATGTCACGAGAAAACCAGTTTTGTGTAAAGTATCGTCCCGGATCAACCTAAGCATGTCGTGCAGGCCAACCCGGTCATACACTGTTCGCCTCCTGCAAATTTTCTCATTCAGGAATCATTACTTTATACCTCTATCGCAGCGGCCAATTTACCCAATAATGATTTTCGTCCTGGAGTTCTCGGTGTAATATTCCACCAAGCTTTCTGGCCAGGCAAATAGATACTGTCCAAAATATACTATTTCAACCAATTAGTAGAAGACAAATAATAACTTTTGAAAACACTATATATGTGAGAATAAAAGTCTCATTATCTCAAACAGCGAATTTGTGTCATACCAAAGACTTTAAGAATGATAGTAATAGATGCCCTCCTTGGCGCTCGGGACTGCAGGTTTAGCCTTACGATTGGCCAGTAGTGCTGGTAATGTAACAAGGAAACGCCGTGATATAACTCAAAACATGTTGAAAGCGGCGTAAAACACAAAACAATCAATCAATGAATGAAACAGCGAATTAATGCCGTTAATATAAGTAATATGAGCCGTGTCACGAGAAAGCCAACTTTGTGTAAAGTATCGACCCAGATCAACCTAAGCATGTCGCGCAGACCAACCCGGACATACACTGTTCGCCTCCTGTGGATTTTCTGTTTCAGGAATCATTACTCTATATACCTCTATCCCCCAGAGACGGAATGTGTAGGCCCGGATTAGCCTGCGCAGATTGTGCAGGCTGATTTGGGTCGATACACTACGCAGATTCCATACTGTTGGTTTTCTCGTAAGACGGCTCATATTGTCATGAAATATCAGCACCATAATTTGTATAGCAATACGATAGAGACATTATTCCAGTTGTGATAACCAAGAGGAGCGTAAACACTCGTGATTCTATTATTAAATATGTCACATATCTATGTCTTACGCCTCCCTTATCTTTGTTCGCGCGTTTTACGAATTGATATCGATTTGAAAGCAATCCCGATTCACATGCCAAGACTAGTAATCTAAATTAATATATTAACGCATATCGTATCTTTTTCACCTGCAGACGCATTTTGATGCTATAGCAGCAGACGTCTTCTGAAACATTGTGGCAAAAGGAGAAATTTCTCATAATTGCGCATGCTGATCTGGTTCAATATATTACGCAGAGTATATAATGTTTCTCACATACAGCAAATCTGCAGCAGACGACTTTGAAAACATGGTGACAAAACCCCGAAAAATCTTCATAAAAGATAGCTTAATTGTTAAATAAAGTTGAAAACATTATAAAGGTGAATTGTGATTTTGACATATGATGACCACATGAAGTTAACATTCACATATTAGTCTACTGGCAGATTACTTGTGTATCTCATTGAACACCTGTTTCTCACCAGAAAGCAAGCCAATGCCTTATTATTAGCTTATCAAAACTCTGTGACAGGAAATATATAAATATGATATGATATCATTGTATAGACATTAATTACATCAGGGTTTCACCTGAAATGGTGGCAACAGGAGATAACTTTTGCTACAAATCCTTACTAAAGACAAAATACACGGGTATTTGAGTAAACCACATATTGGTCATAGGTTGATGGGTGGGTCCATCAGTTTGTGAAGATATTTTAATGAATATTGGTATACTTTTCTTTTGCCACAATGATTGCAAAAGTCATCTGCTGCAGATGTGTAGAAATGGGTCTGCAAGCTGGTAAGGATAAATGCATGATTTAAAAAATTGTAGGAAAACAAACTATTGCTTTTTGTTTCAAATTTTCCCTTTCTCCATAATGTTTTCAAATGTTGTCTCCTACTATAGCGTCTAATGTGAGATGTTCCTTTTCAATTCAGGGCCAGTTTTTGCTAGACTCGGAATTTCATTGATAAAGACAGAAACTATGAATTCCATATATAATTAATGGTACGTACACTATAACCATTTCCCACATACAACAAATCTGCAGCAGACGACTTTGAAAACATAGTGACAAAAACCTGAAAAGTCTCTGGCCAATTGGCGAATTCCACAATGTTTTCAACTTTATTTAACAATTAGAGATTTTTCAGGTTTTTGTTACTATGTTTTCAAAGTCGTCAAAGAGCTCTAGATAAGGAGCGTTTTTCATGCTCAGAAATTCTTATTTTTACCTCCAAAACCTTTGTTGTGTGTACTCAAAAGAATCGTCTCATTATTTTACTCCTCCTCATCTAGTCCTCTGATAAGCTCTGACGAGCCCCTTGCGGGAAAAATATTACACTGACTAGTTTTTCTGCACTCAAAACCAAACAATTTACCTAAAATGGTTGACAGTATGTAACGTTTATGAAAGCCAACATCTATAGAGCATATCCATATTTCTGCCTAGATGTTTTCAAAGTCGTTTGCAGCAGATTAATTGTATGTAGGAATGGGTTAACTATATTCAATAAATATACAGACATAATTATATAGAGCATATTTATTGTTTTGCCTATATATTTTCAAAGGCGTCTGAAGCATAATTGGTTAACTCTATTCAATAACTATACTTTCATCTATAGATCAGTTTACATAGAAATAAATACAACTAGAATTGTTTTTGCAAAAAACAGATGTCTCCCCTCAAATATCTGTCAAAATCTCTCAAAACATTCCAACCTATAAATTTGGGACAGATATGGAGCGGACACGAAATAAAGCCTCAAACCTTTGACCTTCAAGCGTGACCTTGACATTGACCCTATATTGTCGAGACGCGGGTTCTGCACGTCGCCTTGATGAGGTAAACATGTGACCCAAGTTTCATGAAAATCCTTCAAGCCGTCTGGGAGATATGGAGCGGACACGAAATAAAGCCTCAAACCTTTGACATTCAAGCGTGACCTTGACCTTGACCCTATATTGTCGAGACGCAGGTTCTGCACGTCGCCTTGATGAGGTGAACATGTGACCCAAGTTTCATGAAAATCCTTCAAGCCGTCTCGGAGATATGGAGCGGACACGAAATAAAGCCTCAAACCTTTGACCTTCAAGTGTGACCTTGACCTTGACCCTATATTGTCGAGACGCGGGTTCTGCACGTCGCCTTGATAAGGTGAACATGTGACCCAAGTTTCATGAACAGACAGACAGACAGACAGAAGGACAGACAGACAGACAGACAGACAGACGCCCAGGACAAAAACAATATATCTCCCCTGTATACAGGGGGAGACATAATAAACTGACATTGTTATGTATTCATAACCCGTTCTCACACGTTGACACATTTTGACGCCAATTATATTAAATTTCCTTAATTTTGCCTAGGTGTTGTTAAAGTTATCTGCTGTTGATTTAGTGTATGAGGGACAGTAGTCTTTTAAGAAGAACCGCAGTTTGACGCATTTGAAGCAGACGACTTTTTGAAAACATTGGAACGAACAATTTCTCACTGTGTCACCACCATGTTTTCAACTGAATGTTATATACATAAAACGACTTAGAAAATGCAGAAATTCCTCCCATTGTCACAATGTTTTCAATCGTGACTTCTGCGAATATGTCAAATTAAGTCTGCACTAGCATTTGGCTTGCATTATTTAATCTTACTCGAAGTCGATGAATAAGAAGGGATTTGTTGCTTTGTAGCAGACGGCATTTGAAAACAGTGGAAAAAGGAATTAATGAATGTATATTGTTTTACGGCGCATCGACAGCTAAGGTCATTTAGCGCGCATTTAAATTTAATTATTCATGATCCCTGGGTGAACGTGGAAAAAGGAGAAACTGTTCTTAATGAACAATTTCTCCCTTTGACAGCATGTTTTCAACAGTATCATTTGATTAGATCAGTTAATAGAGATCTTTTATAATTCTACCTGTACGTTTTCAAAGTCGTATGCTGAAGATTTGTTTTATATATATTGGAAAGGGTTGACAGAGTTATGACGCATGATAAGCAAGTGTTGTCAAGTAAAGAGGCGTAACGTTTAAGGGTTAAAGTGTTTGACTGATTGAGGTTAACGGTGTTTTCAACACATTTCCAGTCATATCACAACAACTCCACACGACATGCTTGGAAACTTTCCAAGCAACTGGCTGCTTTTCCACATAGACAGTCAAATTTACTTTTGTCAAACGTCGGAAAGAATGTTGGCCGAGCTGGGATTCAAACTCACAACCCCTTAATTGACATCCTGCGTCGCTACCAATCAATAGGGGATTGCATCAATAGGAACAATAGAAAATGAAAAGAAGATATGAACATAGTTTATTTTATTTCAATAACCATCCATTGGGCCTAACAATCCCATTTGGATTCTTTATTACAGAAATAATAAATCTAAGAACAAAAATAAGATTAAATGACGGTCAACATGCATTTTAAAACACGGCCCATAAAATAAAATTCACAGACAAAAGTATTTCATCCGTCTTTGGACAATAAATACCCCACCATAGAAACGATATGATGTAAATAATGAGGTAAGATAATTAGCAAATTGATAATTAAGGAACACTCATATATATATACATACACACACACACACAATCATATCACGGCGGCTCATGTTTCTTGGCCTTTTCACACCAGTACTTCGTACAACATTCTTTCCAAGCAATTGGCTGCTTTTCCACATTGACTGATAGTTTGTTTGTCTTTCACCAATGGGCTATCAGTGATAATTGTCAATAATAAAATTATAATATTATTTATTTAACTGTCTTTCACCATTGGGCTATTTTTATTATTTATTTATCTTTTTATTATTATTTTGTTATTGACACTTATCACTATATATAAGAAACAGAACTCGGTTGGTGCAATGTGAACAGCTGTATTCAGAATTAAGTCTCTACAGCAGACAATTTATGAAAATATAGTGGGAAACGAAGAATTACTAACTGTTACTTCCAATATCTTTACCCTACATATAACAAAACCTTGAACATTTTGATTCAAAAAATTGGAAAAAAATGATAATTTTATTAATAAATAAAGATGAACATATTTTGACAAAAAGAAATGGATCATTATTTTCAATATTTGTCTGCAGCAAATGCAGCAAAATGGGTCTTCATGAGGGAAAGTGTAAACTATTGATAAATTTGAGCGATTACTCATTTGTCCACAAAGTATTTCAAATGTCCTCAGCTGCAAACTTGTAAATTTTTGGTTATATGAGGTGAACAGTTCAAAGAGTTTATTGGCAGTCGACACACATATATACATATATACAACAGGCATATTTTTGTTATAAAAGTATAATATGAATGTAAAAGAAATACATGTATGTACCCGTACTCGGATATCAGTTACTGCGTATGGCCGACTCGCCCAGGAACAACCAGAGATAAAACTAATGGTAAAAACTCTGGAAACCTGTGTCCATTTGTCAAATGTCATGCCATGAAATGTCGAACCTCATTTGCAGTATTAATCCTTAATATATCATTTAATAATGTATAAGTATAGTCATATGTATTGGACTGTTAACTTCTCTCTATGTATAACTGATTAAACATAACTGAAATAAAACAAACAAGAGCACCGCGTACGGCACAGACGCTCGACTTTCCAGCTCTTTGGACACGTCATGTTAAAATGGAAACAGACATTTTAGACTTATAAGCTCCGCCTCTTCAAGGACAGTTAAATTCAATGTATGAATTACCAAAACTAGAATTGTTCAAATTATGAGATATGACACATATTTGCAATCAGCAATAAATTAGAACTTATCCTTTTAACCCTTTCCCTCATAGGACAATTCTGCAGCATACGACTTTGAACATATTGTCAAAAAATAGAAAATCTCTATAAATGAATCGATTACCTATAACTAAAAGTGGAAAACAGTTTGAGCAATTTCCTCTTTTATCACTATGTCTGCTGCATAGGCGTTAGAAAGCGTCTTTATAAGGGAAAGAAGGGTTTAGTAACAATATCCCTTCTAATATGGAAATGGTATAATCCTATTTAAGGCAGCTATTGCACATATAGATACAGGAGATATGAACAATCTACATATTGTATCATATCGACATTTTTCATGACGACAAATATTAGAAAGGGCTATGCGGCTAGCTTTTAAAAAAGTTAAAAGCATTACCAAACTGAGCTTTAAATGCAATATAACAAAATTCGTTTGAAGGTTAGATTATTTGATTTTTCCTTAGGTATCAGACCCATCAACATTTGTAGCAAGTAAAACTCGAAAAGTATTAAATATATGATAATAAAGTTATTTTGTAAAAGTGGAACCATTCTTCTATTGCAGTAAATATAATCTAATATAATGTTATTATCCTTGATGTTATCGTTATTGTTTGTTATCATTATCATTATAGTTGTTAATAATAATAATAAAACAAGAGCACCGCTTATGGCACAGACGCTCGACTTATAGAAACAGAAAAAAAGCTGAGCTGAACAAAAAACCTTAACCGGACGACCACGCCGCCGTCGACGACGACGACGACGCCAGGGTCATGACAATAGCTCTTGTTCTTTTCAAAAGTCGAGCTAATAATACAAACTAATATCATTATTATTAATATAGTAATTATTATCATTATATATTAATATTATTGTCGTCGTAGTTGTCAGTAGTTGTTGAAGTCCTTAATATCAGTAGTTTACTGTAGTCTGTTATTATTGTTAGTTTTTAACCTAATTATTATCAATATAGTTATTATTATTGTTGTTATCATTATTGTTAGTTATCATTATCATTATAGTTGTTGATAATAATAATAATACAAAGCTTATGTTTATGCACAAACTACTCAGTTTAAGAAACGGATCACTGAGTAAAACTTGCAACTCAAAAAAGCTTTGGCTTTTATACAAAATCCGACAAGAGTCTCAAAAGGCTTTATCCCCGATATTTTCAGAATATTGAATATGTATGGTCTCTTAAATATGATCAATGCATATTTGAACAATACAGGACTTCTGCTGTCTAAAAGTAGCTGGAAATTAGCAGTTAATACTGTTATCAATACATATGAATCCGACAACTGGAAATTGAGAATAGGTGTCGACTCAAATCTACCCAAGTGTTATTTACGATGTGTTTTCAGACGTAAAACCAAATATTGCCAGAACAATTGCCTAAATATGGGTAACCATTCCAGATGTTGACAATCTATATTGTAAACTGTGCTCTGCATTTACCACCGATAGTATAAAACACGTTCTTTGTGACTAAGTAACAAGAATTGTGGAAGAACTTAGATTGGACTCCTCTGAAAGATTCATGTTAAAGATTTTAGGTTCAAAGCTGGAAATCGATATCTCACATGAAACAAGAAAGACTAATGCTCGAACACTCATTGGCCTATAACTGCCTTAGGAACCTAGTGTAATCTCTGTGATCAGAAATCACACGCAGTTCCAAAATGCACCTATAACTGCAGCAAACTTCAAACCTCCACTAGGAGAAATTAAAATGAATAAATAAATACACTTAATATCATTATTATCAATATTGCAATTATTATTATATATAATTATTATTATTATTGTCGTCGTCGTTGTTATTCTTATAAGTCCTTAATATCAGTAGTTTACCATAACTTTTAAAAAAGATAAAAGCATTACCAAACGGAGGTTTAAATGCAATATAACAATATTCGTTTGAGTAGTTAGATTATTTTTTTATTCCTTAGGTATCAGACCCATCAACATGTGTAGCAAGTAAAACTCGAAAAGTATTGAATATATGACAATAAAGTTATTTTGTAAAAGTGGAACCATTCTTCTATTGCAGTAAATATAATCTAATATAATGTTATTATCCTTGATGTTATCGTTATTGTTAGTTATCAGTATCATTATAGTTGTTAATAATAATAATAAAATAATATAAATTAATACCATTATTGTCGTCGTCGTTGTTGAAGTCCTTAATATCAGTAGTTTACTCTAGTGTGTTATTATTGTTAGCTATTAACCTAATTATTATCAATATAGTTATTATTATTATTGTTGTTATCATTATAGTTAGTTATCATTATAGTTGTTAAAAATAATAATAAAATAATACAAATTAATATCATTATTATCGATATAGTAATTATCATTATATATTAATATTATTGTCGTCGTCGAAGTCCTTAATATCAGTAGTTTACTCTAGTCTGTAATTATTGACAGACAGAACATTTTATTGTTGCGTATACAAAGTACATTGTCTAAAAAACATACATAAACATACAATATACATGACAGGAAAATACAAACAAACATGATTTATTTGGAATTTATAGGAGGATTGAATTAAACATGAATTCAGCATGAGAGTTATAAACATGAATTTAACATGAGAATGATATAAACGTTGTGAGGATGAGCAATGTATAAATATGGGAGTGTTATTTGGAAGCAAAAGACATTGAACAATTGTTCCTAAATTTAAATGGTGAAGTGGATAATGTACAATGGAAGAATCAATTATGAAGTAAACAAGCAAATTCAGAGAATTATGGTCCCCCGCCAGGGTCAAGGTCACAAAAATTGGTATTGATGGAAAGGGGTTGTCACAAGGAATACAAATGTGAAATATGAAAGCAGTACCTATTACGGTTCAGAAGTTATGACCAAGGTTAAAGTTTTTGTGACAGCGTGACGGACGGACTGACGGACTGACTGACTGACGAATGAGAAATAATAGTCCCCACGCTTTCGCTAAAAGCGGGGGACAATAATGAGCGACGTATGAATGAAGGATTGAATGAGTGTACGAATTAATAAAGATGAGAGATTAGACACAGAACACATTGGCCCCTTTTCCCGCGCACCATGTTGAATATCTCAGTCGCATATGTTTTCAATTGACGGCCCCCATATAATCCATCCTCCTCAGGCCGTCGTCCACCAAGCCCGTCAGAGACACCCTTCCCCCCAGAACCCCTTTTGCTGCAGTGTATTCTAAAGTATTAACCGTTTCCCTCTTTTCCACAATGTTGACAAATGCCTATTTCCCCCTCCCGACGACTCATTATTTCCGATGTTTCCAAAGGCACACACAGTTATAATCATATGATAATAAGAACATACTCACAGAAACATGGCGGCCGGATTCCCTGCTTTTCCTCGTCGTGACGGCTGGAATAAACTAAAGATGAGAGATTAGACACAGAACACATTGGCCCCTTTTCCCGCTGACCGTGTTGAATATCTCAGTCGCATATGTTTTCAATTGACGGCCTCCATATAATCCATCCTCCTCAGGCCGTCGTCCACCAAGCCCGTCAGAGACACCCTTCCCCCCAGAACCCCTTTTGCTGCAGTGTATTCTAAAGTATTAACCGTTTCCCTCTTTTCCACAATGTTGACAAATGCCTATTTCCCCCTCCCGACGACTCATTATTTCCGATGTTTCCAAAGGCACACACAGTTATAATCATATGATAATAAGAACATACTCACAGAAACATGGCGGCCGGATTCCCTGCTTTTCCTCGTCGTGACGGCTGGAATAAACTAAAGATGAGAGATTAGACACAGAAGACATTGGCCCCTTTTCCGGCGGACCGTGTTGAATATCTCAGTCGCATATGTTTTCAATTGACGGCCCCCATATAATCCATCCTCCTCAGGCCGTCGTCCACCAAGCCCGTCAGAGACACCCTTCCCCCCAGAACCCCTTTTGCTGCAGTGTATTCTAAAGTATTAACCGTTTCCCTCTTTTCCACAATGTTGACAAATGCCTATTTCCCCCTCCCGACGACTCATTATTTCCGATGTTTCCAAAGGCACACACAGTTATAATCATATGATAATAAGAACATACTCACAGAAACATGGCGGCCGGATTCCCTGCTTTTCCTCGTCGTGACGGCTGGAATAAACTAAAGATGAGAGATTAGACACAGAAGACATTGGCCCCTTTTCCGGCGGACCGTGTTGAATATCTCAGTCGCATATGTTTTCAATTGACGGCCCCCATATAATCCATCCTCCTCAGGCCGTCGTCCACCAAGCCCGTCAGAGACACCCTTCCCCCCAGAACCCCTTTTGCTGCAGTGTATTCTAAAGTATTAACCGTTTCCCTCTTTTCCACAATGTTGACAAATGCCTATTTCCCCCTCCCGACGACTCATTATTTCCGATGTTTCCAAAGGCACACACAGTTATAATCATATGATAATAAGAACATACTCACAGAAACATGGCGGCCGGATTCCCTACTTTTCCTCGTCGTGACGGCTGGAATAAACTAAAGATGAGAGATTAGACACAGAAGACATTGGCCCCTTTTCCGGCGGACCGTGTTGAATATCGCAGTCGCAGATGTTTTCAATTGACGGCCCCCATATAATCCATCCTCCTCAGGCCGTCATCCACCAAGCCCGTCAGAGACACCCTTCCCCCCAGAACCCCTTTTGCTGCAGTGTATTCTAAAGTATTAACCGTTTCCCTCTTTTCCACAATGTTGACAAATGCCTATTTCCCCCTCCCGACGACTCATTATTTACGATGTTTCCAAAGGCACACACAGTTATAATCATATGATAATAAGAACATACTCACAGAAACATGGCGGCCGGATTCCCTGCTTTTCCTCGTCGTGACGGCTGGAATAAACTAAAGATGAGAGATTAGACACAGAAGACATTGGCCGCTTTTCCAGCGGACCGTGTTGTATATCGCAGTCGCAGATGTTTTCAATTGACGGCCCCCATATAATCCATCCTCCTCAGGCCGTCGTCCACCAAGCCCGTCAGAGACACCCTTCCCCCCAGAACCCCTTTTGCTGCAGTGTATTCTAAAGTATTAACCGTTTCCCTCTTTTCCACAATGTTGACAAATGCCTATTTCCCCCTCCCGACGACTCATTATTTCCGATGTTTCCAAAGGCACACACAGTTATAATCATATGATAATAAGAACATACTCACAGAAACATGGCGGCCGGATTCCCTGCTTTTCCTCGTCGTGACGGCTGGAATAAACTAAAGATGAGAGATTAGACACAGAAGACATTGGCCCCTTTTCCGGCGGACCGTGTTGTATATCGCAGTCGCAGATGTTTTCAATTGACGGCCCCCATATAATCCATCCTCCTCAGGCCGTCGTCCACCAAGCCCGTCAGAGACACCCTTCCCCCCAGAACCCCTTTTGCTGCAGTGTATTCTAAAGTATTAACCGTTTCCCTCTTTTCCACAATGTTGACAAATGCCTATTTCCCCCTCCCGACGACTCATTATTTCCGATGTTTCCAAAGGCACACACAGTTATAATCAAATGATAATAAGAACATACTCACAGAAACATGGCGGCCGGATTCCCTGCTTTTCCTCGTCGTGACGGCTGGAATAAACTAAAGATGAGAGATTAGACACAGAAGACATTGGCCCCTTTTCCGGCGGACCGTGTTGAATATCTCAGTCGCATATGTTTTCAATTGACGGCCCCCATATAATCCATCCTCCTCAGGCCGTCGTCCACCAAGCCCGTCAGAGACACCCTTCCCCCCAGAACCCCTTTTGCTGCAGTGTATTCTAAAGTATTAACCGTTTCCCTCTTTTCCACAATGTTGACAAATGCCTATTTCCCCCTCCCGACGACTCATTATTTCCGATGTTTCCAAAGGCACACACAGTTATAATCAAATGATAATAAGAACATACTCACAGAAACATGGCGGCCGGATTCCCTGCTTTTCCTCGTCGTGACGGCTGGAATAAACTAAAGATGAGAGATTAGACACAGAAGACATTGGCCCCTTTTCCGGCGGACCGTGTTGAATATCTCAGTCGCATATGTTTTCAATTGACGGCCCCCATATAATCCATCCTCCTCAGGCCGTCGTCCACCAAGCCCGTCAGAGACACCCTTCCCCCCAGAACCCCTTTTGCTGCAGTGTATTCTAAAGTATTAGCCGTTTCCCTCTTTTCCACAATGTTGACAAATGCCTATTTCCCCCTCCCGACGACTCATTATTTCCGATGTTTCCAAAGGCACACACAGTTATAATCAAATGATAATAAGAACATACTCACAGAAACATGGCGGCCGGATTCCCTGCTTTTCCTCGTCGTGACGGCTGGAATAAACTAAAGATGAGAGATTAGACACAGAAGACATTGGCCCCTTTTCCGGCGGACCGTGTTGAATATCTCAGTCGCATATGTTTTCAATTGACGGCCCCCATATAATCCATCCTCCTCAGGCCGTCGTCCACCAAGCCCGTCAGAGACACCCTTCCCCCCAGAACCCCTTTTGCTGCAGTGTATTCTAAAGTATTAACCATTTCCCTCTTTTCCACAATGTTGACAAATGCCTATTTCCCCCTCCCGACGACTCATTATTTCCAATGTTTCCAAAGGCACACACAGTTATAATCAAATGATAATAAGAACATACTCACAGAAACATGGCGGCCGGATTCCCTGCTTTTCCTCGTCGTGACGGCTGGAATAAACTAAAGATGAGAGATTAGACACAGAAGACATTGGCCCCTTTTCCGGCGGACCGTGTTGAATATCTCAGTCGCATATGTTTTCAATTGACGGCCCCCATATAATCCATCCTCCTCAGGCCGTCGTCCACCAAGCCCGTCAGAGACACCCTTCCCCCCAGAACCCCTTTTGCTGCAGTGTATTCTAAAGTATTAACCGTTTCCCTCTTTTCCACAATGTTGACAAATGCCTATTTCCCCCTCCCGACGACTCATTATTTCCGATGTTTCCAAAGGCACACACAGTTATAATCAAATGATAATAAGAACATACTCACAGAAACATGGCGGCCGGATTCCCTGCTTTTCCTCGTCGTGACGGCTGGAATAAACTAAAGATGAGAGATTAGACACAGAAGACATTGGCCCCTTTTCCGGCGGACCGTGTTGAATATCTCAGTCGCATATGTTTTCAATTGACGGCCCCCATATAATCCATCCTCCTCAGGCCGTCGTCCACCAAGCCCGTCAGAGTCACCCTTCCCCCCAGAACCCCTTTTGCTGCAGTGTATTCTAAAGTATTAACCGTTTCCCTCTTTTCCACAATGTTGACAAATGCCTATTTCCCCCTCCCGACGACTCATTATTTCCGATGTTTCCAAAGGCACACACAGTTATAATCAAATGATAATAAGAACATACTCACAGAAACATGGCGGCCGGATTCCCTGCTTTTCCTCGTCGTGACGGCTGGAATAAACTAAAGATGAGAGATTAGACACAGAAGACATTGGCCCCTTTTCCGGCGGACCGTGTTGAATATCTCAGTCGCATATGTTTTCAATTGACGGCCCCCATATAATCCATCCTCCTCAGGCCGTCGTCCACCAAGCCCGTCAGAGACACCCTTCCCCCCAGAACCCCTTTTGCTGCAGTGTATTCTAAAGTATTAACCGTTTCCCTCTTTTCCACAATGTTGACAAATGCCTATTTCCCCCTCCCGACGACTCATTATTTCCGATGTTTCCAAAGGCACACACAGTTATAATCAAATGATAATAAGAACATACTCACAGAAACATGGCGGCCGGATTCCCTGCTTTTCCTCGTCGTGACGGCTGGAATAAACTAAAGATGAGAGATTAGACACAGAAGACATTGGCCCCTTTTCCGGCGGACCGTGTTGAATATCTCAGTCGCATATGTTTTCAATTGACGGCCCCCATATAATCCATCCTCCTCAGGCCGTCGTCCACCAAGCCCGTCAGAGACACCCTTCCCCCCAGAACCCCTTTTGCTGCAGTGTATTCTAAAGTATTAACCGTTTCCCTCTTTTCCACAATGTTGACAAATGCCTATTTCCCCCTCCCGACGACTCATTATTTCCGATGTTTCCAAAGGCACACACAGTTATAATCAAATGATAATAAGAACATACTCACAGAAACATGGCGGCCGGATTCCCTGCTTTTCCTCGTCGTGACGGCTGGAATAAACTAAAGATGAGAGATTAGACACAGAAGACATTGGCCCCTTTTCCGGCGGACCGTGTTGAATATCTCAGTCGCATATGTTTTCAATTGACGGCCCCCATATAATCCATCCTCCTCAGGCCGTCGTCCACTAAGCCCGTCAGAGACACCCTTCCCCCCAGAACCCCTTTTGCTGCAGTGTATTCTAAAGTATTAACCGTTTCCCTCTTTTCCACAATGTTGACAAATGCCTATTTCCCCCTCCCGACGACTCATTATTTCCGATGTTTCCAAAGGCACACACAGTTATAATCAAATGATAATAAGAACATACTCACAGAAACATGGCGGCCGGATTCCCTGCTTTTCCTCGTCGTGACGGCTGGAATAAACTAAAGATGAGAGATTAGACACAGAAGACATTGGCCCCTTTTCCGGCGGACCGTGTTGAATATCTCAGTCGCATATGTTTTCAATTGACGGCCCCCATATAATCCATCCTCCTCAGGCCGTCGTCCACCAAGCCCGTCAGAGACACCCTTCCCCCCAGAACCCCTTTTGCTGCAGTGTATTCTAAAGTATTAACCGTTTCCCTCTTTTCCACAATGTTGACAAATGCCTATTTCCCCCTCCCGACGACTCATTATTTCCGATGTTTCCAAAGGCACACACAGTTATAATCAAATGATAATAAGAACATACTCACAGAAACATGGCGGCCGGATTCCCTGCTTTTCCTCGTCGTGACGGCTGGAATAAACTAAAGATGAGAGATTAGACACAGAAGACATTGGCCCCTTTTCCGGCGGACCGTGTTGAATATCTCAGTCGCATATGTTTTCAATTGACGGCCCCCATATAATCCATCCTCCTCAGGCCGTCGTCCACCAAGCCCGTCAGAGACACCCTTCCCCCCAGAACCCCTTTTGCTGCAGTGTATTCTAAAGTATTAACCGTTTCCCTCTTTTCCACAATGTTGACAAATGCCTATTTCCCCCTCCCGACGACTCATTATTTCCGATGTTTCCAAAGGCACACACAGTTATAATCAAATGATAATAAGAACATACTCACAGAAACATGGCGGCCGGATTCCCTGCTTTTCCTCGTCGTGACGGCTGGAATAAACTAAAGATGAGAGATTAGACACAGAAGACATTGGCCCCTTTTCCGGCGGACCGTGTTGAATATCTCAGTCGCATATGTTTTCAATTGACGGCCCCCATATAATCCATCCTCCTCAGGCCGTCGTCCACCAAGCCCGTCAGAGACACCCTTCCCCCCAGAACCCCTTTTGCTGCAGTGTATTCTAAAGTATTAACCGTTTCCCTCTTTTCCACAATGTTGACAAATGCCTATTTCCCCCTCCCGACGACTCATTATTTCCGATGTTTCCAAAGGCACACACAGTTATAATCAAATGATAATAAGAACATACTCACAGAAACATGGCGGCCGGATTCCCTGCTTTTCCTCGTCGTGACGGCTGGAATAAACTAAAGATGAGAGATTAGACACAGAAGACATTGGCCCCTTTTCCGGCGGACCGTGTTGAATATCTCAGTCGCATATGTTTTCAATTGACGGCCCCCATATAATCCATCCTCCTCAGGCCGTCGTCCACCAAGCCCGTCAGAGACACCCTTCCCCCCAGAACCCCTTTTGCTGCAGTGTATTCTAAAGTATTAGCCGTTTCCCTCTTTTCCACAATGTTGACAAATGCCTATTTCCCCCTCCCGACGACTCATTATTTCCGATGTTTCCAAAGGCACACACAGTTATAATCAAATGATAATAAGAACATACTCACAGAAACATGGCGACCGGATTCCCTGCTTTTCCTCGTCGTGACGGCTGGAATAAACTAAAGATGAGAGATTAGACACAGAAGACATTGGCCCCTTTTCCGGCGGACCGTGTTGAATATCTCAGTCGCATATGTTTTCAATTGACGGCCCCCATATAATCCATCCTCCTCAGGCCGTCGTCCACCAAGCCCGTCAGAGACACCCTTCCCCCCAGAACCCCTTTTGCTGCAGTGTATTCTAAAGTATTAACCGTTTCCCTCTTTTCCACAATGTTGACAAATGCCTATTTCCCCCTCCCGACGACTCATTATTTCCGATGTTTCCAAAGGCACACACAGTTATAATCAAATGATAATAAGAACATACTCACAGAAACATGGCGGCCGGATTCCCTGCTTTTCCTCGTCGTGACGGCTGGAATAAACTAAAGATGAGAGATTAGACACAGAAGACATTGGCCCCTTTTCCGGCGGACCGTGTTGAATATCTCAGTCACATATGTTTTCAATTGACGGCCCCCATATAATCCATCCTCCTCAGGCCGTCGTCCACCAAGCCCGTCAGAGACACCCTTCCCCACAGAACCCCTTTTGCTGCAGTGTATTCTAAAGTATTAACCGTTTCCCTCTTTTCCACAATGTTGACAAATGCCTATTTCCCCCTCCCGACGACTCATTATTTCCGATGTTTCCAAAGGCACACACAGTTATAATCAAATGATAATAAGAACATACTCACAGAAACATGGCGGCTGGATTCCCTGCTTTTCCTCGTCGTGACGGCTGGAATAAACTAAAGATGAGAGATTAGACACAGAAGACATTGGCCCCTTTTCCGGCGGACCGTGTTGAATATCTCAGTCGCATATGTTTTCAATTGACGGCCCCCATATAATCCATCCTCCTCAGGCCGTCGTCCACCAAGCCCGTCAGAGACACCCTTCCCCCCAGAACCCCTTTTGCTGCAGTGTATTCTAAAGTATTAACCGTTTCCCTCTTTTCCACAATGTTGACAAATGCCTATTTCCCCCTCCCGACGACTCATTATTTCCGATGTTTCCAAAGGCACACACAGTTATAATCAAATGATAATAAAAACATACTCACAGAAACATGGCGGCCGGATTCCCTGCTTTTCCTCGTCGTGACGGCTGGAATAAACTAAAGATGAGAGATTAGACACAGAAGACATTGGCCCCTTTTCCGGCGGACCGTGTTGAATATCTCAGTCGCATATGTTTTCAATTGACGGCCCCCATATAATCCATCCTCCTCAGGCCGTCGTCCACCAAGCCCGTCAGAGACACCCTTCCCCCCAGAACCCCTTTTGCTGCAGTGTATTCTAAAGTATTAACCGTTTCCCTCTTTTCCACAATGTTGACAAATGCCTATTTCCCCCTCCCGACGACTCATTATTTCCGATGTTTCCAAAGGCACACACAGTTATAATCAAATGATAATAAGAACATACTCACAGAAACATGGCGGCCGGATTCCCTGCTTTTCCTCGTCGTGACGGCTGGAATAAACTAAAGATGAGAGATTAGACACAGAAGACATTGGCCCCTTTTCCGGCGGACCGTGTTGAATATCTCAGTCGCATATGTTTTCAATTGACGGCCCCCATATAATCCATCCTCCTCAGGCCGTCGTCCACCAAGCCCGTCAGAGACACCCTTCCCCCCAGAACCCCTTTTGCTGCAGTGTATTCTAAAGTATTAACCGTTTCCCTCTTTTCCACAATGTTGACAAATGCCTATTTCCCCCTCCCGACGACTCATTATTTCCGATGTTTCCAAAGGCACACACAGTTATAATCAAATGATAATAAGAACATACTCACAGAAACATGGCGGCCGGATTCCCTGCTTTTCCTCGTCGTGACGGCTGGAATAAACTAAAGATGAGAGATTAGACACAGAAGACATTGGCCCCTTTTCCGGCGGACCGTGTTGAATATCTCAGTCGCATATGTTTTCAATTGACGGCCCCCATATAATCCATCCTCCTCAGGCCGTCGTCCACCAAGCCCGTCAGAGACACCCTTCCCCCAGAACCCCTTTTGCTGCAGTGTATTCTAAAGTATTAACCGTTTCCCTCTTTTCCACAATGTTGACAAATGCCTATTTCCCCCTCCCGACGACTCATTATTTCCGATGTTTCCAAAGGCACACACAGTTATAATCAAATGATAATAAGAACATACTCACAGAAACATGGCGGCCGGATTCCCTGCTTTTCCTCGTCGTGACGGCTGGAATAAACTAAAGATGAGAGATTAGACACAGAAGACATTGGCCCCTTTTCCGGCGGACCGTGTTGAATATCTCAGTCGCATATGTTTTCAATTGACGGCCCCCATATAATCCATCCTCCTCAGGCCGTCGTCCACCAAGCCCGTCAGAGACACCCTTCCCCCCAGAACCCCTTTTGCTGCAGTGTATTCTAAAGTATTAACCGTTTCCCTCTTTTCCACAATGTTGACAAATGCCTATTTCCCCCTCCCGACGACTCATTATTTCCGATGTTTCCAAAGGCACACACAGTTATAATCAAATGATAATAAGAACATACTCACAGAAACATGGCGGCCGGATTCCCTGCTTTTCCTCGTCGTGACGGCTGGAATAAACTAAAGATGAGAGATTAGACACAGAAGACATTGGCCCCTTTTCCGGCGGACCGTGTTGAATATCTCAGTCGCATATGTTTTCAATTGACGGCCCCCATATAATCCATCCTCCTCAGGCCGTCGTCCACCAAGCCCGTCAGAGACACCCTTCCCCCCAGAACCCCTTTTGCTGCAGTGTATTCTAAAGTATTAACCGTTTCCCTCTTTTCCACAATGTTGACAAATGCCTATTTCCCCCTCCCGACGACTCATTATTTCCGATGTTTCCAAAGGCACACACAGTTATAATCAAATGATAATAAGAACATACTCACAGAAACATGGCGGCCGGATTCCCTGCTTTTCCTCGTCGTGACGGCTGGAATAAACTAAAGATGAGAGATTAGACACAGAAGACATTGGCCCCTTTTCCGGCGGACCGTGTTGAATATCTCAGTCGCATATGTTTTCAATTGACGGCCCCCATATAATCCATCCTCCTCAGGCCGTCGTCCACCAAGCCCGTCAGAGACACCCTTCCCCCCAGAACCCCTTTTGCTGCAGTGTATTCTAAAGTATTAACCGTTTCCCTCTTTTCCACAATGTTGACAAATGCCTATTTCCCCCTCCCGACGACTCATTATTTCCGATGTTTCCAAAGGCACACACAGTTATAATCAAATGATAATAAGAACATACTCACAGAAACATGGCGGCCGGATTCCCTGCTTTTCCTCGTCGTGACGGCTGGAATAAACTAAAGATGAGAGATTAGACACAGAAGACATTGGCCCCTTTTCCGGCGGACCGTGTTGAATATCTCAGTCGCATATGTTTTCAATTGACGGCCCCCATATAATCCATCCTCCTCAGGCCGTCGTCCACCAAGCCCGTCAGAGACACCCTTCCCCCCAGAACCCCTTTTGCTGCAGTGTATTCTAAAGTATTAGCCGTTTCCCTCTTTTCCACAATGTTGACAAATGCCTATTTCCCCCTCCCGACGACTCATTATTTCCGATGTTTCCAAAGGCACACACAGTTATAATCAAATGATAATAAGAACATACTCACAGAAACATGGCGGCCGGATTCCCTGCTTTTCCTCGTCGTGACGGCTGGAATAAACTAAAGATGAGAGATTAGACACAGAAGACATTGGCCCCTTTTCCGGCGGACCGTGTTGAATATCTCAGTCGCATATGTTTTCAATTGACGGCCCCCATATAATCCATCCTCCTCAGGCCGTCGTCCACCAAGCCCGTCAGAGACACCCTTCCCCCCAGAACCCCCTTTTGCTGCAGTGTATTCTAAAGTATTAACCGTTTCCCTCTTTTCCACAATGTTGACAAATGCCTATTTCCCCCTCCGACGACTCATTATTTCCGATGTTTCCAAAGGCACACACAGTTATAATCAAATGATAATAAGAACATACTCACAGAAACATGGCGGCCGGATTCCCTGCTTTTCCTCGTCGTGACGGCTGGAATAAACTAAAGATGAGAGATTAGACACAGAAGACATTGGCCCCTTTTCCGGCGGACCGTGTTGAATATCTCAGTCGCATATGTTTTCAATTGACGGCCCCCATATAATCCATCCTCCTCAGGCCGTCGTCCACCAAGCCCGTCAGAGACACCCTTCCCCCCAGAACCCCTTTTGCTGCAGTGTATTCTAAAGTATTAACCGTTTCCCTCTTTTCCACAATGTTGACAAATGCCTATTTCCCCCTCCCGACGACTCATTATTTCCGATGTTTCCAAAGGCACACACAGTTATAATCAAATGATAATAAGAACATACTCACAGAAACATGGCGGCTGGATTCCCTGCTTTTCCTCGTCGTGACGGCTGGAATAAACTAAAGATGAGAGATTAGACACAGAAGACATTGGCCCCTTTTCCGGCGGACCGTGTTGAATATCTCAGTCGCATATGTTTTCAATTGACGGCCCCCATATAATCCATCCTCCTCAGGCCGTCGTCCACCAAGCCCGTCAGAGACACCCTTCCCCCCAGAACCCCTTTTGCTGCAGTGTATTCTAAAGTATTAACCGTTTCCCTCTTTTCCACAATGTTGACAAATGCCTATTTCCCCTCCCGACGACTCATTATTTCCGATGTTTCCAAAGGCACACACAGTTATAATCAAATGATAATAAAAACATACTCACAGAAACATGGCGGCCGGATTCCCTGCTTTTCCTCGTCGTGACGGCTGGAATAAACTAAAGATGAGAGATTAGACACAGAAGACATTGGCCCCTTTTCCGGCGGACCGTGTTGAATATCTCAGTCGCATATGTTTTCAATTGACGGCCCCCATATAATCCATCCTCCTCAGGCCGTCGTCCACCAAGCCCGTCAGAGACACCCTTCCCCCCAGAACCCCTTTTGCTGCAGTGTATTCTAAAGTATTAACCGTTTCCCTCTTTTCCACAATGTTGACAAATGCCTATTTCCCCCTCCCGACGACTCATTATTTCCGATGTTTCCAAAGGCACACACAGTTATAATCAAATGATAATAAGAACATACTCACAGAAACATGGCGGCCGGATTCCCTGCTTTTCCTCGTCGTGACGGCTGGAATAAACTAAAGATGAGAGATTAGACACAGAAGACATTGGCCCCTTTTCCGGCGGACCGTGTTGAATATCTCAGTCGCATATGTTTTCAATTGACGGCCCCCATATAATCCATCCTCCTCAGGCCGTCGTCCACCAAGCCCGTCAGAGACACCCTTCCCCCAGAACCCCTTTTGCTGCAGTGTATTCTAAAGTATTAACCGTTTCCCTCTTTTCCACAATGTTGACAAATGCCTATTTCCCCCTCCCGACGACTCATTATTTCCGATGTTTCCAAAGGCACACACAGTTATAATCAAATGATAATAAGAACATACTCACAGAAACATGGCGGCCGGATTCCCTGCTTTTCCTCGTCGTGACGGCTGGAATAAACTAAAGATGAGAGATTAGACACAGAAGACATTGGCCCCTTTTCCGGCGGACCGTGTTGAATATCTCAGTCGCATATGTTTTCAATTGACGGCCCCCATATAATCCATCCTCCTCAGGCCGTCGTCCACCAAGCCCGTCAGAGAAACCCTTCCCCCCAGAACCCCTTTTGCTGCAGTGTATTCTAAAGTATTAGCCGTTTCCCTCTTTTCCACAATGTTGACAAATGCCTATTTCCCCCTCCCGACGACTCATTATTTCCGATGTTTCCAAAGGCACACACAGTTATAATCAAATGATAATAAGAACATACTCACAGAAACATGGCGGCCGGATTCCCTGCTTTTCCTCGTCGTGACGGCTGGAATAAACTAAAGATGAGAGATTAGACACAGAAGACATTGGCCCCTTTTCCGGCGGACCGTGTTGAATATCTCAGTCGCATATGTTTTCAATTGACGGCCCCCATATAATCCATCCTCCTCAGGCCGTCGTCCACCAAGCCCGTCAGAGACACCCTTCCCCACAGAACCCCTTTTGCTGCAGTGTATTCTAAAGTATTAACCGTTTCCCTCTTTTCCACAATGTTGACAAATGCCTATTTCCCCCCTCCCGACGACTCATTATTTCCGATGTTTCCAAAGGCACACACAGTTATAATCAAATGATAATAAGAACATACTCACAGAAACATGGCGGCTGGATTCCCTGCTTTTCCTCGTCGTGACGGCTGGAATAAACTAAAGATGAGAGATTAGACACAGAAGACATTGGCCCCTTTTCCGGCGGACCGTGTTGAATATCTCAGTCGCATATGTTTTCAATTGACGGCCCCCATATAATCCATCCTCCTCAGGCCGTCGTCCACCAAGCCCGTCAGAGACACCCTTCCCCCAGAACCCCTTTTGCTGCAGTGTATTCTAAAGTATTAACCGTTTCCCTCTTTTCCACAATGTTGACAAATGCCTATTTCCCCCTCCCGACGACTCATTATTTCCGATGTTTCCAAAGGCACACACAGTTATAATCAAATGATAATAAAAACATACTCACAGAAACATGGCGGCCGGATTCCCTGCTTTTCCTCGTCGTGACGGCTGGAATAAACTAAAGATGAGAGATTAGACACAGAAGACATTGGCCCCTTTTCCGGCGGACCGTGTTGAATATCTCAGTCGCATATGTTTTCAATTGACGGCCCCCATATAATCCATCCTCCTCAGGCCGTCGTCCACCAAGCCCGTCAGAGACACCCTTCCCCCCAGAACCCCTTTTGCTGCAGTGTATTCTAAAGTATTAACCGTTTCCCTCTTTTCCACAATGTTGACAAATGCCTATTTCCCCCTCCCGACGACTCATTATTTCCGATGTTTCCAAAGGCACACACAGTTATAATCAAATGATAATAAGAACATACTCACAGAAACATGGCGGCCGGATTCCCTGCTTTTCCTCGTCGTGACGGCGGAATAAACTAAAGATGAGAGATTAGACACAGAAGACATTGGCCCCTTTTCCGGCGGACCGTGTTGAATATCTCAGTCGCATATGTTTTCAATTGACGGCCCCCATATAATCCATCCTCCTCAGGCCGTCGTCCACCAAGCCCGTCAGAGACACCCTTCCCCCAGAACCCCTTTTGCTGCAGTGTATTCTAAAGTATTAACCGTTTCCCTCTTTTCCACAATGTTGACAAATGCCTATTTCCCCCTCCCGACGACTCATTATTTCCGATGTTTCCAAAGGCACACACAGTTATAATCAAATGATAATAAGAACATACTCACAGAAACATGGCGGCCGGATTCCCTGCTTTTCCTCGTCATGACGGCTGGAATAAACTAAAGATGAGAGATTAGACACAGAAGACATTGGCCCCTTTTCCGGCGGACCGTGTTGAATATCTCAGTCGCATATGTTTTCAATTGACGGCCCCCATATAATCCATCCTCCTCAGGCCGTCGTCCACCAAGCCCGTCAGAGACACCCTTCCCCCCAGAACCCCTTTTGCTGCAGTGTATTCTAAAGTATTAACCGTTTCCCTCTTTTCCACAATGTTGACAAATGCCTATTTCCCCCTCCCGACGACTCATTATTTCCGATGTTTCCAAAGGCACACACAGTTATAATCAAATGATAATAAGAACATACTCACAGAAACATGGCAGCCGGATTCCCTGCTTTTCCTCGTCGTGACGGCTGGAATAAACTAAAGATGAGAGATTAGACACAGAAGACATTGGCCCCTTTTCCGGCGGACCGTGTTGAATATCTCAGTCGCATATGTTTTCAATTGACGGCCCCCATATAATCCATCCTCCTCAGGCCGTCGTCCACCAAGCCCGTCAGAGACACCCTTCCCCCCAGAACCCCTTTTGCTGCAGTGTATTCTAAAGTATTAACCGTTTCCCTCTTTTCCACAATGTTGACAAATGCCTATTTCCCCCTCCCGACGACTCATTATTTCCGATGTTTCCAAAGGCACACACAGTTATAATCAAATGATAATAAGAACATACTCACAGAAACATGGCGGCCGGATTCCCTGCTTTTCCTCGTCGTGACGGCTGGAATAAACTAAAGATGAGAGATTAGACACAGAAGACATTGGCCCCTTTTCCGGCGGACCGTGTTGAATATCTCAGTCGCATATGTTTTCAATTGACGGCCCCCATATAATCCATCCTCCTCAGGCCGTCGTCCACCAAGCCCGTCAGAGACACCCTTCCCCCCAGAACCCCTTTTGCTGCAGTGTATTCTAAAGTATTAACTGTTTCCCTCTTTTCCACAATGTTGACAAATGCCTATTTCCCCCTCCCGACGACTCATTATTTCCGATGTTT
This sequence comes from Serripes groenlandicus, assembly GCA_031761405.1. Lineage (NCBI taxonomy): Eukaryota > Metazoa > Mollusca > Bivalvia > Cardiida > Cardiidae > Serripes > Serripes groenlandicus. The sequence continues at coordinate 184,504,891 of JASEVX010000001.1, read as the reverse complement.
CCAAAGGCACACACAGTTATAATCAAATGATAATAAGAACATACTCACAGAAACATGGCGGCCGGATTCCCTGCTTTTCCTCGTTGTGACGGCTGGAATAAACTAAAGATGAGAGATTAGACACAGAAGACATTGGCCCCTTTTCCGGCGGACCGTGTTGAATATCTCAGTCGCATATGTTTTCAATTGACGGCCCCCATATAATCCATCCTCCTCAGGCCGTCGTCCACCAAGCCCGTCAGAGACACCCTTCCCCCCAGAACCCCTTTTGCTGCAGTGTATTCTAAAGTATTAACCGTTTCCCTCTTTTCCACAATGTTGACAAATGCCTATTTCCCCCTCCCGACGACTCATTATTTCCGATGTTTCCAAAGGCACACACAGTTATAATCAAATGATAATAAGAACATACTCACAGAAACATGGCGGCCGGATTCCCTGCTTTTCCTCGTCGTGACGGCTGGAATAAACTAAAGATGAGAGATTAGACACAGAAGACATTGGCCCCTTTTCCGGCGGACCGTGTTGAATATCTCAGTCGCATATGTTTTCAATTGACGGCCCCCATATAATCCATCCTCCTCAGGCCGTCGTCCACCAAGCCCGTCAGAGACACCCTTCCCCCCAGAACCCCTTTTGCTGCAGTGTATTCTAAAGTATTAGCCGTTTCCCTCTTTTCCACAATGTTGACAAATGCCTATTTCCCCCTCCCGACGACTCATTATTTCCGATGTTTCCAAAGGCACACACAGTTATAATCAAATGATAATAAGAACATACTCACAGAAACATGGCGGCCGGATTCCCTGCTTTTCCTCGTCGTGACGGCTGGAATAAACTAAAGATGAGAGATTAGACACAGAAGACATTGGCCCCTTTTCCGGCGGACCGTGTTGAATATCTCAGTCGCATATGTTTTCAATTGACGGCCCCCATATAATCCATCCTCCTCAGGCCGTCGTCCACCAAGCCCGTCAGAGACACCCTTCCCCCCACAACCCCTTTTGCTGCAGTGTATTCTAAAGTATTAACCGTTTCCCTCTTTTCCACAATGTTGACAAATGCCTATTTCCCCCTCCCGACGACTCATTATTTCCGATGTTTCCAAAGGCACACACAGTTATAATCAAATGATAATAAGAACATACTCACAGAAACATGGCGGCCGGATTCCCTGCTTTTCCTCGTCGTGACGGCTGGAATAAACTAAAGATGAGAGATTAGACACAGAAGACATTGGCCCCTTTTCCGGCGGACCGTGTTGAATATCTCAGTCGCATATGTTTTCAATTGACGGCCCCCATATAATCCATCCTCCTCAGGCCGTCGTCCACCAAGCCCGTCAGAGACACCCTTCCCCCCAGAACCCCTTTTGCTGCAGTGTATTCTAAAGTATTAACCGTTTCCCTCTTTTCCACAATGTTGACAAATGCCTATTTCCCCCTCCCGACGACTCATTATTTCCGATGTTTCCAAAGGCACACACAGTTATAATCAAATGATAATAAGAATATACTCACAGAAACATGGCGGCCGGATTCCCTGCTTTTCCTCGTCGTGACGGCTGGAATAAACTAAAGATGAGAGATTAGACACAGAAGACATTGGCCCCTTTTCCGGCGGACCGTGTTGAATATCTCAGTCGCATATGTTTTCAATTGACGGCCCCCATATAATCCATCCTCCTCAGGCCGTCGTCCACCAAGCCCGTCAGAGACACCCTTCCCCCCAGAACCCCTTTTGCTGCAGTGTATTCTAAAGTATTAACCGTTTCCCTCTTTTCCACAATGTTGACAAATGCCTATTTCCCCCTCCCGACGACTCATTATTTCCGATGTTTCCAAAGGCACACACAGTTATAATCAAATGATAATAAGAACATACTCACAGAAACATGGCGGCCGGATTCCCTGCTTTTCCTCGTCGTGACGGCTGGAATAAACTAAAGATGAGAGATTAGACACAGAAGACATTGGCCCCTTTTCCGGCGGACCGTGTTGAATATCTCAGTCGCATATGTTTTCAATTGACGGCCCCCATATAATCCATCCTCCTCAGGCCGTCGTCCACCAAGCCCGTCAGAGACACCCTTCCCCCCAGAACCCCTTTTGCTGCAGTGTATTCTAAAGTATTAACCGTTTCCCTCTTTTCCACAATGTTGACAAATGCCTATTTCCCCCTCCCGACGACTCATTATTTCCGATGTTTCCAAAGGCACACACAGTTATAATCAAATGATAATAAGAACATACTCACAGAAACATGGCGGCCGGATTCCCTGCTTTTCCTCGTCGTGACGGCTGGAATAAACTAAAGATGAGAGATTAGACACAGAAGACATTGGCCCCTTTTCCGGCGGACCGTGTTGAATATCTCAGTCGCATATGTTTTCAATTGACGGCCCCCATATAATCCATCCTCCTCAGGCCGTCGTCCACCAAGCCCGTCAGAGACACCCTTCCCCCCAGAACCCCTTTTGCTGCAGTGTATTCTAAAGTATTAACTGTTTCCCTCTTTTCCACAATGTTGACAAATGCCTATTTCCCCCTCCCGACGACTCATTATTTCCGATGTTTCCAAAGGCACACACAGTTATAATCAAATGATAATAAGAACATACTCACAGAAACATGGCGGCCGGATTCCCTGCTTTTCCTCGTCGTGACGGCTGGAATAAACTAAAGATGAGAGATTAGACACAGAAGACATTGGCCCCTTTTCCGGCGGACCGTGTTGAATATCTCAGTCGCATATGTTTTCAATTGACGGCCCCCATATAATCCATCCTCCTCAGGCCGTCGTCCACCAAGCCCGTCAGAGACACCCTTCCCCCCAGAACCCCTTTTGCTGCAGTGTATTCTAAAGTATTAACCGTTTCCCTCTTTTCCACAATGTTGACAAATGCCTATTTCCCCCTCCCGACGACTCATTATTTCCGATGTTTCCAAAGGCACACACAGTTATAATCAAATGATAATAAGAACATACTCACAGAAACATGGCGGCCGGATTCCCTGCTTTTCCTCGTCGTGACGGCTGGAATAAACTAAAGATGAGAGATTAGACACAGAAGACATTGGCCCCTTTTCCGGCGGACCGTGTTGAATATCTCAGTCGCATATGTTTTCAATTGACGGCCCCCATATAATCCATCCTCCTCAGGCCGTCGTCCACCAAGCCCGTCAGAGACACCCTTCCCCCAGAACCCCTTTTGCTGCAGTGTATTCTAAAGTATTAGCCGTTTCCCTCTTTTCCACAATGTTGACAAATGCCTATTTCCCCCTCCCGACGACTCATTATTTCCGATGTTTCCAAAGGCACACACAGTTATAATCAAATGATAATAAGAACATACTCACAGAAACATGGCGGCCGGATTCCCTGCTTTTCCTCGTCGTGACGGCTGGAATAAACTAAAGATGAGAGATTAGACACAGAAGACATTGGCCCCTTTTCCGGCGGACCGTGTTGAATATCTCAGTCGCATATGTTTTCAATTGACGGCCCCCATATAATCCATCCTCCTCAGGCCGTCGTCCACCAAGCCCGTCAGAGACACCCTTCCCCCCACAACCCCTTTTGCTGCAGTGTATTCTAAAGTATTAACCGTTTCCCTCTTTTCCACAATGTTAAATGCCTATTTCCCCCTCCCGACGACTCATTATTTCCGATGTTTCCAAAGGCACACACAGTTATAATCAAATGATAATAAGAACATACTCACAGAAACATGGCGGCCGGATTCCCTGCTTTTCCTCGTCGTGACGGCTGGAATAAACTAAAGATGAGAGATTAGACACAGAAGACATTGGCCCCTTTTCCGGCGGACCGTGTTGAATATCTCAGTCGCACTATGTTTTCAATTGACGGCCCCCATATAATCCATCCTCCTCAGGCCGTCGTCCACCAAGCCCGTCAGAGACACCCTTCCCCCCAGAACCCCTTTTGCTGCAGTGTATTCTAAAGTATTAACCGTTTCCCTCTTTTCCACAATGTTGACAAATGCCTATTTCCCCCTCCCGACGACTCATTATTTCCGATGTTTCCAAAGGCACACACAGTTATAATCAAATGATAATAAGAACATACTCACAGAAACATGGCGGCCGGATTCCCTGCTTTTCCTCGTCGTGACGGCTGGAATAAACTAAAGATGAGAGATTAGACACAGAAGACATTGGCCCCTTTTCCGGCGGACCGTGTTGAATATCTCAGTCGCATATGTTTTCAATTGACGGCCCCCATATAATCCATCCTCCTCAGGCCGTCGTCCACCAAGCCCGTCAGAGACACCCTTCCCCCCAGAACCCCTTTTGCTGCAGTGTATTCTAAAGTATTAACCGTTTCCCTCTTTTCCACAATGTTGACAAATGCCTATTTCCCCCTCCCGACGACTCATTATTTCCGATGTTTCCAAAGGCACACACAGTTATAATCAAATGATAATAAGAACATACTCACAGAAACATGGCGGCCGGATTCCCTGCTTTTCCTCGTCGTGACGGCTGGAATAAACTAAAGATGAGAGATTAGACACAGAAGACATTGGCCCCTTTTCCGGCGGACCGTGTTGAATATCTCAGTCGCATATGTTTTCAATTGACGGCCCCCATATAATCCATCCTCCTCAGGCCGTCGTCCACCAAGCCCGTCAGAGACACCCTTCCCCCCAGAACCCCTTTTGCTGCAGTGTATTCTAAAGTATTAACCGTTTCCCTCTTTTCCACAATGTTGACAAATGCCTATTTCCCCCTCCCGACGACTCATTATTTCCGATGTTTCCAAAGGCACACACAGTTATAATCAAATGATAATAAGAACATACTCACAGAAACATGGCGGCCGGATTCCCTGCTTTTCCTCGTCGTGACGGCTGGAATAAACTAAAGATGAGAGATTAGACACAGAAGACATTGGCCCCTTTTCCGGCGGACCGTGTTGAATATCTCAGTCGCATATGTTTTCAATTGACGGCCCCCATATAATCCATCCTCCTCAGGCCGTCGTCCACCAAGCCCGTCAGAGACACCCTTCCCCCCAGAACCCCTTTTGCTGCAGTGTATTCTAAAGTATTAACCGTTTCCCTCTTTTCCACAATGTTGACAAATGCCTATTTCCCCCTCCCGACGACTCATTATTTCCGATGTTTCCAAAGGCACACACAGTTATAATCAAATGATAATAAGAACATACTCACAGAAACATGGCGGCCGGATTCCCTGCTTTTCCTCGTCGTGACGGCTGGAATAAACTAAAGATGAGAGATTAGACACAGAAGACATTGGCCCCTTTTCCGGCGGACCGTGTTGAATATCTCAGTCGCATATGTTTTCAATTGACGGCCCCCATATAATCCATCCTCCTCAGGCCGTCGTCCACCAAGCCCGTCAGAGACACCCTTCCCCCCAGAACCCCTTTTGCTGCAGTGTATTCTAAAGTATTAACCGTTTCCCTCTTTTCCACAATGTTGACAAATGCCTATTTCCCCCTCCCGACGACTCATTATTTCCGATGTTTCCAAAGGCACACACAGTTATAATCAAATGATAATAAGAACATACTCACAGAAACATGGCGGCTGGATTCCCTGCTTTTCCTCGTCGTGACGGCTGGAATAAACTAAAGATGAGAGATTAGACACAGAAGACATTGGCCCCTTTTCCGGCGGACCGTGTTGAATATCTCAGTCGCATATGTTTTCAATTGACGGCCCCCATATAATCCATCCTCCTCAGGCCGTCGTCCACCAAGCCCGTCAGAGACACCCTTCCCCCCAGAACCCCTTTTGCTGCAGTGTATTCTAAAGTATTAACCGTTTCCCTCTTTTCCACAATGTTGACAAATGCCTATTTCCCCCTCCCGACGACTCATTATTTCCGATGTTTCCAAAGGCACACACAGTTATAATCAAATGATAATAAGAACATACTCACAGAAACATGGCGGCCGGATTCCCTGCTTTTCCTCGTCGTGACGGCTGGAATAAACTAAAGATGAGAGATTAGACACAGAAGACATTGGCCCCTTTTCCGGCGGACCGTGTTGAATATCTCAGTCGCATATGTTTTCAATTGACGGCCCCCATATAATCCATCCTCCTCAGGCCGTCGTCCACCAAGCCCGTCAGAGACACCCTTCCCCCCAGAACCCCTTTTGCTGCAGTGTATTCTAAAGTATTAACCGTTTCCCTCTTTTCCACAATGTTGACAAATGCCTATTTCCCCCTCCCGACGACTCATTATTTCCGATGTTTCCAAAGGCACACACAGTTATAATCAAATGATAATAAGAACATACTCACAGAAACATGGCGGCCGGATTCCCTGCTTTTCCTCGTCGTGACGGCTGGAATAAACTAAAGATGAGAGATTAGACACAGAAGACATTGGCCCCTTTTCCGGCGGACCGTGTTGAATATCTCAGTCGCATATGTTTTCAATTGACGGCCCCCATATAATCCATCCTCCTCAGGCCGTCGTCCACCAAGCCCGTCAGAGACACCCTTCCCCCCAGAACCCCTTTTGCTGCAGTGTATTCTAAAGTATTAACCGTTTCCCTCTTTTCCACAATGTTGACAAATGCCTATTTCCCCCTCCCGACGACTCATTATTTCCGATGTTTCCAAAGGCACACACAGTTATAATCAAATGATAATAAGAACATACTCACAGAAACATGGCGGCCGGATTCCCTGCTTTTCCTCGTCGTGACGGCTGGAATAAACTAAAGATGAGAGATTAGACACAGAAGACATTGGCCCCTTTTCCGGCGGACCGTGTTGAATATCTCAGTCGCATATGTTTTCAATTGACGGCCCCCATATAATCCATCCTCCTCAGGCCGTCGTCCACCAAGCCCGTCAGAGACACCCTTCCCCCCAGAACCCCTTTTGCTGCAGTGTATTCTAAAGTATTAACCGTTTCCCTCTTTTCCACAATGTTGACAAATGCCTATTTCCCCCTCCCGACGACTCATTATTTCCGATGTTTCCAAAGGCACACACAGTTATAATCAAATGATAATAAGAACATACTCACAGAAACATGGCGGCCGGATTCCCTGCTTTTCCTCGTCGTGACGGCTGGAATAAACTAAAGATGAGAGATTAGACACAGAAGACATTGGCCCCTTTTCCGGCGGACCGTGTTGAATATCTCAGTCGCATATGTTTTCAATTGACGGCCCCCATATAATCCATCCTCCTCAGGCCGTCGTCCACCAAGCCCGTCAGAGACACCCTTCCCCCCAGAACCCCTTTTGCTGCAGTGTATTCTAAAGTATTAACCGTTTCCCTCTTTTCCACAATGTTGACAAATGCCTATTTCCCCCTCCCGACGACTCATTATTTCCGATGTTTCCAAAGGCACACACAGTTATAATCAAATGATAATAAGAACATACTCACAGAAACATGGCCGGCCGGATTCCCCTGCTTTTCCTCGTCGTGACGGCTGAATAAAACTAAAGATGAGAGATTAGACACAGAAGACATTGGCCCCCTTTTCCGGCGGACCGCTGTTGAATATCTCAGTCGCATATGTTTTCAAATTGACGGCCCCCATATAATCCCATCACTCCTCAGGCCGTCGTCACACCAAGCCCGTCAGAGACACCCCTTCCCCACCAGAACCCCTTTTGCTGCAGTGTATTCTAAAGTATTAACACGTTTCCCTCTTATCCCACAATGTTGACACAAATGCCTATTTCCCCCTCCCGACCGACTCATTATTTCCGATGTTTCCAAAGGCACACACAGTTATAATCAAATGATAATAAGAACATACTCACAGAAACATGGCGGCCGGATTCCCTGCTTTTCCTCGTCGTGACGGCTGGAATAAACTAAAGATGAGAGATTAGACACAGAAGACATTGGCCCCTTTTCCGGCGGACCGTGTTGAATATCTCAGTCGCATATGTTTTCAAATGACGGCCCCCCATATAATCCCATCACTCCTCAGGCCGTCGTCCACCAAGCCCGTCAGAGACACCCTCCTCCCCAGAACCCCCTTTTGCTGCAGTGTATTCTAAAGTATTAACCGTTTCCCTCCTTTTCCACACAAGTTGACAAATGCCTATTTCCCCCTCCCGACGACTCAATATTTCCGATGTTCCAAAGGCACACACAGTTATAATCAACAATGATAATAAGAACATACTCACAGAAAACATGCGCGGCCGGATTCCTGACTTTTCCTCGTCGTGACGGCTGGAACAAAACTAAAGATGAGAGATAAGACACAGAAGACATTGGCCCCTCTATCCGGCGGACCGTGTTGAATATCTCAGTCGCATATGTTTTCCAATTGACGGCCCCCATATAACCCATCCACCTCAGGCCGTCGTCACCAAGCCGTCAGAGACACCCTTCCCCCACGAACCCCCTTTAGCTGCAGTGTATATCTAAAGTATTAACCGTTTCCCTCTTTTCCACAATGTTGACAAATGCCTATTTCCCCCTCCCGACGATCATTATTTCCGATGATTCCAAAGGCACACAACAGTAATAATCAAATACTAATAAGACCACAACTCACCAGACACATGGCGGCCGGATTCCCTGCTTTTACCAGTCGTGACGCGCTGGACATAAACTAAAGATGAGAGATTAGACACAGAAGACATATGGCCCCCTTTTCCGGCGGACCGTGTTGAATATCTCAGTCGCATATCGTTTTACAATTGACGGCCCCCATATAATCCATCCTCTAGGCCGTCGTCCACCAAGCGTCAGCAGACACCACTCCCACCCAGAACCCTTTTAGCTGCAGTGTATTCTAAAGTAATAACGATTTCCCCTCTTATTCCACAAAGTTGAACAACATGCCCTATTTCCCACTCCCGACGAATCACTTATATCCGATGTTTCCAAAGGCACACACCAGATAAAATCAAATGATAATAAGAACCACTACTCACCAGAAACATGGCGGCCGGATACCCCTGCTCTTTCCTCGTCGTGACGGCTGAATAAACTAACAGATGAGAGATTAGACACCAGAAAGACATTTGCCCCTTTTCGGCGACCGTGTTTAAATAATCTCAGTCGCATAAGTATTCACATTGAGCCCCCATATACATCCAACCCTCCTCAGGCCGTCGAACCACCAAAGCCCGTCAGAGACACCCCTACCCCCCCAGAAACCCATTAGCAGCCAGTGTATTCTAAGTATAAACGTACTCCTCTATCCACAAAGATGCACAAATGCCTACTTTCCCACTCCGACGACTCAATAATCCCGATGATTCACAGGCACACACAGTTAATAACACAAATACTAATACAACCTCACAACACAAGCTGCGAATACACTGATTCTGTCGAGACGGCTGAAAACTAAAGATGAGAGAAAGACCACAGAAGACAATGCCCCCTATTCTCGGATATGCAAACTCTCAGTCTCATATTTACCAACACGCCCCACTATCCTACCTCACTCCTCACATCCCTACAATACACACTCCTACTCCTCATCGACAACCACCTTACCCCAACACCTAAACTAAACTAAACCCTACCACTAACCACAAAATGACAAATCCAAATACCCCCTCACCAAAAAAAAATAAACCAAATACCCCCAAATTCATAAACCGCTCTACCAATAACACACTTACCCACTAAACACAACCATCACCACCTCCACACCCTCACCTCCCAACCTTTCCTTAATCACATCAAAACACTACTATCTTCATTCCACCCAACACCTCATCTCTCAACTCCCCCCTACCTACAAAGTCCAAAATTTACCTATAATACAACACCCTATCAACATAAAACCCAATCCTTCCACCAACCAACACACCACCAGTCTACTACCACCACTCTACCTCATCCACCCAACCACTCACCCAAAATATCCCTATAAACAACCTAACAACCCCTAAACCACAAAACCCCACCAAATATAACAAAAATCACCAATAAAACCCCAACCACAAACCTACAACACAATCAAACTAAACCCATCACCCCCTAACACCAACCCACTCACACACCACTAAAACCTCACCCATTCTTACCTTCAACCCATAAAAACCTACTAACTTATTCCAACCCACACCCTCATCTCTCAACTCCCACAACCCAAATCAAAACTTTTCCTATAATCAAAACCTATCACATAAAACCAAATCCCTAACCAAACCAACACCACCACTTCCTACCTAACCCCTCCCTAACCTCCTCCACCCAACCCCCTCACCAAAATAACCTATAAACAACCTACAACCCCTAAACACAAAACCACAATAATACCCAATCCACAAACCCACTCTCCACCAACAAACTCATAACCACCTTCCCCCACTAACCAAACACACCCACTCAATCACAAATCCCAACTCACACCCTCCACCCATTCTTCCCTCAACCCATCAAAACCACTACTAACTTCATTCACACCCACCCTCATCTCTACACTCACCCTACCTACCAAATACCAAACCCTATTCCCCTATAATCCACAACAACCAATCAAATAAAACACAATCCTTCCCACCCAAACACCCCAACACCTACCCCCCCTACTACCTCTCCCACAACCCCCCTCCCCAAAATCATCTATACAACCAACAAACCTACAAACCCACCAAAAAACCCCCCATAATCCCCACCATCACAAACACCTCCTCATCCAACAAACTCATAAACAACCCAACCCCCTAACACACCAACACAACCAAACATCCACCACACCTCCCCATACTCATTTCAACCATCAAACATACTATCTTCATTCCACCCACCCCAACCCTCAACTCCCCTCCTCAATTCCAAAACTTCTACCTATAATCACACACCCTAATCACATAAAACCACATAACACTTTCAACAACCACCACAACCATCCCCCTACTCCAACACCCCCTCTAACCACTACCAACTCCCCAAAACTATCTAACAACACCCCTACAAACCCTAAACACAAACCCATCAAACCCCACATACAAACCACCCATCCCACAACAAATCAAACACCAACCCCACTACAAACACCAACACAAATACAAACACATCCCACACTCTAAACACCATCCCCACTACTACTTTCATATCACCCACTCAAAAAAAACCAAATATCCCTCTTACCACTTAACCAACAAACTCCAACCACATCTCCCAACTTTACATTTTTACTTTTCTATCCATTTATTATACTCCTTCATCTTATCATAAAACCATTTTCCTACCAAACCCCCACCTACCAATATCTACATACCCACTATCCCCTTCCCCAATTCCCCAAAAAATATACCACAACCACAAACTAAACACTTACCTCTATTCACCCTATCCAACACTTCCTCCCATAAAACTATAAATAAACAAACACACAAATCAATCAACATAATCATCATTCCCCAACCATTCACCACATCTACTACTTTACTATTTCCCACTCAAATACACACCATATTGCAAACCTGTCCTTAACTAACACTAATCAACAACCTCAACGTGACACTTGATTTTCCCAGCTTTATCCAATTCCTTAACAATTCATCATACCTTCTACTTAACAATCAATAACATGGTCTACACAAATCCAAATCTCATCTCAAGCATACCCCCTTACTCCTCACCTTTTCACTAAACTCATAACAACACAACCACAATCACTAAACCATTACTCCCTCCGACAAGACGAATCAACGCAGGGAATACGGCCGCCTGTATCATGTTAGTATGATTCCTCTAATACACAATGATTATAACTGATAGTCCCTATTGTCAACAACTTCAAATATACGTCGACGGGAGGGGAAATAGGCAATTTCAACAATTTGAAACGAGGGAAACGTTAACATACTTAGAATACACTGCAGCACAATGGGTTCTGGGGGAATGGTGACTTAAGACGGGCTTGTTGGACGACGGCTGAGGAGGATGGATTATATGGGGCCGTCCAATTGAAAACATATGCGACTGAGATATTCAACACGGTCCGCCGGAAAAGGGCCCATTTATCTGTTTCAACTCACATTCATTAAGTTATTATCCAGCCGTCACGACGCGGACAAGCCGGAATCCGGCGCCAAGTATCTGTGAGTATGTTCATATAACATTTAGATCTAACTGTGTTGCATATGAAACCATCTGAAATACTGACTCGTCTGGGGGCAAAGGCCTTTTTCAACACCTTCTAGAATCACAAGAGTGAAACGGTTAATACATTAGAATACACTCAGCAAAAGGCGATATGGGGGGAAGGGTGTCCTTGACGGGCTTGGTGGACGACGGCCTGAGGAGATGGATTATACTGGGGCCGTCAATTGAAACAATATGCGACTGAGATATTCACCACGGTCGCCGGAACAGGGGCAATGTCTACAGAGTCTAATCTCACTCATTACGTTTAATCAGCGTCACGACGAGGAAAACGCAGTGACACCGGCGCCCTGATTCTGTGAGTATGTTCTAATATCTCATTTGATTATATACTGAGTGCCTATTGAACATCCTGAAATCAATGAGTCGTCGGAGGGGAAATAGGCATTTGTAAACATTGATGAAAACTAGGGAACCCTGTACATACTATAGAAAACACTGCAGCAAAAGGGGTTCTGGGGGAAGGGTGTCTCTGACGGGCTTGGTGGACGACGGCCAGAGGAGATGGATATAATGGGGGCGTCAAATGAAAACAATATGCGACCTGAGATATTCAACACCGGTCCGCCGGAACAAGGGGCCAATGTCTTCTGTGTCTAATCTCTCATCTTTAGTTAATCCCAGCCGTCACGACCGCGAGAAAAGCAGGAATCCGGCCGTCCATGTTTCTGTGAGTATGTTCTTATTATCATTTGATTATAACTGTGTGTGCCTATGGAACACATCCGAAATAATGAGTCGTCGGGAGGTGGAAATAGGCATTTGTCAACATTGTGGAAAGAGGGAAACGGTTAATACTATAGAATACACTGCAGCAAAAGGGTTACTGGGGGGAAGGGTGTCTCAGACGGGCTTGGTGGACGACGGCTGAGGAGGATGGATTATATGGGGGCCGTCAATTGAAAACAATGCGACTGAGATATTCAACACGGTCCGCCGGAACAAGGGGCCACATGTCTTCTGTGTCTACATCTCTCATCTTTAGTTAATTCCAGCCGTCACGACGAGGACAAGCAGGGAATCCGGCCGCCATGTTTCTGTGAGTATGTATTATTATCATTTGATTATAACTGTGTGTGCCTATGGAACAATCGGAAATAATGAGTCGTCGGGAGGGGGAAATAGGCATTTGTCAACAATGTGGAAAAGAGGGAAACGGTTACATACTTTAGAATACACTGCAGCAAAAGGGGTTCTGGGGGGAAGGGTGTCTCAGACGGGCATGGTGGACGACCGGCCTGAGGAGGATGGATATAATGGGGGCCGTCAATTGAAAACCATATGCGAATGAGATCATCCAACACGGTCGCGGAAAAGGGGCCCAATGTCTTCTGTGTCTAATCTCACTACTTTAGTTAATCCACGCCGTCACGACGAGGAAAAGCAGGGACAATCCTGGCCGCCATGTTTCCTGTGAGTATGTTCTTAATTATCACTTAGATTCATAACTGTGTGTGCCTTTGGAAACATCGGAATAATGAGTCGTCGGGAGGGGGAAATAGGCATTTGTCAACATTGTGGAAAAGAGGAAACGGTTAAAACTTTAGAATACACAGCAGCAAAAGGGGTTCATGGGGGGAAGGGTGTCTCTGACGGGCTTGGTGGACGACGGCCTGAGGAGGATGGATAATATGGGGGCCGTCACATTGAAAACATATGCGACTGAGATATTCAACACGGTCCGCGGAAAAGGGGCCAATGTCTTCTGTGTCTAATCTCTCATCTTTAGTTTATTCCAGCCGTCACGACGAGGAAAAGCAGGGAATCCGGCCGCCATGTTTCTGTGAGTATGTTCATATTATCATTTGATTATAAACTGTGTGTGCCTATGGAACCACTCGGAAATCAAGAGTCGTCGGAGAGGGGGAAATAGGCATTTGTCAACACATTGTGGAAAAGAGGGAAACGGTTAATACTTTAGAATACACCTGCAGCAAAAGGGGTTCTGGGGGGAAGGGTGTCCTAGCACGGGCTTGGTGGACGACGGCCTGAGGAGGATGGATTATAATGTGGGCCGTCAAATTGCAAAACATACTGCGACTGAGATATTCAACCACGGTCGACCCGCCGGAAAAGGGGCCAATGTACTTCTGTGTCTAATCTCTCATCTTTAGTTTATTCCAGCACGTCCCGCCTCGACGAGGAAAAGCAGGGAATCCGGCGCCATGTTTACTGTGAGTATGTTCTTATTATCATTATGATTATAACTGTGTCGTGCCTTTTGGAAACATCGGAATAAAGACGTCGTCGGGAGGGGGAAATAGGCATTTGTCAACCATTTGTGGAAAAAGAGGGAAAACGGTTAATACTTTAGAATACACTGCCAGCAAAAAGGGGTTCTGGGGGGAAGGGTGTCTCTGACGGGCTTGGTGGACGACGGCCTGAGGAGGATGGATTATATGGGGGCCGTCAATTGAAAACATATGCGACTGAGATATTCAACACGGTCCGCCGGAAAAGGGGCCAATGTCTTCTGTGTCTAATCTCTCATCTTTAGTTTATTCCAGCCCGTCACGACGAGGAAAAGCAGGGAATCGGCCGCCATGTTTCTGTGAGTATGTTCTTATTATCATTTGATTATAACTGTGTGTGCCCTATGGAAACATCGGAAATAATGAGTCGTCGGGAGGGGAAATAGGCATTAGTCAACATTGTGGAAAAGAGGGAAACGGTTAAATACTTTAGAATACACTGCAGCAAAAGGGGTTAATGGGGGAAGGGTGTCTCTGACGGGCTTGGTGGACGACAGGCCTGAGGAGGATGGATAATATGGGGCCGTCAATTGAAAACATATGCCGACTGAGATATTCAACACGGTCCGCCGGAAAAGGGGCCCATGTCTTCCTGTGTCTAATCTCTCATCTTTAGTTTATTCCAGCCGTCACGACGAGGAAAAGCAGGGAATCCGGCCCGCCATGTTTCTGTGAGTATGTTCTCTATTATCATTTGATAATAACTGTGTGTGCCTTTGGAAACAACGGAAATAATGAGTCGTCGGGAGTGGGAAATAGGCATTTGTCAACATTGTGGAAAAGAGGGAAACGGTTAAATACTTAAGAATACACTGCAGCAAAAGGGGTTCTGGGGGAAGGGTGTCTCTGACAGGGCTTGGTGGACGACGGCCTGAGGAGGATGGATTATCATGGGGGCCGTCAATTGAAAACATATGCGACTGAGATATTCAACACGGTCCGCCGGAAAAGGGGCCAATGTCTTCTGTGTCTAATCTCTCATCATCTAGTTTATTCCAGCCGTCACGACGAGGAAAAGCAGGGAATCCGGCCGCCATGTTTCTCTGTGAGTATGTTCTATATTATCATATGATTATAACAGTGTGTGCCTTTGGAAACATCGGAAATAATGAGTCGTCGGGAGGGGGAAATAGGCATTTGTCAACATTGTGGAAAAGAGGGAAACGGTTAATACTTTAGAATACACTGCAGCAAAAAGGGGTTCTGGGGGAAGGGTGTCTCTGACGGGCTTGGTGGACGACGGCCTGAGGAGGATGGATTATATGGGGGCCGTCCAATTGAAAACATATGCGACTGAGATATTCAACACGGTCCGCCGGAAAAGGGGCCAATGTACTACTGTGTCTAATCTCTCATCTTTAGTTTATTCCAGCCGTCACGACGAGGAACAAGCAGGGAATCCGGCCGCCATGTTTCTGTGAGTAAGTTCTTATTATCAATTGATTATAACTGTGTGTGCCTAATGGAAACCCATCGGAAATAATGAGTCGTCGGGAGGGGGAAATAGGCATTTGTCAACATTGTGGAAAAGAGGGAAACGGTTAATACTTTAGAATACACTGCAGCAAAAGGGGTTCTGGGGGGAAGGGTGTCTCTGACGGGCTTGGTGGACGACGGCCTGAGGAGGATGGATTATATGGGGGCCGTCAATTGAAAACATATGCGATGAGATATTCAACACGGTCCGCCGGAAAAGGGGCCAATGTCTTCTGTGTCTAATCTCTCATCTTTAGTTTATTCCAGCCGTCACGACGAGGAAAAGCAGGGAATCCGGCCGCCATGTTTCTGTGAGTATGTTCTTATTATCATTTGATTATAACTGTGTGTGCCTTTGGAAAACATCGGAAATAATGAGTCGTCGGGAGGGGAAATAGGCATTTGCTCAACATTGTGGAAAAGAGGGAAACGGTTAATACTTTAGAATACACTGCAGCAAAAGGGGTTCTGGGGGAAGGGTGTCTCTGACGGGCATGGTGGACGACGGCCTGAGGAGGATGGATTATATGGGGGCCGTCACAATTGAAAACATATGCGACTGAGATATTCAACACGGTCCGCCGGAAAAGGGGCCCAATGTCTTCAGTGTCTAATCTCTCATCTTTAGTTATATCTCAGCCCGTCACGACGAGGAAAAGCAGGGAATCCGGCCGCCATGTTTCTGTGAGTATGTTCTTATTATCATATGATTAATAACTGTGTGTGCCTTTGGAAACATCGGAAATAATGAGTCGTCGGGAGGGGGAAATAGGCATTTGTCAACATTGTGGAAAAGAGCGGAAACCGGTTAATACTTTAGAATACACTGCAGCAAAAGGGGTTCTGGGGGAAGGGTGTCCTCTGACGGGCTTGGTGGACGACGGCCTGAGGAGGATGGATTATATGGGGGCCGTCAATTGAAAACATATGCGACTGAGATATTCAACACCGGTCCGCCGGAAAAGGGGCCAATGTCTTCTGTGTCCTAATCTCTCATCTTTAGTTTATTCCAGCCGTCACGACGAGGAAAAGCAGGGAATCCGGCGCCATGTTTCTGTGAGTATGTTCTTATTATCATTAGATTATAACTGTGTGTGCCCTTTGGAAACATCGGAAATAATGAGTCGTCGGGAGGGGGAAATAGGCATTTGTCAACATTGTGGACAAAGAGGGAAACGGTTAATACTATAAGAATACACTGCCAGCAAAAGGGGTTCTGGGGGGAAGGGTGTCTCTGACGGGCTTGGTGGACGACGGCCTGAGGAGGATGGATTATATGGGGGCCGTCAATTGAAAACATATGCGAAGAGATAATCCAAACACGGTCCGCCGGAAAAGGGGCCAATGTCTTCTGTGTCTAATCTCTCATCTTTAGTATATTCCCAGCCGTCACCGACGAGGAAAAGCAGGGAATCCGGCCGCCATGTTTCTGTGAGTATGTTCTTATTATCATTTGATTATAACTGTGTGTGCCTTTGGAAACATCCGGAAATAATGAGTCGTCGGGAGGGGGAAATAGGCATTTGTCAACATTGTAGGAAAAGAGGGAAACGGTTAATACTTTAGAATACACTGCAGCAAAAGGGGTTCTGGGGGGAAGGGTGTCTCTGACGGGCTTGGTGGACGACGGCCTGAGGAGGATGGATTATATGGGGGCCGTCAATTGAAAACATGTGCGACTGAGATATTCAACACGGTCCGCCGGTAAAAGGGGCCAATGTCTTCTGTGTCTAATCTCTCATCTCTTAGTTTATTCCAGCCGTCACGACGAGGAAAAGCAGGGAATCCGGCCGCCATGATTCTGTGAGTATGTTCTTATTATCATTAGATTATAACTGTGTGTGCCATTGGAAACATCGGAAATAATGAGTCGTCGGGAGGGGGAAATAGGCATTCTGTCAACATTGTGGAAAAGAGGGAAACGGTTAATACTTTAGAATACACTGCAGCAAAAGGGGTTCTGGGGGGAAGGGTGTCTCTGACGGGCTTGGTGGACGACGGCCTGAGGAGGATGGATTATATGGGGGCCGTCAATTGAAAACATGTGCGACTGAGATATTCACAACACGGTCCGCCCGGAAAGGGGCCAATGTCTTCTGTGTCTAATCTCTCATCTTTAGTTTATTCCAGCCGTCACGACGAGGAAAAGCAGGGAATCCGGCCGCCATGTTTCTGTGAGTATGTTCTTATTATCATTTGATTATAACTGTGTGTGCCTTTGGAAACATCGGAAATAAAGAGTCGTCGGGAGGGGGAATAGGCATTTTATCAAACGCTAGTGGAAAAGAGGGAAAACGTAATACTTTAGAATACACTGCAGCAAAAGGGGTTCTGGGGGGAAGGGTGTCTTCTGACGGGCTTGGTGGACGACGGCCTGTGCGAGGATGGATTATATGGGGGCCCGTCAATTGAAAACCTATGCGACAGAGATATTCAACACGGTCCGCGGAAAAGGGGCCAATGTCTTCCTGTGTCTAAACTCTCTACATCTTTCGTCTTACTTCCAGCCCGTACCGACACGAGGAAAAGCCAGGGATCCGGCCCGCCCATGTTCTCTGAGACGTATGCTTCTTATTATCATTTTGATTATAACTGTGTGCTGCCTCTTGGAAACATCGGAAATAATGAGTCGTCGGGAGGGGAAAATAGGCATTT
>JASEVX010000001.1:184134573-184486193 GCA_031761405.1 Serripes groenlandicus | reverse complement strand
AATCAAATGATAATAAGAACATACTCACAGAAACATGGCGGCCGGATTCCCTGCTTTTCCTCGTCGTGACGGCTGGAATAAACTAAAGATGAGAGATTAGACACAGAAGACATTGGCCCCTTTTCCGGCGGACCGTGTTGAATATCTCAGTCGCATATGTTTTCAATTGACGGCCCCCATATAATCCATCCTCCTCAGGCCGTCGTCCACCAAGCCCGTCAGAGACACCCTTCCCCCCAGAACCCCTTTTGCTGCAGTGTATTCTAAAGTATTAACCGTTTCCCTCTTTTCCACAATGTTGACAAATGCCTATTTCCCCCTCCCGACGACTCATTATTTCCGATGTTTCCAAAGGCACACACAGTTATAATCAAATGATAATAAGAACATACTCACAGAAACATGGCGGCCGGATTCCCTGCTTTTCCTCGTCGTGACGGCTGGAATAAACTAAAGATGAGAGATTAGACACAGAAGACATTGGCCCCTTTTCCGGCGGACCGTGTTGAATATCTCAGTCGCATATGTTTTCAATTGACGGCCCCCATATAATCCATCCTCCTCAGGCCGTCGTCCATCAAGCCCGTCAGAGACACCCTTCCCCCCAGAACCCCTTTTGCTGCAGTGTATTCTAAAGTATTAACCGTTTCCCTCTTTTCCACAATGTTGACAAATGCCTATTTCCCCCTCCCGACGACTCATTATTTCCGATGTTTCCAAAGGCACACACAGTTATAATCAAATGATAATAAGAACATACTCACAGAAACATGGCGGCCGGATTCCCTGCTTTTCCTCGTCGTGACGGCTGGAATAAACTAAAGATGAGAGATTAGACACAGAAGACATTGGCCCCTTTTCCGGCGGACCGTGTTGAATATCTCAGTCGCATATGTTTTCAATTGACGGCCCCCATATAATCCATCCTCCTCAGGCCGTCGTCCACCAAGCCCGTCAGAGACACCCTTCCCCCCAGAACCCCTTTTGCTGCAGTGTATTCTAAAGTATTAACCGTTTCCCTCTTTTCCACAATGTTGACAAATGCCTATTTCCCCCTCCCGACGACTCATTATTTCCGATGTTTCCAAAGGCACACACAGTTATAATCAAATGATAATAAGAACATACTCACAGAAACATGGCGGCCGGATTCCCTGCTTTTCCTCGTCGTGACGGCTGGAATAAACTAAAGATGAGAGATTAGACACAGAAGACATTGGCCCCTTTTCCGGCGGACCGTGTTGAATATCTCAGTCGCATATGTTTTCAATTGACGGCCCCCATATAATCCATCCTCCTCAGGCCGTCGTCCACCAAGCCCGTCAGAGACACCCTTCCCCCCAGAACCCCTTTTGCTGCAGTGTATTCTAAAGTATTAACCGTTTCCCTCTTTTCCACAATGTTGACAAATGCCTATTTCCCCCTCCCGACGACTCATTATTTCCGATGTTTCCAAAGGCACACACAGTTATAATCAAATGATAATAAGAACATACTCACAGAAACATGGCGGCCGGATTCCCTGCTTTTCCTCGTCGTGACGGCTGGAATAAACTAAAGATGAGAGATTAGACACAGAAGACATTGGCCCCTTTTCCGGCGGACCGTGTTGAATATCTCAGTCGCATATGTTTTCAATTGACGGCCCCCATATAATCCATCCTCCTCAGGCCGTCGTCCACCAAGCCCGTCAGAGACACCCTTCCCCCCAGAACCCCTTTTGCTGCAGTGTATTCTAAAGTATTAACCGTTTCCCTGTTTTCCACAATGTTGACAAATGCCTATTTCCCCCTCCCGACGACTCATTATTTCCGATGTTTCCAAAGGCACACACAGTTATAATCAAATGATAATAAGAACATACTCACAGAAACATGGCGGCCGGATTCCCTGCTTTTCCTCGTCGTGACGGCTGGAATAAACTAAAGATGAGAGATTAGACACAGAAGACATTGGCCCCTTTTCCGGCGGACCGTGTTGAATATCTCAGTCGCATATGTTTTCAATTGACGGCCCCCATATAATCCATCCTCCTCAGGCCGTCGTCCACCAAGCCCGTCAGAGACACCCTTCCCCCCAGAACCCCTTTTGCTGCAGTGTATTCTAAAGTATTAACCGTTTCCCTCTTTTCCACAATGTTGACAAATGCCTATTTCCCCCTCCCGACGACTCATTATTTCCGATGTTTCCAAAGGCACACACAGTTATAATCAAATGATAATAAGAACATACTCACAGAAACATGGCGGCCGGATTCCCTGCTTTTCCTCGTCGTGACGGCTGGAATAAACTAAAGATGAGAGATTAGACACAGAAGACATTGGCCCCTTTTCCGGCGGACCGTGTTGAATATCTCAGTCGCATATGTTTTCAATTGACGGCCCCCATATAATCCATCCTCCTCAGGCCGTCGTCCACCAAGCCCGTCAGAGACACCCTTCCCCCCAGAACCCCTTTTGCTGCAGTGTATTCTAAAGTATTAACCGTTTCCCTCTTTTCCACAATGTTGACAAATGCCTATTTCCCCCTCCCGACGACTCATTATTTCCGATGTTTCCAAAGGCACACACAGTTATAATCAAATGATAATAAGAACATACTCACAGAAACATGGCGGCCGGATTCCCTGCTTTTCCTCGTCGTGACGGCTGGAATAAACTAAAGATGAGAGATTAGACACAGAAGACATTGGCCCCTTTTCCGGCGGACCGTGTTGAATATCTCAGTCGCATATGTTTTCAATTGACGGCCCCATATAATCCATCCTCCTCAGGCCGTCGTCCACCAAGCCCGTCAGAGACACCCTTCCCCCCAGAACCCCTTTTGCTGCAGTGTATTCTAAAGTATTAGCCGTTTCCCTCTTTTCCACAATGTTGACAAATGCCTATTTCCCCCTCCCGACGACTCATTATTTCCGATGTTTCCAAAGGCACACACAGTTATAATCAAATGATAATAAGAACATACTCACAGAAACATGGCGACCGGATTCCCTGCTTTTCCTCGTCGTGACGGCTGGAATAAACTAAAGATGAGAGATTAGACACAGAAGACATTGGCCCCTTTTCCGGCGGACCGTGTTGAATATCTCAGTCGCATATGTTTTCAATTGACGGCCCCCATATAATCCATCCTCCTCAGGCCGTCGTCCACCAAGCCCGTCAGAGACACCCTTCCCCCCAGAACCCCTTTTGCTGCAGTGTATTCTAAAGTATTAACCGTTTCCCTCTTTTCCACAATGTTGACAAATGCCTATTTCCCCCTCCCGACGACTCATTATTTCCGATGTTTCCAAAGGCACACACAGTTATAATCAAATGATAATAAGAACATACTCACAGAAACATGGCGGCCGGATTCCCTGCTTTTCCTCGTCGTGACGGCTGGAATAAACTAAAGATGAGAGATTAGACACAGAAGACATTGGCCCCTTTTCCGGCGGACCGTGTTGAATATCTCAGTCGCATATGTTTTCAATTGACGGCCCCCATATAATCCATCCTCCTCAGGCCGTCGTCCACCAAGCCCGTCAGAGACACCCTTCCCCCCAGAACCCCTTTTGCTGCAGTGTATTCTAAAGTATTAACCGTTTCCCTCTTTTCCACAATGTTGACAAATGCCTATTTCCCCCTCCCGACGACTCATTATTTCCGATGTTTCCAAAGGCACACACAGTTATAATCAAATGATAATAAGAACATACTCACAGAAACATGGCGGCCGGATTCCCTGCTTTTCCTCGTCGTGACGGCTGGAATAAACTAAAGATGAGAGATTAGACACAGAAGACATTGGCCCCTTTTCCGGCGGACCGTGTTGAATATCTCAGTCGCATATGTTTTCAATTGACGGCCCCCATATAATCCATCCTCCTCAGGCCGTCGTCCACCAAGCCCGTCAGAGACACCCTTCCCCCCAGAACCCCTTTTGCTGCAGTGTATTCTAAAGTATTAACCGTTTCCCTCTTTTCCACAATGTTGACAAATGCCTATTTCCCCCTCCCGACGACTCATTATTTCCGATGTTTCCAAAGGCACACACAGTTATAATCAAATGATAATAAGAACATACTCACAGAAACATGGCGGCCGGATTCCCTGCTTTTCCTCGTCGTGACGGCTGGAATAAACTAAAGATGAGAGATTAGACACAGAAGACATTGGCCCCTTTTCCGGCGGACCGTGTTGAATATCTCAGTCGCATATGTTTTCAATTGACGGCCCCCATATAATCCATCCTCCTCAGGCCGTCGTCCACCAAGCCCGTCAGAGACACCCTTCCCCCCAGAACCCCTTTTGCTGCAGTGTATTCTAAAGTATTAACCGTTTCCCTCTTTTCCACAATGTTGACAAATGCCTATTTCCCCCTCCCGACGACTCATTATTTCCGATGTTTCCAAAGGCACACACAGTTATAATCAAATGATAATAAGAACATACTCACAGAAACATGGCGGCCGGATTCCCTGCTTTTCCTCGTCGTGACGGCTGGAATAAACTAAAGATGAGAGATTAGACACAGAAGACATTGGCCCCTTTTCCGGCGGACCGTGTTGAATATCTCAGTCGCATATGTTTTCAATTGACGGCCCCCATATAATCCATCCTCCTCAGGCCGTCGTCCACCAAGCCCGTCAGAGACACCCTTCCCCCCAGAACCCCTTTTGCTGCAGTGTATTCTAAAGTATTAACCGTTTCCCTCTTTTCCACAATGTTGACAAATGCCTATTTCCCCCTCCCGACGACTCATTATTTCCGATGTTTCCAAAGGCACACACAGTTATAATAAGAACATACTCACAGAAACATGGCGGCGGGATTCCCTGCTTTTCCTCGTCGTGACGGCTGGAATAAACTAAAGATGAGAGATTAGACACAGAAGACATTGGCCCCTTTTCCGGCGGACCGTGTTGAATATCTCAGTCGCACATGTTTTCAATTGACGGCCCCCATATAATCCATCCTCCTCAGGCCGTCGTCCACCAAGCCCGTCAGAGACACCCTTCCCCCCAGAACCCCTTTTGCTGCAGTGTATTCTAAAGTATTAACCTTTTCCCTATTTTCCACAATGTTGACAAATGCCTATTTCCCCCTCCCGACGACTCATTATTTCCGATGTTTCCAAAGGCACACACAGTTATAATCAAATGATAATAAGAACATACTCACAGAAACATGGCGGCCGGATTCCCTGCTTTTCCTCGTCGTGACGGCTGGAATAAACTAAAGATGAGAGATTAGACACAGAAGACATTGGCCCCTTTTCCGGCGGACCGTGTTGAATATCTCAGTCGCATATGTTTTCAATTGACGGCCCCCATATAATCCATCCTCCTCAGGCCGTCGTCCACCAAGCCCGTCAGAGACACCCTTCCCCCCAGAACCCCTTTTGCTGCAGTGTATTCTAAAGTATTAACCGTTTCCCTCTTTTCCACAATGTTGACAAATGCCTATTTCCCCCTCCCGACGACTCATTATTTCCGATGTTTCCAAAGGCACACACAGTTATAATCAAATGATAATAAGAACATACTCACAGAAACATGGCGGCCGGATTCCCTGCTTTTCCTCGTCGTGACGGCTGGAATAAACTAAAGATGAGAGATTAGACACAGAAGACATTGGCCCCTTTTCCGGCGGACCGTGTTGAATATCTCAGTCGCATATGTTTTCAATTGACGGCCCCCATATAATCCATCCTCCTCAGGCCGTCGTCCACCAAGCCCGTCAGAGACACCCTTCCCCCCAGAACCCCTTTTGCTGCAGTGTATTCTAAAGTATTAACCGTTTCCCTCTTTTCCACAATGTTGACAAATGCCTATTTCCCCCTCCCGACGACTCATTATTTCCGATGTTTCCAAAGGCACACACAGTTATAATCAAATGATAATAAGAACATACTCACAGAAACATGGCGGCCGGATTCCCTGCTTTTCCTCGTCGTGACGGCTGGAATAAACTAAAGATGAGAGATTAGACACAGAAGACATTGGCCCCTTTTCCGGCGGACCGTGTTGAATATCTCAGTCGCATATGTTTTCAATTGACGGCCCCCATATAATCCATCCTCCTCAGGCCGTCGTCCACCAAGCCCGTCAGAGACACCCTTCCCCCCAGAACCCCTTTTGCTGCAGTGTATTCTAAAGTATTAACCGTTTCCCTCTTTTCCACAATGTTGACAAATGCCTATTTCCCCCTCCCGACGACTCATTATTTCCGATGTTTCCAAAGGCACACACAGTTATAATCAAATGATAATAAGAACATACTCACAGAAACATGGCGGCCGGATTCCCTGCTTTTCCTCGTCGTGACGGCTGGAATAAACTAAAGATGAGAGATTAGACACAGAAGACATTGGCCCCTTTTCCGGCGGACCGTGTTGAATATCTCAGTCGCATATGTTTTCAATTGACGGCCCCCATATAATCCATCCTCCTCAGGCCGTCGTCCACCAAGCCCGTCAGAGACACCCTTCCCCCTAGAACCCCTTTTGCTGCAGTGTATTCTAAAGTATTAACCGTTTCCCTCTTTTCCACAATGTTGACAAATGCCTATTTCCCCCTCCCGACGACTCATTATTTCCGATGTTTCCAAAGGCACACACAGTTATAATCAAATGATAATAAGAACATACTCACAGAAACATGGCGGCCGGATTCCCTGCTTTTCCTCGTCGTGACGGCTGGAATAAACTAAAGATGAGAGATTAGACACAGAAGACATTGGCCCCTTTTCCGGCGGACCGTGTTGAATATCTCAGTCGCATATGTTTTCAATTGACGGCCCCCATATAATCCATCCTCCTCAGGCCGTCGTCCACCAAGCCCGTCAGAGACACCCTTCCCCCCAGAACCCCTTTTGCTGCAGTGTATTCTAAAGTATTAACCGTTTCCCTCTTTTCCACAATGTTGACAAATGCCTATTTCCCCCTCCCGACGACTCATTATTTCCGATGTTTCCAAAGGCACACACAGTTATAATCAAATGATAATAAGAACATACTCACAGAAACATGGCGGCCGGATTCCCTGCTTTTCCTCGTCGTGACGGCTGGAATAAACTAAAGATGAGAGATTAGACACAGAAGACATTGGCCCCTTTTCCGGCGGACCGTGTTGAATATCTCAGTCGCATATGTTTTCAATTGACGGCCCCCATATAATCCATCCTCCTCAGGCCGTCGTCCACCAAGCCCGTCAGAGACACCCTTCCCCCCAGAACCCCTTTTGCTGCAGTGTATTCTAAAGTATTAACCGTTTCCCTCTTTTCCACAATGTTGACAAATGCCTATTTCCCCCTCCCGACGACTCATTATTTCCGATGTTTCCAAAGGCACACACAGTTATAATCAAATGATAATAAGAACATACTCACAGAAACATGGCGGCCGGATTCCCTGCTTTTCCTCGTCGTGACGGCTGGAATAAACTAAAGATGAGAGATTAGACACAGAAGACATTGGCCCCTTTTCCGGCGGACCGTGTTGAATATCTCAGTCGCATATGTTTTCAATTGACGGCCCCCATATAATCCATCCTCCTCAGGCCGTCGTCCACCAAGCCCGTCAGAGACACCCTTCCCCCCAGAACCCCTTTTGCTGCAGTGTATTCTAAAGTATTAACCGTTTCCCTCTTTTCCACAATGTTGACAAATGCCTATTTCCCCCTCCCGACGACTCATTATTTCCGATGTTTCCAAAGGCACACACAGTTATAATCAAATGATAATAAGAACATACTCACAGAAACATGGCGGCCGGATTCCCTGCTTTTCCTCGTCGTGACGGCTGGAATAAACTAAAGATGAGAGATTAGACACAGAAGACATTGGCCCCTTTTCCGGCGGACCGTGTTGAATATCTCAGTCGCATATGTTTTCAATTGACGGCCCCCATATAATCCATCCTCCTCAGGCCGTCGTCCACCAAGCCCGTCAGAGACACCCTTCCCCCCAGAACCCCTTTTGCTGCAGTGTATTCTAAAGTATTAACCGTTTCCCTCTTTTCTGCACATGTCTAAACATGGGAAAAAATACTAAGTCTTTTACAAATTGAGCAGATTACCTTGTTGTCTTGCTTTAAATCAATCCTTTCATTCCAAGATAAAACCAGTCTGCAGCAGACCACTCTTCTTTATGTGGTTAATGTGGTTAAAACACTATGTAAACTATGAATTCTTTTCAGAAAGGTGTGAAAATGTGTCTATAGGTGATAGATGCTCAAGGCCATGAATCGCTCACCAGAGAATGTGATCTTGAACCCTTTCCCACATATACTCGTAGACGCTTTATGAAGCGGTTGACTTTTGAAAATAGAGTGGCAAAATTAGATTTGTTTTGTTGGGGTTTTAGGCCATTTTCAACATTATTTCAGTTATATCACTGACAGTTCACTTATTCATGATCCCTGGGTAAACAGACACATATGTCGAGCTCACCGCAAGCGGGCTCTACAAAAACTCATTTGATTGACTATCTGCTTTTTACAACGATGTTATATTCAATCGTCTGCAAATTACTCGCCTCGCACTTCATTCTGCATTCACTTGTGTGTACCAGTATAGAACTGCAAAAGTACTAACATGAATTTAATCAGCTGTCTGAAGCTTCTTGAACGTTTATCTGCGATATTCATTTTTGAGCAACCGTTTCGAAGCGATCCGAATTTCGTCGCAGGCCCGTTTTCAAAGATTCTACTTTTGGGTGCAGCCATGATCAACATTGCGCAAAAATATGCTAATATTACAATATGTTTGACTCTCATTCGCATCGCACTGTTTTTGATTGGCTGTATTTTGCATTCCCCGTGAAAAAGACACTGAATTATATGGCTTAATTTACAACTATTATAAATATGAATTAACTAGCCCAAACATTTTAATATTGGCTAGAATTTTATGCTAAAACGGCAACTAGTGAATATCGTAGACCTTGAACAAATGCAGAATCGAACCTGGTGGGAGGAATTACGTCGGCGCTACACATGTACACTACATGTCGGCGCTACACTTGTTTTTTTTTTTAACTCGGACAAGACTGGTGCAAACTCGGGAAATCGAACCAGTATCAACCAGCCGGAGCTCCGCCAACTCAAGCTGACTATTTATCATCCGGTGTAGCCGGAGTTCTGGCTGGTAAATACAGCCGGAATTCCAGCTGTTCTGGCTACTCCGGCTAACTTCAGGCACACAGCAATACACTAAAAATACACTACATCAAGTAAACTCTTTCCAACAGGCAGATGTATGTTTAAACAGTTTGACAAAAGAATAAATGTCTAGATTATTGCATAGAACAATTTATTCAAAATTATCTTCAGTTGATTTGTTATATACAGTTGATTTGTTATATACAGTTACAGTTGATTTGTTATATACAGTTGATTTGTTATATACAGTTGATTTGTAGTTGATTTGTTATATACAGTTGATTTGTTATATACAGTTGATTTTACAGTTGATTTGTTATATACAGTTGAAAAAATTGTGGCAAAAGGAAAAGTTGTGTATTATGAGCAATTTCCCCTTTTTGCGAAAATGTTTTCAAATGAAGCCATTTGCATCTGCATTAAAATACATCTTTGTATGGGAAATGGTTAGAAAGTACCCTTACCAATTGGACAAAGTTGTGCTGTAAGTCCAGTACCCTGAGGACAGACAGTACCGTCCCTGGGGACAGGGGTCAACATTGGACCCCAGTACATTCGAAGCCCGCTTGGCACACAATGCACAATGCCTCGGCAGTGGAATTGGTAGACGTTCCAGTTGCACCGGTACTGTGAATGGAGCAGCCCACTAGGCAGTAGGTGCCTATGAGGCAAATGATCAAATAATTTCAAGAGCAAGTTAACTCTTTCCCTCAAAAGAAAAATCTAGAGCAGAGGACCTTGAAAACATCTAAACAAAACATAGAAGATCTGATGAACAAAGATTAAACATAATCTCTATGAATGAAAATGAAACTAGAAAGGGTTATTTTCGAGCGCTGCGTCGAAAACAGATTTCCTCATGTACCTTTCCATTCACGGACTTATTAATGTCATTAACTTACTAATGACAAAATGAAACAAATAAAACTTCCTATTGAAAATACATTTTTTATATTTGCGACGAGCATTTGGACAGTCACTCAGTCGAGTAAATATATACAGTACAAAGCATTCTTAATTAATAACATATTTGGATGGTTATACATGTGGCAATTACATGTTTGCCATATAACACCCGCACAAGAACCTGTGTGCGTTCATTATCTTTTCTACACGCACTTACTATGAAATATACAATTCAATTCAATCAGTATAACTATAACATGACTAATGGATTAACTAGTTATACATACAGATGGTCCAACTCTCCCAGGAACAACCAGAGATAAAACTTGTTATAGCAAAAAAATGGAAGTCAATGACGAACCAAGAAATGTTGAGCCTCATTCGCATTTAACTATCATATTGTAATAATATATATATTATAAATAAGAATATCATAACTCAAAGAGAGCAACAGTTCAGTTTATTAAAAACATTAATACAACCGATTCTCCTGACTATTCTTCGTAATTTTGTTGTTTTTAACTTACAGAAACAATATAAATCCTACACATCAGCACAGTCCGACTGTCCAAACCTGAAAGACTGAACACGAGTACTTTCCTCGTGCAATTCGCTTCATAACAAGTTTATATAGTTTATATAGTATTAGAGACCATATTGTACATTATGTCAGGGACATAGTCCCTGACTATGTACATAAGCGTTAGCTTCTATAGGTCCTTTTGCGATTTGTTTTTCCATATTTGTGGTTTGTTTGTGACTTCCGGTTCCAGCTTAAAATTTATGGTCGGTTTCTTGATCAATATAACATGATCTTCCATATTTCTATTCACCCATTTGTGGGTGTATTATTGTTCTATTTTACGGCAAAAAATCACTTTTGCAGTTTTTACTTCTTTAATGACATATTTACATTAGTTCTGAGTAAACTATTTTTTGTTTTTTATTTTTATTTTTTAATAAGGTGTGTAGCAACGAGCTTGGAATTTTGATTTACATGTCCACTGATTATTTAACCTTGCCTTAAAGGAGTTTAGCGTGGGTGCTTCTATTATTGTTTGTGGTAATCCATTCCAATCATTTACAACTCTCTGGTTATAGCACATTCTCCTATCATTTGTCCTTGACCTATGTTTAAATAATTTGCATTTATGACCCCTGGTTTTCGATTGTTCAATAAAGGAGAAGAAATTATATGATGTTTTGTCAATTCCTTTGATTAATTTATAGGTTTGAATCAGGTCAGCTCTTTTCCTTCTGTATTCAAGTGTTGGTAGTCCTATTCTTTTTAACCTATCTTGATAGTTTTTGTTCTGTAATTGTACAAGTAATTTCGTAGCGCGTCTCTGCACGTTCTCTATTGCTTTTGAGTCTTTTAGATATTTGGGTGCCCATATTACTGAGGCATATTCAAGATGGGGTCTCACTAAGGCTTTGTACAGTTGAAGAAACATGACTTGGTCCATAAAAATAAATGTCTTGCTGATTAGACCCAAGTTTCTGTTAGCTATATTGACTTTTGTGCTTATATGGGTGTTAAAATTTAGTTTTTTATCGAAGATGACTCCAAGATCCTTTTCTTGGTCTACCTCTGTTATTGTCGTGTAGATGTTATTTGAGTCTTTTGTAAAGTATTCCGTAGTTTCTTTTGGGCAAATGTGCATGATTTTGCATTTTTTGGTATTGAATGTCATTTGCCATTTGGTTGCCCAATCGCAGGCCTTATATATGTTTTCCTGTAGATTTTTGCTGTCTTCATTTGTGTTTATTACTTTGTATAATTTAGTATCATCGGCAAAAAATTTAAGTGTACAGTTAATGGTGTCCGGCAGGTCATTTATAAATATTAAGAAGAGCACTGGGCCCAGGACACTACCCTGTGGCACGCCGCTAGTTACCGTCCTCCAGTTTGATTTAGTCCCGTTGACAATTACTCTCTGTTGTCTATCTTCTAGGAAGCTTTTTACCCATTTGTATATATTTCCTTGGATTCCTAGGTTCCAGATTTTTGCTAATAAGCGTTTATGCGGTACTTTATCAAAAGCAGCTTTGAAGTCCAAGTATATTATATCCACTTCTTTTTTATCGTCTATTGCCTTAGTCCAGTCATCGATACATTCCAGCAGTTGTGTTACGCATGATCTGTTTTTTCTAAATCCATGTTGATCAGTCGATAGTGATTTTGTATTTTCAAGGTGGTCAACTATGGCATTTCTTATAATTTTTTCCATTACCCTGCAGCATATGGATGTTACGCTTATGGGTCTGTAATTCTCTACATTTGATTTTTTTCCTGCTTTATGGATGGCAGTTACGTTGGCGAATTTCCATTGAGTTGGAACTGTTCCTTCTTCTAGAGTTTTTTTGAAAATTGGTATGAGCTTTTCTCCTAGGAATTCCTTGCATTCAATTAGTAATTTTGGATGGATCATATCTGGTCCTTGTGATTTGGACGGGTTTAATTCTTTTATGGCGTCGACGACTGTCTTTTTATTTATAATTGTTGTACTTATGATAACGTTATTTTTGTACGCTGGTTCTGGTATTGGGTCAGATTCTTCGGTGAAGACTGATATAAAATGTTTATTCAATTCTTCTGCTATCTCGCCATCGTCGGTTATTTTGCATCCATTTGCTTCTATCAGGTTGATACCTGATGATGTTTTAGTTTTGCTTTTTATATATTTCCAGAATTTTTTTGGATCATCTTTGATATTCTCTGTTACATTTTTTTCGTATTTATATTTGCATTTCCTCAGTTGTTGGGTCGCTATGTTTCGTGCTGTTTTGTAATTAGAATAGGTTAAATGGTTTTTACAATAGGTGTATTTTTTCCATTTTGTTCTTTTCAGTTTTAGGGCTTTGGATGTTTCATGATCTATGTAAGGGTTCCGATGTCCGGAAGTATTTTTATACTTTGGTATGTTTTGTTCTGTA
Organism: Serripes groenlandicus; assembly: GCA_031761405.1. Lineage (NCBI taxonomy): Eukaryota > Metazoa > Mollusca > Bivalvia > Cardiida > Cardiidae > Serripes > Serripes groenlandicus. The sequence continues at coordinate 184,473,203 of JASEVX010000001.1, read as the reverse complement.
ATCTTTGATATGTTATTTTCAAACACATTCCAGGACATCTGAGCACTCTCATCTCCATAACTCCAAGTTTCTTTCTTTAATATGATATTTATTTTCTCATAGTTTGCTTTTTTGTAGTTGGGTCTTGTTGTATTGTTTATTTTTACATATTTTACACATACAATACTGAATGTCAATATTAGGTGGTCACTTTTTCCTAATCCGGCGTTGTAGGATAGTGAATATATCATGTCTTCTTCATTAGTTAGAATCAGGTCTAGTAATGATGGAGTATTTCCTTCTCTGTATCTTGTTGGTTGACGTACATGTTGAGTAAGAAATAGGTCTTTAATACATTCCAGGAAACTGTTTTCCTGATTATTGGTTGTGGTATTCGTTGTACACAGTTCCCAGTTTATTTGTTTCATGTTGAAGTCTCCCATTACTATAAAGTGTGTGTGCTTGTTTGAATAGATTTCTTTTAAAATATTGATCATATTTTCATTATTTTGTGAGTTACTATTTGGGCTTCTGTAGACACACCCAGCAATTAGTCTATCGGATTTGTTAAGCTGAATTTCAATCCAGATTGATTCTTTAAAATTTTGGATGGATTCTATTTTTGTTGCTCTTAAATCTTTTTTGGTGTATATTATTATTCCTCTTCCATCTTTGTCATTGTAGAACATGTCGTATCCATTAATGTTATAAAGCACTTCTGGATTGACGTTGATATGTGAATTTTTTGGATATACTTCTGTTATTGCGATAACATCATAATTACTTTCTGTAATTTTTGCCTGTAACTCAAGTCTTTTTTCATAGTTGAGCGAGTCAGCGTTTGTGTAGAATACAGTTATATTTTGTTTGACATCAGTATCGTAGTCAGAAGTGACCTTTTTTTTTACATTTTTAAAAGATCCAGAGGATCTATTTGTACAATTAAAACACAAGCTATTCTCGCTTCTGATTAGGGTTTTCACCCTCTATATACATATTTATAGGATGGACGGTATTTTCATTGGAGATACCTCCTATGACTGTTTTTTCTGCGCTGTCTGTTGGTTCTACCATTGTGTTGTTGCCTTGAGGCATTATTAGTGTTTCTCCTCCAAATTGATCATCAATTCGATTGGAATATTCATTTTGTGACATTGAAGTTTGTAGATTTAGTATGTTCTGGATAGGTGGACTTTTTTGCCCGTTACTGTGCTGATGCTGCATATTTTCTCTTTTTTGTTGACGTTCTTTCCGTTGTTCATTGGTTAGGTCCATCACTATGATAACATTGTTTAATGGGTCTATCAATTTCGTTTTTATGTTTTTGGCATTTGTAAGAAGGCTTTTTCTCTGTATTCTGTCTTTTAGAATTACCTTCAGTGCTCTAATTTTGTCATTTTGTTTTTTTCCTAGTCTGTATGAGGTTACGATTTGTAGATTTTCAATTTCTAATGTATGTGCAATTTTTTTTAAAGTAGTCTCATCTGTGTGTTTGTTTTTTTCGCCTTTTTTGTCTGTTCCTTCCTTTAGATTGAATAGTATAATGTTTAATTCTCTACGTCGCCTATCATCCATCTCTTTTGTTTTTTCATCTACCATTTGACCTATTTTTGCTTCCATTTTTTCCATAAATTCGTCTTGTGCATTTCCCATTTCTTTTCTGATTTCTTTTTTAGTATCAATTTCTATACGGTCTACTCTTTCTTCAAGTTTGTTCATTCGGGCTTCTTGTTGATTACTTAGTTTTTCTAATTTTGAGTCTATATTATGCAGGGTAGGTTGAGTTTGTTTGCAGCTTTTACATAGATGTCTATAATCTTCAAATTCTCCACTTATAATCATTTTAAAAGCTGCTTTCGTAAGTCCTGAGCATCGATTACAGAAAAATAGGTCACAACTATCACAGGCAATCTTTTTATGGTCCAGTTCTTTATCACATTTTGAGCAGTGGTTAGAATTGAATTCTGGACTGGTTATGAGTTTTCTTTTTGCATCCTTTTCATGAATTGTACTTTCATTTCCCGATTCTCTTTGCTGGGACCCTCTTACTGGTGTACTATGCCTCAGATGGTAATGTGTAAATTTGGCTGCCATGTTTTAGAATTGATTTAGATAACAGTAGGTATGGCAGTCCATCACCTAGTAGGTATCCTTCTCAATCATATATTATTGTGGACAGTTATTAATACCAATGGGTTAGCGTTCTTATTTTTAGAAGGTTTTAAGTTTTTCAGATATTCCTGGTATGGCAGTCCATCACCTGGTTATTTGAATTTCTTATAATTTTTATTTTTGTGGAACTGTGTCGGAAAATGATTGTGTTATTCTGAGTAGCCACTTTCTAGCAACGATGCCTATTGGGTGTACTCCATCCTTTAATAATAATGGATTGAGAGATTCCTTAGTCTTGGTTTGCCCAGCGCTCTTCTTTCTATTTCTTCGACGATGAATAAAGTCGCATTCAAATCTAGGGGAGTGATAATTCAGTTCTGTATTACATTCTCGGATGTAGCTGTTAAGCTCATTTATTTGGATATTTAGATTTGTATCATTAGTTGATTCCCAGTCAGTGGCATTCCTAGATTTGTTCCAGAATTTGGTGAATATAGGAGGTATTTCTAGTATACCTATGTCTATAGACTCTTCTAGAAAATGTATTTCTCTAAGAGTCTCCAGGCATGGTTTTATATAGTCTTTGAGATCTATTGATGCATCAAAATTAGGATAGATATATTTTCCTACCTTTTTTGTTGCGTCACATGTGAAATGCCAGAACAGTACTAGGGTTGGCACATTGTCTCTGATTTGTTTTATATTATCCACTAAATATTTAACACCGTTTAGGGTATTTCGTCCACTGGTTGCCCACCAGATTATTTCTAGGTTGTCAATATTTATTATTTCATTTTCTGCTCTTAGATAATTTCCTTTGCTATCGCTCAAGATAACTACTCTATTGTATTTAGATAGTCTTGGGTTTACTGATGCCTTTTCAATGAATTGCTCTATTTTTTTTATTTCAAGATTGTCCATGAGTTCATGAAATGAGTCTTTATACCAGTTAAATAGTAATATTGGATAAGTGTCTATTTCTTCACCTAGACAGTGTATTACAGTTAATCACAACTGTCTACGTTGAATGTTATTAATGTTGAATAAATTGGTTTTATATTGTTTATGCTATTTTTCTATTTCTTTTTTTTTTCTTATTTTGAATTACAACTGTTTTCGTAGTGTACTGCAGTCAGTCACACATTTAACAATTGTAATACTGTAGTACTGTAGTATTGGCCTGTATTTGATTGAATGGTTTATTTTACAAAGAGTTGCAAACATTGCAATATTTTACCCTCATTTTGAGCATTATGTGAGCATAATTCTGGTTATAGTAGAGTGAATGCAAGTTTGTGTACTGCAGTCAGTCACACTATCTAGAGTCACAACATCTAACAACGCCACCTAGCGCTCATTACTTTACTTCAGGGGGAAATTAATTTTCCTCTTATTCGATTTTTTCAAACACAGAAAATTACATTTCCTCATGAACCTTTCCATTCACGGACTTATTAATGTCATTAACTTACTAATGACAAAAGTGTACATGTACATACAAATACGTATTATTGCAAGCTGCTGCTCCATATGCATACTCATTGAAAAACGCCGATATGCATATACTGCAATATAAGTATTTTAGCAATTTTAACGTGTCAACTTACATAATAGCGAGTTCGCCCTATTATTCTGAACATAGCGATTAACGCCTAAGTATTCTAAGCATTGCGATTCCGCCGAAATATGCTAAGCGATTCCGCCTAATTTGTTTAAGCATGGCGATTCCGCCTAAATATTTCAAGCATCGCGAGTTCGCCTTAATATTCTAAGCATGGTGCTTGCGCCTGATTTTACTACCTGGAAAGTCAGTATTGATGCGATTCCGCCTGACTTTACTATCTGGTAAATCAGTATTGATGCGATTCCGCATGACATGACTTTACTACCTGGAAAGTCGATATTGATGCGATTCCGCCTGACTTTACTATCTGGAAAGTCGATATTGATGCGATTCCGCCTGACTTAACTATCTGGAAAGTCGATATTGATGCGATTCCGCCTGACTTAACTATCTGGAAAGTCGATATTGATGCGATTCCGCCTGATTTAACTATCTGGAAAGTCGATATTGATGCGATTCCGCATGACTTAACTATCTGGAAAGTCGATATTGATGCGATTCCGCCTGACTTAACTATCTGGAAAGTCGATATTGATGCGATTCCGCATGACTTTACTACATAGAAAGTCAATGTTTCGGCGATACCGCCTATTCTTTAGATACATTTTTTGTGATACCACTTTCTTTCTTTTTTAAATTTTCCCTTTCTTCTCTTTTATCTTTTTTTTTTTTTTTTAGAGAGAGTCTAGAGACAACATAACTCTATATACCGCCTCTAACTCTCTCCAAATGGAGGATTTTGCACTTTCTGCCTCGGACAATACACCATGAGAAATACCATGTTCACTCCTCTTTTACTTATTTCTGTTCTTTATACCTTTTAAAAAACAAATAGAGAGGCAATCGCCTTATCACCAGCAGATATTAAGGCAGCCACACCCCAATTCCTGCAGTTCATTACTATTATCTCTATAAAAGAACATATGGATAAAACATAAATAGCGTTGAAATATCATATTAATTGGTTTAAGAATTTCCCTTTGAATGTAAATAGGTATGCATTTCTTCTAGCGATAAATCAAATCGGAATCCAAATATTAATTCTCCTACTTTGCAAAAAGGGGAGATAACCAGTGTTGACTTCATTACATTGTAAGTCAATATTGAGGCGATACCGCCTTACTTTACTACTACATGGAAAGTCAATATTGAGATGATACCTACAACAATACAATATTTTTTATTACGATGCTGAGTATGTACATAATACTTAAATGACAGCTCTGCAATATATTATACAACGTGATCAGAGGGCAACAAAAGGCGTAGTAATTAAATCAATATGAGAGAGAAATTGAGAATAAGAGAAAAAGAACGAAGTATATAGAGGAAACAATACAAAAGAAAGAAGGTACAGAATGGAGATTAGAAGCATGTTTTCTAGTTTAAATATGTTTGTTAAGCATGTTTATTTGAAAGCTCAATAAGCTATTTTATTTTTCCATATTTAATTATTTTCCCTTTTCTTTTCGAAACAAAATAAAAAGGAAATGGTTATGGAAACATTTATATTCCTATACTGAAAGGATAAAGAAACGCAGGGTAAACATTTTAGGTGATTTAAAGTGTTGTGTTTGATTTTATATACACTATTTTATATGAGTATAAAAACCAATCTTTAATAAACAAATTACCAAAATGTCATTAGATTTTGAACAATAATTCATTAATAATTGAAGCACATTTGACGGTACCCTCCAATATCGCAAAGTGAAATCTACTGAGTCGTCAGTATCTCATTACGCGCGGACGTCCCGATCGCGGTCGATCGGCAACTCTTCCGGTTTCTCTAAAACGACGGACATGACGTTCTATGGTGGAAACATTCACACCAAACTGCATAGCAACCTGTTCTTGCCTCTGGCCTTGCATAAGCAATGCAATAGCCTGACCCCTCTGAACTTCCGTCAGCCGTACCATGATTGCAAGAGCTTCAAATTTAATTTAAAAAGCGGAAAGTGATGTGTATACCTCAAGAGCAATTGGTATGACAAGATGTTTTGACGATTTCGTCATCATTATTCTGCCCATGTTTTTGGCTTTTCATCACTTTCTCCAAGTGGCACGGAGAAATACGCGGTTGAGTAACTTTAGGTACGGGATTGAGAACACAGTGACCAAGCGGTATTCATAATTTTACGCCAAGCGTTTAAGAAATTGTTGCATATATTGCTACCCTGCGTTAGTCGGAGGACAGCGCGCTCGACTATTCCACCGCTTTTTAGCTCACCTGTGCACGAAGTGCTCAGGGTGAGTTATTGTGATCGCCCTATGTCCGGCGTCCGTCGTCCGTCGTCCGTCGTCCGTCAACATTTTCTCTTCTGTAACCGGTGGGTCAACTGGGATGAAACTTCACAGAAAGCATCCTCGCAATGTCCTCACCAGAATTCCTTAAAATTTTTGGGATCCATGCAGAATTCTGGTTTCCATGGCAACGAAATGAAAAAAACTTAAAAATTCTTAAAAATCTTCTCCTCCAAAAGTGTCAGGCCGATTTTCAAATAATTTTGTAGAAATGTTCCTTGGGTGACCCTCTATCAGATTCCTTCAAGCCATGTTGATTGGTCGAAAAACATGGCCACCAGGGGGCGGGGCTATTTTGCCTTTTATGGTTATAGTGAAAACTTAAAAAATCTTCAACATCTTCTCCTCAGTAACCAGTGGGTTAATTTGGATGAAACTTCACAGAAAGCATCCTCTCAATGACCTCACCAGAATTCCTTCAAATTATTGGGATCCATGCAGAATTCTGGTTTCCATGGCAACGAAACGAAAAAAACTTCAAAATTCTTCTCCTCCCAAATTGGTTGGCAGATTTTGAACTTATTTTGTAGAAATGTTCCTTGGGTGACTCTCTATCAGATTCCTTGAAGCCATGTTGATTGGTCGAAAAACATGGCCGCCAGGGGGGGGGGGGGGGGAGGGGGGGGGGGGGCGGGGCTTTTTTGCGTTATATGGCTATAGTGAAAACTTAAAAAATCTTCTCCTCCAAAAGTGTCAGGCCGATTTTCAAATAATTATGTAGAAATGTTCCTTGGATGACCCTCTATCAGATTCCTTTAAGCCATGTTGATTGGTCGGGGCTTATATAGCTAAAGTGGAAAAAAAAATCAGGTGAGCGATTCCAGGGCCATCATGGCCCTCTTGTTTAAATTACTGAGATAATGGACTCTAATGTAGTTGCATGCAAAACATTAACCACAATTCCTTAAAGGGTGATAGTTTGCATTATATGCAGGATAGAGTTATTTAACTTGTTTATTTTAATAGGTGTGATGGTTAGGAAGGCAATGGAATGCATCAAGTATTTACTAAGATATAGACTCTTAATGGAGTTGCACGCAAACCTTTAACCATAATTTCTAAGTAAAAAAACGGCAACAATTTACACCATATGCAGGATAGAGTTTTCTTAATTGGTTGTGTTTATAGTTGTGAAATTGGGAAAGGATGTATTAAGTTTCAATACAATGCTTCAAGTTGTTAATGAGATTACACTCTAAATGTAGTTGCAAAACTTAATCTAGAATTTCTAGGTCCAAAAAGGGCCATAACTTGCAAAAAATGCTGGATAGAAATATGGTACTTGATTGTTTACATAGGTGTGATGATTGGAAAGGGCTGTATAAAGTTTCATGGCAATGCATGGAGTAGTTACTAAGATATGGTCTCTTAATGTAGTTGCATGCAAAACTTTAACCAGAATTTTTAAGTCCAAAAAGGGCCATAACTTGCATAAAATGCAGGATAGAGTTATTTAACTTGAAAATCAACATAGGTGTGGTAGTTTGATAGGGTTGCATAAAGTTTCAAAGCAATGCATGAAGTAAATACTAGAATATCGACTCTTAATGTAGTTGCATGCAAAACTTTAACCAAATTTCTAGTTAAAAAAAGGGCCATAAATTGCAAAATATAGTGGATAGAGTTATCATACTTGATTGTTTACATAGGCATGATGGTTAGGGAGGGTTGTTTAAAGTTTCAATGCAATGTATTAAGTAGTTATTAAGAGATGGTCTTAATATTGTTGTATTCAAAACTTTAACCAGAATTTCTAAGTAAAAAAAGGGCCATTACTTAAATAAAATGCAGGATAGAGTTATCATACTTGATAATTTATATACGTGTGATAGTTGGGTAGGGTTGTATAAAGTTTCAATGCAATGCATCAAGTAAATACTGAGATATGGACTCTTAATTGAGTTGCACGCAAAACTTTAACCAGAATTTCTAAGTAAAAAAGGGCCATAACTTGCATAAAATGCAGAATAGAGTTATCTTACTTGTTAATCTATACAAGTGTGATAGTTGGGTAGTGTTGTTTGAAGTTTCAATGCAATGCATCACGTAAATACTGAGATATGGACTCTTAATTTAATAGCATGCAAACTTTACCCAGAATTTCTAAGTAAAAAAAGGGCCATAACTTGCATAAAATGCAGGATATAGTTATCTAACCTGATACTCTACATAGGTGGGATGCTTGGTAGGGTTGTATAAAGTTTCAATGCAATGCATCAAGTAAATACTGAGATATGGACTCTTAATTTAGTTGCACGCAAAACTTTAACCAGAATTTCTAAGTAAAAAAGGGCCATAACTTGCATAAAATGCAGGATAGAGTTATCTTACTTGATAAGCTACATAGGTGTGATAGTTTAGTAGGGTTATAGAAAGTTTCAATGCAATACATGTAGTATTTAGTACTTGCATGCAAAACCTTAACCAAAGTGTGACGTGGACGCCGACGCCGACGCCAGGGTGAGTAGTATAGCTCTCATAGTCTTCGAATAGTCGAGCTAAAAAGGATCTTATGAGACTCGTGTCGCTTTTGTAGGCCGCAAAATAAACACTGTACACAATCTCGAGGACCTCATGTAATCATCACAAACGGGACCCACCACAAACGGCGATCATAAACACATTTCTATGATTACTGTCGTTCGACTCAGCAAAACGTGTAAATTGTGTATAGCTGTACACGCCTGTCAGAGTGAACCATTATATAGTGGTTAATTAACAGTTTTGAGTCATTGTTTTCTATGAATATCAATTAACAAATGGATTATAAGGGAAAGTGAAGCCAGGACTTGTGGATTACTTATTTCGGATGTCGCATGGATTCGGACAAATCGTTTGTCACAAGAAGAATTATTGTTTTAGATAAGTATAGTTTTATATTAGTTCTCAATTTAGACATACGGTAATTAATAATACTACTGGTTGCTTTATTTGTTGAAATAAATTCATGCAATTTAGATTTAAATGTCATTTTCTAGTTCAAATTCATTTTTTTCGTTTTAAAGTGGATAACACTAATAGTTATCCTTCTTTCTCCTACATTCTGCCCTTGCACTCGTTTCGTGACGTATAAGAAATCAATTTTTTGAGCGACATTTTTTGTCTGCATAACTTGTCAATGTCATGATGGAAGCATTTTCTAACCGAAGTTTACATTTTACTTTCAGTTACTTTCCTTTATATTTTGAATATATGAAACTAGGTGACAAACTGAGGAGAAAGCGTATATTTGAGACATATTTTCAAAATATTTCTTATTTTTATTTATGTTACCAATTTATGTTGATACTTATCTAAAATAAAATCTTCATATCGAAATGTGCATGTGCGAAAATCAATGCTAATGTAACGTGTACCGGCGTTAAGCCATCGCGGGTCACCCATCCAGGTACTAACCACGATGAACGTTCCTTCACTTTATGAATAGGTCAACCACTCTACCAACGTCGCTATAGAAGCCGGCTTTTATAGCGACGTTGGTAGAGTGGTTGACCTTTTTCTAAAGTTAAGCAACGTACATTGCGGTTAGTACCTGGATGGGTGACTCGCGATGGCTTAACGCCGGTACACGTTACAAATGGTGACAGTGGTGAGATTTTTTGGTTGATATCACCATCATCCCCGGACCCCGGTTGTTCCCAGTGATGTTACATAGACTCCGCTCTGGTGTACTGCTTGTGTTCAGTTATGTGACTTCGGGTCGTAGTCAAGAGAAAGAGGGAGAAATGTAACGGGAACGGGGTATAGGTTTAAATATCACTTCTACGGCCTTGTCGTAGAAGCCGGCTTTTATAACGACGTTGGTAGAGTGGTTAATCTATTCATAAAGTTAAGCAACGTTCATCGCGGTTAGTACCTGAATGCAGGGCTCACGCTGTAGGTCGCCATTGTCGACAAAAAGGCAATTATTTAATGAAGACGGCGATTATTTTGTTAATTTGGCGATTATTTTATTTTGCAACTGGATAAAAAAATTGTCTGCTAATCGCGTGTGAGAGCTTGAAAACATGTGTCAATGAAGCGTGAACGACCTTGTTTATCTCAAGTGTCATACCCTGGTGTTTATTACAAGATTGATGGCCGCGGGTCATCGCCTTATCAGTTAATCCTTGAGTGTGTGTAATACACTTCGAAGACTGTGCAACTTATAAATCACCTTTCATTGTACATTTTAATCGACCCAATTTAGAATGATAACAGCTTAAATTAATTCAATGCCTATATAATTTTCAATGCATCCAATTTTTAAACAAGAGGGCCATGATGGCCCTGGATCGCTCACCTTAATTATACAATGTACTGCAATGCAAAACACATCAAGACAATTATTCTGAATGCAACCTCCACAGTGTTAACAATATTTTCCTTCATTTGGCCTAGTGATCTATATTTTTTTTTACCTGATATGACCCATATTCCAACATGGACTAGATATCATCAAGACAGCATTCTGACGTTTCAACTTGCTCAAAGTAAAAATGCGGCCTCCGGAGTTTGAACCATATTTTCCTTTATTGACCTAGTTTCTGATCCAATATGACCCCTATTCGAACTTGACCTAGATATAATTCAGACAAACATTCTGACCAAATTTCAAGCTGCTGAAGCAAAAAATGTGGCATCCAAAGTGTTCACAAGATTTTCCTTCAATTTGATCTAGTGACCTAGTTTTTGACCCAGCATGACCCAGCATGACCCATATTCGAACTTGGCCTAAATATCATTCAGCTCAACATTCTGACCAAATTTCAAGCCACTGAAGCAAAACATGCGGCTTCTACAGAGTTAACAAGATTTTCCCTTAATTTGGCCTTGTGACCTATGATCCAATATGACCCATATTTAAACTTGACCTAGATATCTTTAAGACAAACATTCTGACAAAATTTCAAGCTGCTGAAGCAAAAAATGCGGCATCCAAAGTGTTAACAAGATTTTCCTTCAAATTGGCCTAGTGACCTAGTTTTTGACCCGGCATGACCCATATTCGAACTTGGCCTAGATATTATTTAGCCAGGGTTGGCAAAGAATTGACCGCCCAGGAAAACCCAGGTGGGAAAACCCGGGTTTTCCCGGGCTGGACTTTACTCTTATTACCCACTTAAATTGGGCAATAGTGGGCAATATGATTTTTTGATCATGAATGTGAATGTATATGGAACTTTCTACATTTATTTACAACTACAACTACAAACTAAACAGTCTAAACACAAAACATGTATGTATATATTGAAAATCACAGTTTGTCAGTGTCATTAGTCCATGCAGATCACCACTCTAGCTCTTCTACTCTACACTGAGAGGTTCTGATGTTGAGTTTATATCTCCAGAGCTACATATAGGGTCACTACTTTCCTGAGTGTCAGGCTCCCGGCCCAGAGTCACCACAACATTTATGTCTGTGTGCTTTTAGTCTTTCACTTTTTGCACTCACAACCATTTTACACCCTTTGCATCTGGCAATTTTTTTGGACCCTTCACCAGTTACATCAAAAAAACTCCATATGTTATCCTTCGGCTTCATGGTTTACAAAGATAATGAAACATTTGTGGTTTCCTAAAAATATACTTGCATGTAAAATGTGTTCACATTAAGGTGTATTTTCCTTAAAATTGACTTTCATGTAAAAAGTGTTCACATAAAGGTATATTAGGTTAAAGTTATTACTATAACACCCTTAGGGCCAAACATTGTTGAACTTAACACCTTACCCTGTAAAACCAATTATCAATGGATCCATTGAAAAGAACATAATTACAGTAATTTAGCTAGCAGGTGGTAGGTCTATTAAGGGTTTATCTTGCTTCAAATTAGTTTACAGTATGTCAAATTTGTATTGTCCAGTAATGCCCAATATTGCCCAGTAAATCCCAGTAAAAGACGGGTTTTCCCAGTATTACCCGCCGGGCTGGGAAATATGAGTAAAACCCGGCTTTTTGCCAACCCTGTATTTAGCTCAACATTCTGACCAAATTTCAAGCCGCTGAAGCAAAATATGCGGCTTCTACAGAGTTAACAAGATTTTCCCTCAATTTGGCCTAGTGACCTAGTTTTTTTACCTGGCATGACCCATATTCGAACTTGGCCTTGATATCATTCAGCTCAACATTCTGAACAAATTTCAAGTTGCTGAAGCAAAAAATGCGGCATCCAAAGTGCTAACAAGATTTTCCTTCAATTTGACCTAGTGACCTAGTTTTTGACCCGGCATAACCCATATTCGAACTTGACCAAGATATTTTTAAGACAAACATTCTGACAAAATTTCAAACTGCTTAATTAAGCAAAAATTGCGTCCTCTGGAGTGTTAACAAGATTTTCCTTCAATTTGACCTAGTGACCTACTTTTTGACCCGACATGACCCATGTTCGAACTTGACCTACATATCATTAAGACAAACATTCTGATAAAGTTTCAACATGCTCAAGTTGAAAATGTGGCCATCAGAGTGTTAACAAGATTTCCCTTCAATTTGACCTAGTGACCTAGTTTTTGACCTCATATGGCCCAGTTTCGAACTTGTCCAAGATTTTATGGAGATGAACGTTCTGATAAACTTTCATGAAGATTGGATGTAAAATGTAGCCTGTAGAGTGTTAACAAGCTCAAATGTTGACGACGCACAACGCACGACGGACGGACGCTCGACAAAATGTGATCCCAATAGCTCACCTTGCACTTTGTGCATAGGTGAGCTAAAAAGACGGACATTTTTATTAAATCTAACAGATTTGTTTACCTTGCAAACAAAATGGCGGACGATTAAAATTTATCGCTGATCAATGTGGATTCGATTTTCATGTATTATTGAAGTGGTTTTGAGATGTCGGTTGCAAAACAAATACAAGAAATACTTGTCTAAATGATTTGGTCTATTTAAACACAGCATTTGTTTTTGTTTAACTGGAAGGGTTTTCCGGAAATTAACTTTCACTTTAGTATCCCTCTGAATCATATTTATAAAAAAAAAAATGTTTTACTTTTTTCTTGTTACATATGTTTCGGTCTGAAAGATCTTTATATTTTGTCTGAACCAATTGTCCGACACTTTTTCATTTAACTTTTGCAAATCTGAACAGGATTCGCTAATGACTAAATATTTTGGAAGGTGTGTCAGATTTAACTAAGCAATTAAACAAGTGTATTTACCTTATTGCTATTTTGACTAACTGATAATGTCATATAAAAAGTTTGTATACAGGGGTAATAAATATATAGGAAATAAAAATGCTAACAAAGCATTATCATGCGTTTATTTTATTGTACCACATTCTTGCACTTCACACGTTAGCTTTGGCTTTGGCTATTAATTTGTTTCATGAAAAAATAATGGCTATTATTTTGTCTAGGCCAGAGCCAGCCCTGTGGATGGGTGACCAGCGATGGCTTAATGCAGGTACACATTACACTAAAGGTCACGAAAGTAGGACACAACAGGATAATATTGATACATATGTTTAAAGGAATACGCTTGGCTGATGACAACTCTCTTTGAATTGAAAAATATCGTCTTAAAGAACATTTTTTGGGAGACAGTTACTTCGTACCCTAGTTATTTTGTACCCTGTCGATTTCAGTTGTTTCGTACCCTAGTTATTTTGTACCCTGTCGATTTCAGTTGTTTCGTACCCTAGTTATTTTGTACCCTGTCGATTTTAGTTGTTTCTTACCTTAGTGTCATTTATTTCAGATAAATTAAATTTAATCATATTATATAATTATGTTTACAAAATGTATTTAAAAATATTTAGTGGTATTGTATATGATCAGGGTTCACACTGGGCTTTGCAAATGGCGCCATTTGCGCAAGAAAATAACATTTGGCACAAATCGATGGCGCCAACCTATTAGTATTAACATCATGATCAACTATGACTTAAAATTGCCGCTACAGCTTAATTCCAAAAGCAATACTCCTTAAAAAAATATTGTGATATAGGGTAAAAGTAAAAACAAAGAGTAAATTTAAGGAGTAAGGGTTTAATTACACATGCATGGCTGTTGGCAGAGATAAAGTGTCCCTCCCAGTACTATCAGTGCTTACACTAACTTTCTGAAACAGGATTGATTAATTGGAGTTTAAAGTCGTTTTTAACAATTTCTCAGTTATATCACGGCGGCCAGTTCACCTACTCATACATTTCCTGGTTTTCTCACAACAGTACTCCACACAACAATCTTCCCAAGCAACTGGCTGCTTTTCCACATAGACTTAGCCCATTGGTGGAAGACGAATGACGCATGTGATTGTCGCATTAACTTTTGTCATTCGCCGGAAACAAAGTTGGCCGAGTCGGGATTCAAACTCACAACCCCTGGCTTGACAGCCCGCGTCGCTACCGACTGAACTACCAGGGCTCGGCTCTGAAACAGGAAGTCCTGACTTCCTGCGTCTGAATTTTGGAAGTCCTGGTCATAATCTTGGAAGTCCCAGGTGCAGCATTGGCTTTTCCGCATCTTGCACTTGTTTCCCTTTGTTTTATTTTTTAAAAACATTATCAGAAAAGAAGCAAATTGTTACAAAAAGCTTGTATTGCTCCTTTGTAAATAATGTTATTGTTTCAGTTCTTTCATTACACTTTTAAACCAGAACTTTACACTGTAGGTGTTTTATGCGATCTATTATGCTCAGTACTGATTATATGCTATCTTCTAATCACATGTCATGATCTATCTAGCATAAAAGTTATCAAAAAGATTGGCTTGGCCATGATTCATTAGATTCACATATATCATGAATCATGTTCTCAAACCACATGTATAATTGTGGTAAAAGGAATTATTTCTGATATTGAGACTGTCTGCAGTGCTTTCATTTTAAACACAAGTAAATCAACTATTCTGCAGTGAGTTGTATTAAAGAAACACATACTAAACTCTTACAATGATTAAATTTTAAAAACAAATAAGTACGAGTAATACTTTCTTGAATGACATTTCCGATTTTCAGAAAGTAGAAAAATGCACGGAAACCCATTACAATATTTATTTTCTCCTTTCGTCTTCAATATTTTGAGCTCTACTGGCCATAGGCCAGATGGGCTTATGTCATGGCGATTCGTCCGTCGTGCGTCCGTCCGTCCGTAAACAATTTCTTGTTAACAAGATACAGTCTTCACTTTTGATTGTATCTCAACCAAACTTATACAGTAGTTAGATATCCATGAGAGCTTGGTTCCTTTCGAAAACCAGTTACAGATCCGCCCATGCATGACTGGATTATGGCCCTTGAAATGGTCAAAATTGCTATTAACTAAAGAGCTTGTTAACATGATACAGTCTTTTGATTGTATCTCAACCAAACTTATACAG
The DNA here is from genome assembly GCA_031761405.1 of Serripes groenlandicus. NCBI lineage: Eukaryota > Metazoa > Mollusca > Bivalvia > Cardiida > Cardiidae > Serripes > Serripes groenlandicus. Next base: position 184,457,870 of record JASEVX010000001.1, on the reverse strand, counting down.
TAGTTAGATATCCATGAGAGCTCGGTTCCTTTCGAAAACCAGCCAGATCTGCCCATGCATGACTGGATTATGGCCCTTGAAATGGTCAAAATTGCTATAATAGAGCTTGTTAACACGATAGTCTTTATTTTTAGCTCACCTGAGCTTTGCTCAAGGTGAGTTATTGTGATCGCCTTTTGTCCGGCGTCCGTCGTCCGTCAACTTCTTCTCCTCAGTAACCAGTGGGTCAATTGGGATGAAACTCCACAGAAAGCATCCTCTCAATGACCTCACCAGATTTCCTTCAAATTTTTGGGATCCATGCAGAATTCTGGTTTCCATGGCAACGAAATGAAAAAAACTTAAACATTCTTCTTCTCCCAAACCGGTTGACAGATTTTCAAATAATTTTGTAGAAATGTTCCTTGGATGACCCTCTATGAGATTCCTTCAAGCCATGTTGATTGGTCGCAAAACATGGCCGCCAGGGGGGCGGGGCTATTTTGCCTTATATGGCTATAGTGAAAACTTAAAAAATCTTCTCCTCCGAAAGTGTCTGGCCGATTTTTAAATAATTTTGTAGAAATGTTCCTAGGGTGACCCTCTATCAGATTCCTTCAAGCCAAGTTGATTGGTTGAAAAACATGGCCGCCAGGGGGGCGGGTCTATTTTGCCTTATATGACTATAGTGAAAACTTAAAAAATCTTCTCCTCCGAAAGTGTCGGGCCGATTTTCAAATAATTTTGTAGAAATGTTCTTGGATGACCCACTTTCAGATTCCTTCGTGCCAATTTGATTGGTCGGAAACTATGGCTGCCAGGGGACGGGGCTTATATAGCTAAAGTGAAAAAAAAAAAAATCAGGTGAGCGATTCAAGGGCCATCATGGCCCTCTTGTTTATTGTATCTCAACTAAACTTATACAGTAGTTAAATATCCATGAGAGCTCGGTTCCTTTCGAAAACCAGCCAGATCCGCCCATGCATGACTGGATTATGGCCCTTGAAATGGTCAAAATTGCTATAAAAGAGCTTGTTAACACGATACAGTCTTCACTTTTGATTGTATCTCAACCAAACTTATACAGTAGTTAGATATCCATGAGAGCTCGGTTCCTTTTGAAAACAAGTTACAGATCCGCCCATGCATGACTGGATTATGGCCCTTGAAATGGTCAAAATTGCTATAATAGAGCTTGTTAACACGATAGTCTTTATTTTTTATTGTATCTCAACCAAACTTATACAGTAGTTAGATATCCATGAGAGCTTGATTCCTTTCGAAAAACAAGCCAGATCCGCCCCATGCATGACTGAATTATGGCCCTTGAAATTGTCAAAATTGCTATAATAGGGCTGGTTAACATGATACAGTCCTTATTTTTGATTGTATCTCAATCAAACTTATACAGTAGTTAGATATCCATGAGAGTTTGGTTCATTTCTTAAAAAACGGCCAGATCTACCCATGCATGGCTGGATTATGGCCCTTGAAATTGTCAAAATTGCTATAATACAGCTTGTGAACACAATAGAGCTACCATTTACTATCTGATCTTCACCATTCTTAGATGGTATTTGAATATTGATGACATATTGGTTCCTTTTGAAACAAGCCAGATCAATGCCAGTAGAGCATAGGCCCTCATGGGCCTCTTGTTTATTTTCTAAAAAGAAATTATCTTAAATGGTCAAAAAAGTTACTTAGTTTTAGATGGCTCTGAATATGATCCTTATGGCAAAAAACTAGTCATCCCCAACCTCTAAATTAAGTTTGAGGACCATAGGTCCAGGCATTGTTGAGTTATCACTTGGACAAACTTTGGTCTACCGACGGACCAACCGACATGTATTAGCATCCCCAGCCATTTTTAGCTCCACTGGCTGAAAGCCAGTCGAGCTTATGTCATGGCGAATTGTCCGTCGTGCGTGCGTGCGTGCGTAAACTTTTTCCTTTAAACGACTTCTTCTCACTAACCACTTGGCCAATTTGGTTGAAACTTCATAGGAAGCATCCTCTCAATGTCCTCTCTTAAATTCCTTCAATTTTTATTTCTTTGGTTTACCAAAGAAGTATAGTTACGGGAAACTCAGGGCTAACCTCGTTAATTCCAGTTCTCATGTTGCCTACGCCTGAATGTAGTTCTACCAATATGCACTGCATTTTCAAATAATTCAGCATTATTGATAAAGAAACACAATAGTTATCTTATAAGTTGTATAGTGTCGTCTAGTTTTTGGAAAGGAATTTCGTATTGATATGTAATAGAGTGTTTTAAATAATCGAACGCGGTAGAATTGATCCTTACACTTATTTCGACCGAAGTACACACAACCGATTTGCTGATACACCGGTACCAAATGATTAGCCTACGCGCAATGTAGTACCTGATTTTAAACGCTTACGCTTGAAGTACAATCAAAGGAACCCAGTAATTGCTGAAAATTGAAAAAAATATAATTAGGATTTAATTAATCTTCAAAAGCGCATTGACATATGTATAATTGATGGTCTTTTATAGCGCAAGAATATACTAACATATGCTACCGGAAACTCCCATATGTAGTAGGTAACTTCAAATATGGGGTACGTGTTAATACCGGAATATACTGAATATACAGAAATAGACTTTAATATACTGAAATACACTTGTGTTATTACACAAATAAGCATTTTTGAATCGACTCATGGCCTTTTATATGTATCAATACCGCTTAGAGTTGTTGGTCAGTCCGATTAAAAAATGAATTAACACTACACAACAATAAAACAAGTAAAGTGTGAAATACACAATCCTGTCAAAAGGATAAAACGGGTGTAAAGTTGTCAGCTGGCAAGATGGAATCCAACCCGGGAAAATTTCAACAAATATGAAGTAATGAAAGAAAATACTTTTCTGTGCTGTATGTCGATTCGAAACTGCTTATTTGTGTACTACACGAGTGTAATTCAGAGTATTTCGGTATATATTCAGTATATTTCGGTATATTTCAATGTATTCCGGTATTTCCCACGTATCCCGAGCGTGCAAACCTGTTATGTTTTCGTTTTTCCTTTTATATGCAATTTCGGTGTTTTGAAATAAGTTGCATAGCCTCTCTGTAAGTATTATTTCTGTGTTTTGCTTTTATAAAAAAATGTGATTGTTCAATTGAACTGTCAATCTGCCATGTTGTTTATTTGAAACAAAGTTATCTTCGTACCCTAGTTATTTTGTACTCATTTTGACAGCTATTTCTACTTTCGTTAAAGTGTTACAAACTCCTTTCAATAACTTTCATTTATAGAAATATGCCTTAATAACACCTCAATAAAGTCGTCTTTCTTTTGTATCTGGGAAAGGATATTTAATTGATGTGTGATGCAATTTTTGTTTTAAAATGTGTGTTGACTGGTGTTATTGTTACTGATTTTCCAAATAGTTAAATTTTTCATTCAGTTAACAGGTCTTTAAGTATATTACTATAACATAAAAAAACTCTCTGACACCAGGCGCGTAGCTGGACCGAATAGGATTTGCAAGCCGCTATACAGAAATCATGTATGTACTTTAATGAATTAATTATTGATATGAAGAAAAGTAGAATCAAGAAAATAATGTACAAGCTTGGGCTTTTTGGCGTAACAGCAGCTACGTGCCTGGACACACGTATTGTAGTTAAAAAACCCAGCTGCTTTCCCCTTTATCATTGAGGCCTAAGTTACGCTAATCAGAGTTGGGAAATGATATATAGTCATTAATATTTTATGAGTCGCCTGTTGAATTTCACACAATTGGGTAAAAAGGCGAAAAAGTATCTTGAAGATTTAATTTATTAACCTTTTGTTTTATTTTCCAGTGCTGTAACACATCATTTATAAATTTCCAATGTGACAGAAGTTCCCAGAAGGATGGATCGGATGGAGCTATCATAGCCAAAGTCAGAAAATTGTGGTCCATTGGATCTGAAGGCTGTAAACAATCAAACTGTTCCAATTGTTTCCCTACACAGCTGGTGTTTGGGGATTTAAAAACTGTGACGACATGAACAAACTCCAACACATGGCTATACAAACATTTCTGGGCATCGAAAGCAAACTTCTTTTATTGCCCTGGACGGTGAAACAGGACTTAATAGCCCACTCTACAGAAGACACTGATATAATTTGTCTTTGGCATAGACTATCTTGCTTACCTGTTTCACGTGTTGCACATTGCGTTTTGTCTGGGATAAAGGCAAAACAACGCTTTCAGGGGACACGTGGCAGACGTTAAGCAAATACTGGAGGACAACTACCTCATAAATCTTTTTGATGTTTATACCATAAAAGATGTGTCGCGTGAATACATAATTAAGTGTTTGAACCTTAGTATGAGACACAAGCTGGAAACAACCTGGAGAGATGGGTTACATCAATCGCGAAAGCTGCAGACGTATAAACTGTTCAAAGACTGCTTTAAAACTGAGCAATATGTAGATAGACAATTGTCAATAAAACAAAGATCCGCATTGGTGTGATTCAGATGCTGTGTTTTCCCACTATCCATAGAATCGGAGTGATACAGGAGACCCGAGTACCACTAGATAGAAGAACCTGTAACCAAGGACACGTAAGACAATACACACTTCCTTGTGTCGTGCCTAGGCTACAAGGAACTACGACATAAACATTTTGGTGACATCTTAGGGCAGGACAGTGATAACAACACTCTAAAAACAATGATGAGAAATATTGACTCTAAATCAATCGCTAACTTCCTCATTGAATCATACAAGAGCCAAATCAGATACTAAAGCATCGCCAGTGATATTTATTAAAAACATTGAACCATCTAAATTTAATAACTGTGATAAATTGTAGACATTATGTTGTGATGAAAGAGACTATATTAATTTTTCTGAATGCCTAAAGGAAAATTCATTCTCAAATTCAATACTTGCACAAACAAAACGAATACGATTTACTACTTAATACAATCACTGTATTAATTTACTAAAAGTAACGATAACGTGACCTTCATAAACACTTGCAAACATATATTTCAAAACAAGCAAGTTATCCTTTCATCACAATGTTTTCCACTTTAAGTAATAGTTTATCCATTCTGATGCAATGATAGAGATATTTTTTAAATAATGTTCAAAGTCAATCTGCCGCAAAATTGTTGCAGTGGTAAAGGGTTAAGTTAAATGGTTTCGGTATATAACTGAAATACTGTTGAAATGGTGTAAATCCAAATTATAACCGAAACATGGTACGTTTGTTTTAAGTTTGCTGTATGGACTTTGACATGTTGCTTATAATAATTTTTATTGAACAACGTGTCCTTAGATAACAAAAATTGTTTACCATAATACAGTTTTTGAATTTGTTCAAGCTGTTGTGATTGGTTACAAAATCATAGCAACCATGCGTCATTACAAAAGGGGTAAATTGAACCTTTACCTACAAATGACAACACCTACCATTCCACTCTACCAATTTCAAGGTAACTTTATAGGAATTTTTCTTTGATGGGTGTTTTTCAATCTCTTCAAAAACTTACAATCTGTGTAGGCATTATGTGTAGAACTTTGATTGCTGCATCATCAGAAATTGAGAAAAGTACCCAAACTTTCAAAACCTTTTCCTCAATAAAGTTCATTGGTCAGATTCCAAGATATTTTGGCAGTAATGTTCTTAAAGTGATCCTCTTACAAAATCTGTTGAAGCCTTATTGATTTTGTTGACAAACAGGGCAGCAATGTGGCATTAGGAAAGGTACAAAACGACAAAACTTGTTACATTTCAAGAAACAAATGACCTTTACTGATAAGCTATTTCTTTAACAGAGTGTCCATTCCTTGCAATATCATATACATGAGCTCCTGTTCAAATTTTCACAGATATTTGCAGTTAAATATTTGTTGCTAATTTACTATCACTAAGAGTGCATGATTTAGGGCCATCTTGGCCCTCTTGTTAACTGTTCTACAATTCAACTTTCAAAATGTTACAACAAAGCTTGCAATGCTATAAAAATGAAAATTTAGAGTCACTTTGAAAACAAATGTTCATTTTGAGTAACACTAAAACTTGCTCCTATGTTGTAAACCTGCATGTTTTACTAATCTTGGTCTTAAATTTTGATGTAAATGGATATGTGTATAAACACTGTTTGCTGTATTTCTATAAGCACACAATGAAACAGTTTAAGTAGCATAGTTGAGTGTCATTCTGTAACAGAAACAAAGGTCTTTGAGACTAGAATACATTCAGACAAACCTCCACCTTTGTGCAATTTGATCTGATTGATCAGATAATATGCATGCTCAGATTGATGTTTATTTTAAAGAGTTGTTGATGTTTTCAAGTGGTCAATAGATATATAATGATACAATTATTTTTGCTTTGGCAGATCTGTTATTCATTTCTCTGATGCGTTTATCTGCTCACCTGTCACATAGTGACAAGGTGAGATATTGTAATCACACTTTGTCTGTCATACGTCCACAATTTCTTAATAACACGATAAACTCTTATTTTAATCAGATTTATATCAAACTTATCCAGAGCTCGGTTCCTTTCGTAAACCAGTCAGGTCCATCAATGCACAACTGGATTATGGCCCTTTAAAATTGGCAAGATTGTTATAATTGACCTTGTGAACGCGATAAAAGCTTCATTCATTATCTTATGTTTATCAAACTTATTCAATAGCTAGATATCTGTGACAGCTCGGCTCCTTTCGGAGATCAGCCAGATATGTTTATGCATGACACGACTATGGCCCTTTAAAATCAGGAAAATAGTTATAATTGACCTTGTGAGCACAATAAATAATTATTTATCACCTGGTGCTTATCAAACTTATTCAGTAACTAGATATCTGTGAGAGCTTGGTTCCTTTCGAAAACCATTTATGCATGTCAGGATTATGACCCTTTAAATTGGCCGAATTGCTATAATTGACCTTGTGAACATGATAGTCATCATTTACATTCCAATGATTACTAGGAATTTGCTGTGCTCGAGTGGTCAGCGTCGAGGATTTCGAAACAGGGTGTCCCTGGTTCGATCCCCAGTTGCGGCAATTCGGTCATAGTGGAGTGCCCTTGGGCAAGGCACATTTTCTAACCTAGTACTGATTTGTTTATCCAGGGATCATGAATAATAAAATTTAATTGTGCGCTAAATGACCTTAGCTGTCTATGCGCCATAAAACAATATACATTCATTCCAATTATTACCAAACTTATACAGTATCTATGTATGCATGAGAGCTTGTTTCCTTTTGACCAAAGGCCCTCATGGGCCTCTTGTTCTTATATGTAAATTGTAAACTGTTAAAATTTGGCACAAATGTTTCTTAAAAAACATGGTTGTTTTAAACACATTAACAATCTAATTAATCAGGTGAGCAATATAGGGCCATCATGAACCTCTTGTTATGAAAAGTAAACACATTTTAATAGCGCATCAAGGAAACAGCCATGCAGCAGTTCTAATTATTCGCATGTGTGAATAACTAGAACTGTTGCATTGCTCTTTGAAAAGGCAGTCTGGATTTCTGTCCACAGCAGGTCATAGTGTACTGCACATTTCTTAGCAATACTAATTTAATTGTAGTATGTATAAGCACAGTTATACTTAGATATAACCCATATACTGTTGAAATGGCATGAAACCCAATTTATTGTTCAAGGTTGATGCATGCATTTTAAAATGTGTTGACACAAGTAGTATGAACTGAAATTGGTACAGTATGCATACCCATTTTAGAGGAGTATTGCTTTCTGATCTGGGTCTACTTAATTTGTCAGTGTTTTAGACTGTCACCTTATTATAATGAGTAATGGTGATACATGTATCCAGCCTGTTTCCCAAAAGTAATATTTAAAAATAATAATAAAAATATAAAAGATTGGTGAATTCATTCTCTGTGTTTATGTGTTAAGAATTGATCGACTCACTATATGGTTTATTACCACCAATATTAGTCTGAGCATGAGATGTTTTGATTTGAAAAAGATCAGATGCCACATCACAGATACTTTCTTATTGTCATCTGCTGAAGTAATCTTGTCTGTTTGATTGACAGTTTATTGGGTAATGTTTTCACTTGACAAAACTGATAGAATCTTAAATATTATTTGTATGTAAGAAAGAGGGAAACTAATAGTTTCTTTACTTCATAAAGCACAGCTTTTGCGTGCTGAGCTTACATTCCTTATTATGTAAAGGGTAAAAGCTCTGAAAACTTGAAGTTCTATTAAACCAGGTGAGCGATATAGGGCCATCATGGCCCTCTTGTTTTTATATACACTGATGAATTTGGCATTGGCATGAGTTTTTACTTAGTGCTGTTTAAACTTCCACCTAATTGTATATGGTTTCCAACCATTTCCATCACAATGCATACATATATGTTAATGTAATATATCATGGAAACTCAATAAGTGTACAGGTAGGTGTACCCAAAGAAATGCAGTGCCTTCAGCGCTTTGATTTTTGATCCATCCATAATTCTGGTTTCCATGGCAACCAAAAGAAAAAAATAGTGAAAACTTAAAAAATCTTCTTCTCTGAAAGTGTCAGGCCGATTTTCAAATAATTTTGTAGAAATGTTCCTTGGGTGACCCTTTATTAGATTCCTTCAAGAAATATTGATTGGTCGAAAAACATAGTCGCCAGAGGGCGGGGCTTTTTTGCCTTATATGACCATATTGAAAACTTAAAAAATCTTCTTCTCCGAAAGTGTTCAGCCGATTTTCAAATAATTTTGTAGAAATGTTCATTGGGTGACCCTCTATCAGATTCCTTCAAGCGATGTTGATTGGTCGAAAAATATGGCCGCCAGAGGGCGGGGCTATTTTGCTCTATATGACCATAGTGAAAATTTAAAAAAACTTCTTCTCCGAAAGTGGTGAGCAGATTTTCAAATAATTTTGTAGAAATGTTCTTTGGGTGACCCTCTATCAGATTCCTTCAAGCCATGTTGATTGGTTCAAAAATATGGCCGCCATGGGGTGGGGCTATTTTGCCTTATATGGCTATTGTGAAAACTTAAAAAATCTTCTCCTCCGAAAGTGTCAGGCCGATTTTCAAATAATTTTGCAGAAACATTTCTTGGGTGACACTCTACAAGATTCCTTTAAGCCATGGTGGTTGGTAAAAAATATGGCCACTAGGGGGCAGGGCTGTTTTGAGATTTGATTTTTGCCTTATGGCCGTGGAGCGATACTGGCCCTCTTGGGCCTCTTGTTTCAATTGTGCCCATAGTTAATGATGTATAAAGCAATATATATACCCCTCTTCTTCGAAGAGGACATAATTATATAACTATGCAATTATCCATAAAGAACTGTACTCTTCTTTGTTATATCACAGATCTTTAAAGTTAAATAATCTCTGGTAATATCTATTTTGTATTTTGTATTTACCATTACTATTTAGTTGTGTAGATCAAGATCAGACAATGCACACATAATATTTGAATTGGTTTTGCATATACATGTTAGATCATTATACCATTAAAATAAATTGAAATACATGTACCAGATATATATAAGATTAGTAATTATTACTAAATATTTTCAATTACAAATATTGAAAACAATTCTTTCAATGCCCCTTATTTTAAAATCACTGAACAAAAATATTTAAACTCATTATAAACACTGTAAGTCACTATTAAAGTGTTTGTTAGAAGTAAAATTTTACTTGGCTAACTTTAAATAGATTCTGTGTAAATCTCTTGAGTCCACTCACTGATGATGTCATATAGCTCCTACACAACATGTGACTATTTATAGGTCAAAACCCAAGGCCTTGACACTTTACACAGGCTTGAAGAGTGTTTTAAAGAAATATATGGATTGATTGCACTGTGGAATTTTAAAAAGTTACTCCAAACTAGTTATATTTAAAGAATGCACCAGTTTGTATAATATAGACAGAAATTAATTGGATGCACTAGTGGGATTAACCATTTAAAAAGTGACTGACACTTGTTTTTGTCTCGCCCACGATCATAGTGGAGTGAGACATAGCAGTCACTTTTCCGGCGGCGGCCGCCGCTTTTACAAATAGCTATATCTAGGCAACCCCTGCTTGAATTTTTCTGAAACTTTGTTAGCTGTATTGTTTGGTCATGGGACATCTGTCAACGTCAAAATTTTCAGGGTCAAAGTCATAATTTTGCAGAACTTGACCTTTGTTAGGTAACTTAACCTCAAAACTTAACCTTTCTTATATCTCAGCAACCCCTGCTTGAATTTTTCTGAAACTTTGTCAGATGTATTGTTTGGTCATGGGACATCTGTCAACGTCAAAACTTTCAGGGTCAAGGTCATAATTGTGCAGAATTTGATCTTTGTTAGGTAACTTAACCTCAAAACTTAACCTTTCTTATATCTCAGCAACCTCTGCTTGAATTTTTCTGAAACTTTGTTAGATGTATTGTTTGGTCATGGGACATCTGTCAACATCAACATTTTCAGGGTCAAGGTCATAATTGTGCAGAACTTGACCTTTGTTAGGTAACTTAACCTCAAATCTTAACCTTTCTTATATCTCAGAAACCTCTGCTTGAATTTTTCTGAAATTTTGTCAGATGTATTGTTTGGTCATGGGACATCTGTCAACGTCAAAATTTTCAGGGTCAAGGTCATAATTGTGCAGAACTTGACCTTTGTTAGGTAACTTAACCTCAAAACTTAACCATTGATATATCTTAGCAACCCCTGCTTCGATTTTTTCTGAAACATTGTCAGATGTATTGTGTGGTCATGATACATCTGTCAAGGTCATAATATTCAGGGTCAAGGTCATAATTGTGCAGAACTTGACCTTTTTAGCTCACCTGAGCTTTGCTCAAGGTGAGTTATTGTGATTGCCTTTTGTCCGTCGTCCTTCGTTCGTCGTCCGTCAACTTCTTCTCCTCAGTAACCAGTGGGTCAATTTGGATGAAACTTCACAGAAAGCATCCTCTCAATGACCTCACCAGAATTCCTTCAAATTTTTGGGATCCATGCAAAATTCTGGTTTCCATGGCAACGAAACCGAAAAAACTCTTCTTCTCCCAAACTGGTTGGCAGATTTTCAAATAATTGTGTAGAAATGTTCCTTAGATGACTTGAAGGAATCTGATTGAGGATCACCCAAGGAACATTTCTACAAAATAATTTGAAAATCGGCCTGACACTTTTGGAGGAGAAGATTTTTTAAGTTTGCACTATAGCCATATACGGCAAAATAGCCCCGCCCCCCCTGGCGGCCATGTTTTTTAGACCAATCAACATGGCTTGAAGGAATCTGATAGAGGGTCACCCAAGGAACATTTCTACAAAATTATTTGAAAATCGGCCTGACACTTTCGGAGGAGAAGATTTTTTAAGTTTTCACTATAGCCATATAAGGCAAAATAACCCCGCCGCCCCTGGCGGCCATGTTTTTCGACCAATCAACATGGCTTGAAGGAATCTGATAGAGGGTCATCTAAGGAACATTTCTACACAATTATTTGAAAATCTGCCAACCAGTTTGGGAGAAGAAGAGTTTTTTCGGTTTCGTTGCCATGGAAACCAGAATTTTGCATGGATCCCAAAAATTTGAAGGAATTCTGGTGAGGTCATTGAGAGGATGCTTTCTGTGAAGTTTCATCCAAATTGACCCACTGGTTACTGAGGAGAAGAAGTTGACGGACGACGAACGAAGGACGACGGACAAAAGGCAATCACAATAACTCACCTTGAGCAAAGCTCAGGTGAGCTAAAAAGGTCAAGTTCTGCACAATTATGACCTTGACCCTGAATATTATGACCTTGACAGATGTATCATGACCACACAATACATCTGACAATGTTTCAGAAAAATTCGAAGCAGGGGTTGCTAAGATATATCAATGGTTAAGTTTTGAGGTTAAGTTACCTAACAAAGGTCAAGTTCTGCACAATTATGACCTTGACCCTGAAAATTTTGACGTTGACAGATGTCCCATGACCAAACAATACATCTGACAAAATTTCAGAAAAATTCAAGCAGAGGTTTCTGAGATATAAGAAAGGTTAAGATTTGAGGTTAAGTTACCTAACAAAGGTCAAGTTCTGCACAATTATGACCTTGACCCTGAAAATGTTGATGTTGACAGATGTCCCATGACCAAACAATACATCTAACAAAGTTTCAGAAAAATTCAAGCAGAGGTTGCTGAGATATAAGAAAGGTTAAGTTTTGAGGTTAAGTTACCTAACAAAGATCAAATTCTGCACAATTATGACCTTGACCCTGAAAGTTTTGACGTTGACAGATGTCCCATGACCAAACAATACATGGGTCAATGGGATTATTTGAAAATCGGCCCAACACTTATTGAAGAGAAGATTTTTTAAGTTTTCACTATAGCCATAAAAGGCAAAATAGCCCCGCCCCCTGCTTAGTCGGAAACTATGACTGCCAGGGGGCGGGGCTTATATAGCTAAAGTTAAAAAAAAAAAATCAGGTGAGCGATTCCAGGGCCATCATGGCCCTCTTGTCTTATATCTCAGCAACCCCTGCTGGAATTTTTCTGAAACTTTGTCAGATGTATTGTTTGGTCATGGGACTATCTGTCAACGTCAACATTTTCAGGGTCAAGGTCATAATTGTGCAGAACTTGACCTTTGTTAGGTAACTTAACCTCAAAACTTAACCTTTCTTATATCTCAGCAACCTCTGCTTGAATTTTTCTGAAACTTACTTTTTCACATTTTATCAACTTTACTTTCTTTTTGCATAGTGATACCATTTAATATCTGATTTTCTTAGAAGGACGAGACACCCTCAGCCCGAGGTCTTGTTACTTGGATTGATTAATTAAAGGCAAGTTGATTAAAGAAAGAAAGAAAGAGAATTTTTTATCTAGTTTCAGTTTGTTGACTTAAGCCTAATTGGCTCAGTTTATGTAAGCTAAAAATTGAACAGATAAACTAGAGATGAAAATGTCAAATTCAAAATCAAATGATGAGAAAACACCCCAGTGCTGAATGCTTATATCGATTAGACTAAACATTAATTTAGTTAAGAAGAAGAAAAGACAAGTTTGAATTAAAGTACTATAGCTCTCTGCATCACATTTCAGTGAGTTGAATGTTGGTTGAGAATAATATGGCGCCCTCAAACTTTTCAATCCAAAATGTTAATGTAAAATACGACCTTGTTGATAAAGATATATTTATTAAACTTTTAAAACTTAAAGTCCTAAAATAAGCTAGTATGATTGATCCAATGTTGTATTCTGGATGTTGCAACTGTCAATTGTTTTTGTAAATAAAACAAATTGGTATTATTTCAAAACATTGAACTAGGTCAATTTATTATACCGGAAGCCAGGCAAATGCCTGATCTTAAAATAGACACTCATTTTTGTCTCGCCCACGATAGTGGAGTGAGACATAGCAGTCACTTTTCCGGCAATGGCGACGGCGGCCGCTTTTACAAATAGCTATATCTCGGCAACCCCTGCTTGAATTTTTCTGAAACTTTGTTAGCTGTATTGTTTGGTCATGGGACATCTGTCAACATCAAAATTTTCAGGGTCAAGGTCATAATTTTGCAGAACTTGACCTTTGTTAGGTAACTTAACCTCAAAACTTAACCTTTCTTATATCTCAGCAACCCCTGCTTGAATTTTTCTGAAACTTTGTCAGATGTATTGTTTGGTCATGGGACATCTGTCAACGTCAAAATTTTCAGGGTTAAGGTCATAATTGTGCAGAACTGGACCTTTGTTAGGTAACTTAACCTCAAAACTTAACCTTTCTTATATCTCAGCAACCTCTGCTTGAATTTTTCTGAAACTTTGTCAGATGTATTGTTTGGTCATGGGACATCTTTCAACGTCAACATTTTCAGGGTCAAGGTCATAATTGTGCAGAACTTGACTTTGTTAGGTAACTTAACCTCAAAACTTAACCTTTCTTATATCTCGGCAACCTCTGCTTGTTCTTTTCTGAAACTTTGTCAGATGTATTGTTTGGTCATGGGACATCTGTCAACGTCAACATTTTCAGGGTCAAGGTCATAATTGTGCAGAACTTGACCTTTGTTAGATAACTTAACCTCAAAACTTAACCTTTCTTATATCTCAGCAATCCCTGCTTGAATTTTTCTGAAACATTGTCAGATGTATTGTTTGGTCATGGGACATCTGTCAACGTCATAATTTTCAGGGTCAAGGTCATAATTGTGCAGAGCTTGACCCTTTCTTATATCTTAGCAACGCCTCCTGGAATTTTTCTGAAACTTTGTCAGATGTATTGTTTGGTCATGGGACATCTGTCCACATCAAAAGTTTCAGGGTCAAGGTCATCATTTTGCAGAACTTGACCTCTGTTAGGTAACTTAACCTCAAAACTTAACCTTTCTTATATCTCAGCAACCCCTGCTTGAATTTTTACTTCATGTGTGAATAAATATATTAAGATATATACACATGTTTTAAGTTTATTATTTATCATGACATGTTGATTACACTGCATTGACAGACACTTACTTTTTTAACATTTTATCAACTTTACTTTCTTTTTGCATAGTGAAATCATTTAATATCTGATTTTCTTAGAAGGGCGAGACACCCTCAGCCCTAGGTCTTGTTAGATCACCTGGGCTCAAGGTGAGCTATTCTGATCACTTTTTGTCCGTCGTCCGTCCGGCGTTAACTTTTAGCTTTAAACATCATCTCCTCCCAAACTCCAAGGACAATTTCCGTGAAACATCACAGGACTGTTCCTCTGGTTGGCCTCTTTCAAAGATGTTCAAAGATTTAAATTCCATTGAGAACTTTGGTTGCTGCAGCATCAAAAAAGGGGCAAAATGACAAAATTTGAAAATTCCATTTTTATGCAAATGCTTGTCTGATTTTAAGAAAATATAATACGAATCTTATTGTAATGATCCTCTATTTAATTTGTTTAAGCAGTTTTGATTGGTTACACAATCATAGCAACCAGGCATCATCACAAAAGGGGTAAATTGAACTTTTAGCTACAAATGACAACCATCTCCTACCATTCCAATAGACCAATTACCACAAAACATCACAGGAATGTTCCTTTGGTGGTCCTCTTTCAAAATTGTTCAAAGATTAAAATTCCAATGAGAACTTTGGTTGCTGCGGCATCAGAAAGGGGACAAAATGTCCAAACTTTAAAAATCTTCTCCTCCGAATCTGCCTGTCAGATTCAAATATAATTTGGTAGAAATGTTCCTTGGGTGACCCTCTATAAAAATTGTTCAAGCCATACTGATTGGTCGAAAAACATGGCAGTCAGGCGGCATCAGAAAAGGGGCAAAATGACAAAATTTGAAAATTCCATTTTTATGAAAGTGTTTGTCTGATTTTAAGAAAATATAATACGAATCTTACTGTAATGATCCTCTATTTAATTTGTTTAAGCCGTTTTAATTGGTTACACAATCATATCAACCAGGCGTCATCACAAAAAGGGTAAATTGAACTTTTAGCTACAAATGACAACCAACTCCTACCATTCCAATAGACCAATTTCCACAAAACATCACAAGAATGTTCCTTTGGTGGTCCTCTTTCAAAATTGTTCAAAGATTTAAATTCCATTGAGAACTTTGGTTACCGCGGCATCAGAAAGTGAGAAAAATACCCAAATTTTAAAATCCTTTTCCTCCATAATCTACTTGTGTGATTGCAAGATAATTTGGTAGAAATGTTTCTTAAGTGACCCTCTAAATAAACTGTTGAAGCCATATTGATTTCGTTGAAAAACAGGGCAGCAAGGCAAAAGGTGCAAAATGACAAAAACTTTATAATTCCATTCTTATTAAAGTTCTTGTTAGATTTCAAGATATAAATGGCCTTTACTGATAAGCTGTTTCTTGAGAAGTGTCCACTCCTTTCAGTTTCATTTGCACTCCCTGATAACATTTTCCAGATATTTGCAGTTAAATATTTGCTACTAATTTACTATCAATTAGGTGATCGATTTAGGGCCATCTTGGCCCTCTTGTTCATAACTGTTTTTTCATAACAATAAGTTTATTTTAATAACAGAAACATTCGTTGTTGTCATATTTTCAAAGATTTAAGAGAATAACAATAGAAATGTCAGTCTGGGATGAAACATGTGTATGATATTGTTAAATAAAACACTTTTTCAAACCACTGTGTTCGGTAAATAAGATACGTGTCCTAAAAATAGCACACACCTTTTTTTCACTTTTTGTTTTGGTCATAAAAGCTTATTTTGTTCAAGATATCGATACAAATCTCAAAATTAAAAAGTTTTAAGAAAACACCACATGAAAAATCAGCAAGATATATATTCAGCAGCATGAATATCAATTTATTTATGTTTCAAATTTCGCTACGGGATTTTCCAGAAACTTGTATTACGAGTCCGACATCTTTTTGTTAGAGGTCACTGTTTTACCTTGTTTTTGTGATAATTTTACCATATTCACTTCTGTAAACATAATATATGAAGTCTTTTATCTAATTAGATACTTCATCTACCTTTTTTCGGTGAAATTTATGCATGAAATGCTTTTATTTCACAAATAAACTCCACCCACTGATTCTCAGTAGCCGGACCATCAAATGGTGGTTTCAGCACGGCTCGGGTTGACGTGACGTCAGACCATCAAATGGTGGTCTCAGCACGGTAAGGGTTAACATCTTGATAACACACACGGATATATGATCAAAGATTGACGAAGACAATGTTTTTGTTTACACGATTCCAATAGGAAATTTATTTTCAATTGCCGATTTCTTCTTTTTTGTAATAAATAAAAGCACTACCTAGATGATTTTTTTACCTACTTAATTAGTTTTGATTAACATATTATTAATAAAAATCAAAGGCGCAAACTGTAAACAATCATCAGCGTGTGTTGTTGTTTCAATAAATTATTAAACATCAAAGTACAACCGATACGAGTATGTGATAAAAGATAAGCTGTTTACCCCAATGTTATCACCTTGGCGTGTGACACGATTCGTTGTGTACTGTGTTTTTGGCTGTGTATTTTGCAGATTTATGGCCAGATCAAGAAGTTTAGTAAAGGGAATTTCGTGTATAAAAAGCAACAGTTTACGGCGAATCATTTTTCTGCCTTTTTTTTTTCCCGCCATTGGCGTGTTTTGCGAATTACAGCGGAAACCCTGGTTTACATATCGCACTGTCTTGAGACTTTCTGAAAAGAATCGTGACGTCATTTACACACTTTCATAAACAAAACATTAAAGTAGAGTTATCTAATGACCGAAAGTAAAAATTAAACTGCGGTACTATAAAGGGAATACAAAATAGACTTTAACCCCGGAAGTTTACATTCAAAATGGAATTCCAAGCATTACATCATATTGTTACTAGATCAATATAAAGTTTATAGTAAATAGTATCCAACCATAGTAGGTGGATAGAAAACACGAACTTGACTTGTTAGCTCCACTGGCTGAAAGCCAGTCGAGCTTATGTCATGGCGAATTGTCCGTCGTGCGTGCGTGTCTTAACTTTTTCCTTTAAACGACTTCTTCTCACTAACCACTTGGCCAACTTGGTTGAAACTTCATAGGAAGCATCCTCTCAATGTCCTCTCTTAAATTCCTTCAATTTTTTTTGATCCATCCATAATTCTGGTTTCTATGGCAACCAAAAGAAACAAATAGTGAAAACTTAAAAAATCTTCTTCTCTGAAAGTGTCAGGCTGATTTTCAAATAATTTTGTAGAAATGTTCCTTGGGTGACCCTTTATTAGATTCCTTCAAGAAATGTTGATTGGTCAAAAAAAACATGGCCGCCAGAGGGCGGGGCTATTTTGCCTTATATGTCCATAGTGAAAACTTAAAAAATCTTCTTCTCCGAAAGTGTTGAGCAGATTTTCAAATAATTTTGTAGAAATGTTCCTTGGGTGACCCTTTATTAGATTCCTTCAAGAAATAGTTTGGTTGAAAAACGTGGCCGCCAGGGGGCGGGGCTATTTTGCCTTATATAGATATAGTGTAAACTTAAAAAATCTTCTTCTCCGAAAGTGTTCAGCCGATTTTCAAATAATTTTGTAGAAATGTTCATTGGGTGACCCTCTATCGCATTCCCTCAAGCCATGTTGATTGGTCGAAAATTATGGCCGCCAGAGGGCGGAGCTATTTTGCCTTATATGACCATAGTGAAAACTTAAAAAATCTTCTTCTCCGAAAGTGTTAAGCAGATTTTAAAATAATTTTGTAGAAATGTTCCTTGGGTGACCCTCTATCAGATTCCTTCAAGCCATGTTGATTGGTAAAAAAACATGGCCGCCAGAGGGCGGGGCTATTTTGCCTATATGGCTATAGTGAAAACTTAAAAAATCTTCTCCTCCGAAAGTGTTCAGCCGATTTTCAAATAATTTTGTAGAGATGTTGCTTGGCTGACCCTCTATCAGATTCCTTCAAGCCATGTTGATTGGTAAAAAAACAGGGCCGCAAGAGGGCGGGGCTATTTTGCCTTATATGGCTAAAGAAAAAACTTTAAAAAATAAATTCTCCGAAAGTGTCTGGCTGATATTCAAATAATTTTGTAGAAATGTTCCTAGTCTGACCCTCTATCAGATTCCTTCAAGCCATGTTGATTGGTTGAAAAATATGGCTACCAGCGGGTGGGGCTATTTTGCCTTATATTGCTTTAGTGAAACTTAAAATATCCTCTCCTCCAAAAGTGTCGGGCCAATTTTCAAATAATTTTGAAGAAATTTTCCTTGGGTGACACTTCACGATTCCTTTAACCCTTTACCGGATATAAACGCTTTCTGACGCCTCTACACGATCTCAGTATAAGCAATTTTCGACGACCCTAATCAATTTCAATGTAAATGCTTTTCGACGACCCTAATCGATTCTAATCGATTTCAATGTAAACGCTTTTCGACGCATTTGGATTTTGAATGCTTCAAAAGTATATTAACGTGTGAAAAGGTCCTCCAAAAGTGTATCACCATACAATTTGTTTATTTACAAAGGGATCTCAGACTTTAAATCATAGTCTTACTATATAAAGTTTGTAAGTAAAATGCGTCCAAACATGTGTAGTGTTTAAAAATTCAGTACCCAGGTTGAATGAAATTCGTCGGGAAATGATAAGCTTGAAAATACCTTATTCCTATGAAAAATATCCATATGATAATATCCGTTTCCATTTGTAATTGTTAAATGTAATTATTTCACAAGGGTTTTCTTATTTCACCATTATGCACCATATAAAGATTGAGTCGCGACACATAAAAATAGACAATCAGTTTTGTTCCAAATCTTAAGACAGCTTTTTAGCTCACCTGAGCTTTGCTCAAGGTGAGTTATTGTGATCGCCTTTTGTCCGGCGTCCGTCGTGCGTCGTGCGTCAACTTCTTCTCCTCAGTAACCAGTGGGTCAATTTGGATGAAACTTCACAGAAAGCATCCTCTCAATGACCTCACTGGAATTCCTTCAAATTTTTGGGATCCATGCAAAATTCTGGTTTCCATGGCAACGAAACCGAAAAAACTTCAAAATTCTTCTTCTTCCAAACTGGTTGGCAGATTTTCAAATAATTTTGTAGAAATGTTCCTTAGATGACCCTCTATCATTTTCCTTCGAGCCATGTTGATTGGTCGAAAAACATGGCCGCCAGGGGGGGCGGGGCTATTTTGCCTTATATGGCTATAGTGAAAACTTAAAAAATCTTCTCCTCCGAAAGTGTCAGGCCGATTTTCAAATAATTTTGTAAAATGTTCCTTGGGTGACCCTCTATCAGATTCCTTCAAGCCATGTTGATTGGTCGAAAAACATGGCCGCCAGGGGTGGTGGGGCTATTTTGCCTTATATGGCTATAGTGCAAACTTAAAAAATCTTCTCCTGCAAAAGTGTCAGGCCGATTTTCAAATAATTTTGTAGAAATGTTCCTTGGGTGATCCTCTATCAGATTCCTTCAAGCCATGTTGATTGGTCAAAAAACATGGCCGCCAGGGGGCGGGGCTATTTTGCCTTTTATGGCTATAATGAAAACTTAAAAAATCTTCTCCTCCATAAGTGTCAGGCCGATTTTCAAATAATTTTGTAGAAATGTTCCTTGGGTGACCCTCTATCAGATTCCTTCAAGCAATGTTGATTGGTCGAAAAACATGGCCGCCAGGGGGTGGGGGCTATTTTGCCTTATATGGCTATAGTGAAAACTTAAAAAATCTTCTCCTCTGAAAGTGTCAGGCTGATTTTCGAATGATTTTGTAGAAATGTTCCTTGGGTGACCCTCTATCAGATTCCTTCAAGCAATGTTGATTGGTCGAAAAACATGGCCGCCAGGGGGTGGGGGCTATTTTGCCTTGTATGGCCAAAGTGAAAACTTAAAAAATCTTCAACATCTTCTCCTCAGTAACCAGTGGGTCAATTGGGATGAAACTTCACAGAAAGCATCCTCTTAATGACCTCACCAGAATTCCTTCAAATTTTAGGGATCCATGCAGAATTCTGGTTTCCATGGCAACGAAACGAAAAAAAACTTCAAAATTCTTCTTCTCCCAAACTGGTTGGCAGATTTTCAAATAATTTTGTAGAAATGTTCCTTGGATGACCCTCTTCCAGATTCCTTCAAGCCATGTTGATTGGTCAAAAAACATGGCCGCCAGGGGGGCGGGGCTATTTTGCCTTATATGGCTATAGTGAAAACTTAAAAAATCTTCTCCTCCAAAAGTGTCAGGCTGATTTTCAAATGATTTTGTAGAAATGTTTCTTGGGTGACCCTCTATCAGATTCCTTCAAGCCATGTTGATTGGTAGGAAAACATGGCCGCCAGGGGGGGTCGGGGCTATTTTGCCTTATATGGCTATAGTGCAAACTTAAAAAATCTTCTTCTCCAAAAGTGTCGGCCCGATTTTCAAATAATTTTGTAGAAATGTTCCTTGGATGACCCACTTTCAGATTCCTTCAAGCCATGTTGATTGGTCAAAAAACATGGCCGCCAGTAGGCAGGGCTATTTTGCATTATATGGCTATAGTGAAAACTTAAAAAATCTTCTCCTCCAAAAGTATCTGGCCGATTTTCAAATAATTTTGTAGAAATGTTCCTAGGGTGACCCTCTATCAGATTCCTTCTAGCCAAGTTGATTGGTCGGAAACTATGGCTGCCAGGGGGCGAGGCTTATATAGCTAAAGTGAAAAAAAAAAAAAAATCAGGTGAGCGATTCAAGGGCCATCATGGCCCTCTTGTTTTCAAACTTGGTAACAAGGTTAAATGCCTTAAGGGCTAGGCCAAGTTCAATCGTCACTTTCGGCGGACTTTATTTGGTGGAGCTATGGCCCCTGATTTAACAAAAAAAATTGTTTCTTGCTGTTTCCATGCAATAACTGCCACAAATGCGAACCATTTTTTTTTCAAACTTGACAAGTTTAAATGCCTTAAGGGCTAGGCCAAGTTCGAACGTCACTTTCGGCGGACTTTATTTGGTGGAGTTATGGCCCCTTATTTAACAAAAAATGTTGTTTCTTGCTGTTTCCGTGCAATAACTGCCACAAATGTAAACCTTTTTTTTTCAAACTTGGTAACAAGGTTAAATGCCTTATGGGCTAGGCCAAGCTCGATCGTCACTTTCAATCTAATTTTCCAACAATATTTCCTGCAAGCGGGGGATATAAATTTCATGAATTTGCTTGTTTGTACCAATTTACATTTTTAGTTCACCTGAGCTTTGCTCAAGGTGAGTTATTGTGATCACCTTTTGTCCGGCGTCCGTTGTGCGTCGTCCGTCAACTTCTCCTCCTCAGTAACCAGTGGGTCAATTGGGATGAAACTTCACAGAAAGCATCCTCTCAATGACCTCACCAGATTTCCTTCAAATTTTTGGAATCCATGCAGAATTCTGGTTTCCATGGCAACGAAATGAAAAAAACTTCAATATTCTTCTTCTCCTAAACTGGTTGGCAGATTTTCAAAAATTATGTGTAAAAATGTTCCTTGGATGACCCTCTATCAGATTCCTTCAAGCCATGTTGATTGGTCAAAAAACATGGCCGCCAGGGGGGGCAGGGCTATTTTGCCTTATATGGCTATAGTGAAAACTTAAAAAATCTTCTCCTCCGAAAGTGTCAGGCCGATTTTCAAATAATTTTGTAGAAATGTTTCTTTGATGACCCTCTATCAGATTCCTTCAAGCCATGTTGATAGGTCAAAAAACATGGCCGCCAGGGGGGCGGGGCTTTTTTGCCTTATATGGCTATAGTGAAAACTTAAAAAATCTTCTCCTCCAAAAGTGTCTGGCCGATTTCCGAATAATTTTGTAGAAATGTTCCTTGGGTGACCCTTTATCAGATTCCTTCAAGCCATGTTGATTGGTCAAAAAACATGGCCCCCAGTGGGCAGGGCTATTTTGCATTATATGGCTATAGTGAAAACTTAAAAAATCTTCTCCTCCAAAAGTGTCTGGCCGATTTTCAAATAATTTTGTAGAAATGTTCCTAGGGTGACCCTCTATCAGATTCCTTCAAGCCAAGTTGATTGGTCGGAAACTATGGCTGCCAGGGGGCAGGGCTTATATAGCTAAAGTGAAAAAAAAAATCAGGTGATCGATTCCAGGGCCATCATGGCCCTGTTGTTTAATTGAATTAGTCGGGAAATAAATCGATTATACTGCATGAATTTGACATGAAATTAAAACAAATAAGAACAGACTCTTAATTAAAAACAAGAGGGCACAACTGTTTAACTCTAAATTCAATGATTTGAATGAAACACCTTTATAAATGAAAGTATAATGATTCACTAGAGTTAAAAAAAAATGGACGCCATAATTATAGATAAGACAGTGATAACCGGTAGTGTGTAACTGACATCACAGGAAGTTGGATATATACAAAGATGGCGACTACCATAGGCAAGCGATAACAACGTAAAAACACAAACTTTAAAAGCATATATCTTGGTAGTTACATAATGTAAAAATAGTTAACTACATCAAAATGATACTTACTGTAGGGCTATTTAGTGATATAGTTTAAACAGAGAAAAAGCGTATTCCTTTAAGGACTATGTTATGATGGCTGAAATTAGAAAATGAGTGGGTGGGGTATACAAGTTAAAAACTTCAAAACGTAGAGAACCTTGGGCCATGGTACTATTATAACCTGGTCAGATAAGCGATTTTAAATGTATCAGAATGAAAGAAAATAATTGAAAGGATTAGGTTGGTAATTTAATAGGCAAACTAAGTGACCATTTTTCAGCTCAGCTTTGCACATTGTTAAGTTACCTAATATATAAATAAATACCTGTTATAGTTAGGTAAAGTATCCTTGTAGATGCAATTCAATTTTCAAGTACATGCTTACATCCTGTGCAAATCACTTGAAATCACAGTGGTGTTAATCAAAAATAATAATTTCCTATTGTGTGTAATCACAACAATACAAACTGTGGTGAGATAAAATGTACATGGCTGTATAAAAACACACAATATATACACAATAAGTATGTTTATCTAGTGCTTTTAAAAGTAATATAAAACAATGTTGTTATGGAAAATGGATTATATTGGGTTACTTTACAAAACAAGAGCTGTCAGAGGAGACGGCATGCTTGACTTTTTTGTGCTTGCCAATAAAACAAAACTTTTTTGGGCGATACTTGAAAAAGAGTCATAATTCTTACAAAAACCTTAACTGAATTATGCACTCTTGTTTGTTGGAGGTAATGATGGTAAAAAGATTTTTGTAAGCTATATCTCTAATTGTTTTGAAAAAAATTGACCAAAATTATAAATCGAAAAAGGGCCATAATTCTTAAACAAAACTTGACAGAGTTATGTACCATTGGGGTGGCATGAAAAACTTAACCAAGAATCTAAGGTGAAAAATGGCCATAATTCTTACAAAAACATTGACATCTTGACAGACTTATGTACACTTGTCTGTTGATAGAAGTAATGAAAGTTAATAAGTATTGTAAGTGTCACGGTCTGAACTTGAACACAGTTGGAGAAAAACATGCAGCCAGTCCGGGGCTCAAACCCGGGACCTCTCGCTTTCAGGGCAAGTACTCTACCGACTGAGCTAACCGGGCCGCTTACATAAAGTCTCTCCAACTGTGTACAAGTTCAGACCGTGACATACTCCCCTGGTTAACTGGAAATTCGTCCCCGAATTCGGAATTCCAGTGCCAAGGATGTCATAAATCGCACTGCAAGCGCTATTAGACTGACCAAGCAATGCTGTCACGGTCCCTTATTGGGCGCCAATGTCACAAGGAGAGAAAAACATGCAGCCAGTCCGGGGCTCGAACCCGGGACCTCTCGCTTTCAGGGCAAGTACTCTACCGACTGAGCTAACCGGGCCGCTTACATGAAGTCTCTCCAACTGTGTACAAGTTCAGACCGTGACATAAGTTTCAAAGCAATATCTAATGGTTTTGAAAAAAAGTAAATTGGTACAAAAACCTTACCCAAAATTCTAAGTAAAAAAAGGGCAATAATTCATACACAAACCTTGACAGAGTTATGTACTCTTGTCTGTTGCTGGAGGTAATCATGGTGAAGAAGTGTTCTAAGTTTCAAAGCCATATCTGTAATGGTTTTGAAAATAAGTAAATAGGTACAAAAAACTTAACCAAAATTCTAAGTCGAAAAAGGGCAATAATTCATACATAAACCTTGACAGAGTTATGTACTCTTGTCTGTTGGTTGAGGTAATGATGGTGAAATAGTGATGTAAGTTTCAAAGCAATATCTGTAGTTGTTTTGAAAAGAAGTAAATTGGTACAAAAAACTTAACCAAATTTTAAGTCGAAAAAGGGCCATAATTCTTACAAAAATCTTGACAGAGTTATGTACTCTCGTCTGTTGATAGAATAAATGATGGTGAATGCGTGTTGTAAGTTTCGACTCCATATCTATAATGGTTTGGAAAAAAATTAAATTGGTACAAAAATCTTAACCAAATTTCTAAGTTGAAAAAGGGCCATGATTCTTACAAAATTCTTGACAGAGTTATGTACTCTTGTCTGTTGATAGAAGAAATGATGGTGAATGCGTGTTGTAAGTTTCGAATCCATATCTGTAATGGTTTGAAAAAAAAAAAGAATTGGTACAAAAAACTTTACCAAAATTCTAAGTAAAAGAAGGGCCATAATTCTTACAAAAACCTCAACAGAGTTATGTACTCTTGTCTGTTGATGGAGGTAATGATGGTGAATAAGTGTTGTAAGTTTCAAAGCAATGTCTGTAATGGTTTTGACTAAAAGGGAATTGGTACAAAAGCCTTAACCAAGGTGTGACACCAACGCCGGGGCGAGTAGTATTGCTAGCCTTTTCTCTGAAAAGTCGAGCTAAAAATAACATTCTCTTATGTCATAATAGTGAAGATCCTGATCAGGATGCACACTATGCATTATGATCAGGGTCTTCACTATAAGAACATAAGAGAATGTTCGTTTGCTGTGACATACCTGAAATCATCTATATCACATAAACAGCATAATTAATTGTATGTTGCTTTAGCACTAGATAGTGTGTTTTTATGACAGTTGACTTGTGTACATTTACTCCCCCAATGTTTGTATTGGATGCCATTGTTTAATTTAGTTGTGTAAACGAGTGAATATCAAAATCCCCATGCTCAAAATCCCCATGGTTCAAAAATGGCGTAGTTCTCATCATACTTATATATACCCAAAATTGTAACAGTTTGAAATACTGAAACAACTCTTTTTTTGAAACTGCAAATTAAAATTCAGCCATGGTACAAACACATTAATTTACATGATTATTTAAAGTAATTATCATAAAAGTTCATAAGCCATTATGCAATCAAAATAATTAACTTATCACATTGTTATTTAACCCTTTTCCTCATACGACAATCATGCAGCAGACGACTTTGAACATATTTTGTCAAACAATGGAAAATCTCTATAATTAAATCGATAACCTATGACTAAAAGTGGAAAACATTGTGGCAAAAGGAGAAATTGCTCGTTCTGAGCAATTTCTTTTGTCACTATGTTTTCAAAAAGCCGTCTGCTGCAGAGGCATCAGAAAGCGTCTATATGAGGGAAAGGGTTAAAGTAAAAGATCTTAGGAAATTATACAATCAACATAATTAATATATACATGCTATTTAACAGCTTTACCCTGTTGAGGCAATTTGGATCAACCATCATACATATATAGTCTGATTGATCATGTCCTGCACTTTGCATATGTTATTTCACCATGGGGATTTTGAATACCCCATCATTTTGACTGTGGGGATTTTGAATACCCTGACATTTTAGCCATGGGGATTTTGAGTACTATGCCATTTTTGAACCATCGGGATTTTGAGCACGGGGATTTTGAGTGTCTCCTGTGTAAACACAACATAAAAATATATTTTTTTGATCAAAACATCCATGTTTGTAAGAAATTTGTACAGGATGTATGCACATACTTGAAAATTGAAGGCTCGTTGAATCTACAAGGATACTTTACCTAACTATTACAGGTATTTATTTATATATATTAGGTAACTTAACAATGTGCAAAGCTGAGGCGAAAATGGTCACATAATTTGCCTATTAATTACCAACCTAATCCTTTCAATTATTTTCTTTCATTCAAATTAGGGATGGCAACGATTAATCGGTTACTCGGTTAACCGTATGTTTTTCAATTAATCGGTTAGTAATTTAGGTAACCGAGTACTCGGAAAAAAAGATAAAATATATACACAGTTGTGTTTCACCTAAATTTGTTCTTTTTAATTTGTCACAAGTAACTGACCAGAGAGGTTAATTATTCATGCCTTGATCAGGAGTGTTTACATTACTGCGAAAACAACCACACTCGGTGTTATTTAACCGAATAATTGTCAATTAAAGAAAGGATGGTTTGTTTCTTTTCTTTTAAAAAAAAATGTCTAATAAAGGCAGAAATTATATGATAATGACTTATTCATAATATTCGGCATTTGTTTTGATAATACAACTAATTGGACTGAATGTGATGAATTGTTGTTTTTGTAAATTATTATTTACCAACACAATTAGAAGATTTAAAGAGATTGAAGTTTGTAACACATTTTCCCCTGAGTTGGTATTTAAAGATATGCAGCCAACACCTCTTTCATTCGACATATTATAAATCGAATAACGGTAAATGCCTTTTAAAGAAACCAGATTCTAAGCAAGTGAATCTTTAGTGTCTGTGAATCTATACGGTTAACCGGTTTCAAAATTATACAAGTGACCGGTTAGTAATATCGGTAACCGTTGCCATCCCTAATTCAAATACATTTCAAAAAGCTTATCTGACCAGATTATAATAGTAACATGGCCCAAGGTTCTCTACGTTTTGACAATTTTAATTTGTATACCCCACCCACTCATTTTCTAATGTCAGCCATGACAAAGTCCTTAAAGATATTAATCAATAAACTTATTTATGTTCTTATCTCAGAATGCGTTTCTTTGTGGTTCCTCTTTTTCTTCCAGGTCGATATGTAGGGAGTATTATTGGCCAGAATAAGATGATTTGAGTCGGGCTTTGTTGTGCAGTCCTTTCTCTGGTAAGTTTATAATATAACAAGTTAAACATTTTATATACCAACATCTACCGTAGTTTATATATATTATATACATTTAATTTACAATTTTAAAATGTTACAGTTTCTTTATCAAGATTTTAATTGGAGGACATGTTATTTTCATAATGATTTCTGCAAATTGGCTCAGTTTTGTTACTGCTGTTAAATAGTTCGCTAAATTTGAGGATACTAGGGTGTCTTAAGTAGTTATTAAATATGTGAGTTTTCTATATTTTTTTGAAATATTCGCGTTCCATGGTATAATGATATTCGTCTCCTAATCCCTGTTTACATAATTGGCAAATTATTTCGTGTATTGGGGTGTTGTTCAATCTCCCACCTTCTATTGGTAGTCTGTGATTTCTAGTTCTAAAGGCTGCGAATATTCTGCAATGTTTGTTTGATAACATGGAGAAATATATGTTAATGTTCATATCATGTTTGATGGATTTATACATTTAGATTACTAGAATTATTTATTGTAGAGTGCCACATTTGAAAAATTAATCTTTTGTACGGATTTTAAAAGCATTTGAGAACCATTTTCGGTTTATGTCAAATTTACTATCCCAAATGTTAAGAAATCCATTTTTTATTATCAGATTTTTGATATTCTCTAACCATTTTGATTTAATCTTGTTTTGGTTATGTAAGTTGGAATAGTATTAGATTCATCTGGCTGGATAGTTTGTTTGTTTTATCAGTAGTCAGTCTACTCCAGTAATTAATCATTCTACACTTAGCCTCTTCTGTGAGGGGTATAATACCAAGTTCACTATACATCAAGTATGTAGAAGTGGATTTTTTCAAGTACAATATTTGTTTGAAAAAACTCAGTTGTACTTTTTCTAGTGTGTTTATATTAGTGCAGCCCCACAGTTCACTGCCATATAATAGGATAGGCTTAACTGTTTTATAGAATATGTCAATTTGCAGATCAATGCTAAGATCTAGATGCCTTATTTTTTTAAGTAACATGAATGTTGCTTTCTTGGCCTGCAGTGATAAATGTTCTTTGGCTTTAACCCTTTACCGGATATAAACGCTTTCTGACGCCTCTACACGATCTCCATGTTAACTCCTTTGGATGCCTCTACAAGATCTCCATGTAAACTCGTTTGGAGGTCTCTAATCGGTTCTAATCAATTTCAATGTAAACGTTTTTCGACGCCTTCAAAAGAACCTTTTTCGTTTGAAAAGGTCCTCCGAAAGTGTATCACCATACAATTTGATTATTTACAAAGGGATCTCGGAGTTTAAATCATAGTGTTATTATATAAAGTTTGTAAGTAAAAAGCGTCCAAACATGTGTAGTGTTGAAAAATTCAGTACCCCTGTTGAATGAAATGCGTCGGGAAATGATAAGCTTGAAAATACCTTATAACTATGAAAAATATCCGTATGATAATATCCATTTCAATTTGTAGTTGTTTAATGTAATTATTTCACAAGAGATTTCTAACATTACATCAATATGCATCATATATAGATTGAGTCGCGACACATAAAAATAGACAATCAGTTTTGTATCAATTTACATAATTGCAATGCCAGCTTTTGGTCATAATTGTTCTCCAAATACTTTGATAATTGTTGTGTGACGATTTACGAACAGTGATGACCATGATCAGTCTTAACAGAAGAGCATATTGATCTGAATATTTCCAACTATTGGAAGGTGGGTTTTCATTTGACACGGTATTATTATGTGTAAACCACGTGCAACCCAGATCAAATGGAAAATTACTGACGCATGCAGTCAAAATGACCTTGACAACAGTGCTTTGTAGTTCATTTCTACCTTTCTTCATATTAAAAAATCTGGAGCAGATGACATTTGAAAACAAGAGAAATTGCTCACAGCGTAATGATCCAAGACCCAATGAAGCAACCCTGTATGAATCTATTCTTCTGCTGTAGAAATTGTCTGTACGTGAGAAAGGGTTAAAGAGTTTGAATTTTTGGTCAAGATGTTTTTAATTTCGTCAGCAAATTTGTTGAAAAAGGAAAGGGGTTTACGCACACGTGCAAAGTCGGTTCTTTGTTTGACCGATATATTTCCGGTGTATACCAGTTTTGACAATCAAGTAAGCTACCCCTTTCACAGATGTGATTCATTTTGATGCAACTAAAGCTGATGAGTTTGGTAAACATTGCAGCAAAATGAGAAAGCCTAAATGCATTAAATTTAATACATTACTTTTGCCACAATGATATGAATTAATTCAGTAATTATGTCTCCCCCTGTATACAGGGGAGATATATTGTTTTTGTCCTCGGCGTCTGTCTGTCTGTCTGTCTGTCCGTCTGTCTGTCTGTCCGTCTGTCCGAAATCGTGTCCGCTCCATATCTCCAAGACGGCTTGAAGGATTTTCATGAAACTTGGCTCACATGTTCACCTCATCAAGGCGACGTGCAGAACCCGCGTCTCGACAATATAGGGTCAAGGTCACGCTTGAAGGTCAAAGGTTTGAGGCTTTATTTCGTGTCCGCTCCATATCTCCCAGACGGCTTGAAGGATTTTCATGAAACTTGGGTCACATGTTCACCTCATCAAGGCGACGTGCAGAACCTGCGTCTCGACAATATAGGGTCAAGGTCACGCTTGAATGTCAAAGGTTTGAGGCTTTATTTCGTGTCCGCTCCATATCTCCCAGACGGCTTGAAGGATTTTCATGAAACTTGGGTCACATGTTTACCTCATCAAGGCGACGTGCAGAACCCGCGTCTCGACAATATAGGGTCAATGTCAAGGTCACGCTTGAAGGTCAAAGGTTTGAGGCTTTATTTCGTGTCCGCTCCATATCTGTCCCAAATTTATAGGTTGGAATGTTTTGAGAGATTTTGACAGATATTTGAGGGGAGACATCTGTTTTTTGCAAAAACAATTCTAGTTATACTTTCATTTTTATGCCCCCGGAATCTCCGATTCGGTGGGCATCTAGTTTTTGGCCTGTCTGCACGTCTGTCTGCACGTCTGTCTGCACGAAAAAAACTTTAACCTTGACCACTTCTTTTGAACCATAACAGGTACGGCTACCATATTTCACATGTGTATTCCTTGTGACATGACCTTTCTGTCAGTACCAAAATTTTGACCTTGCGACCTTGACCTTTGACCTAGATGTAGTTTTTGGCATGTCTGCAAGTCTGTCTGCACGAAAAAAACTTTAACCTTGACCACTTCTTTTGAACCATAACAGGTACGGCTACCATATTTCACATGTGTATTCCTTGTGACATGACCTTTCTGTCAGTACCAACATTTTTGACCTTGCGACCTTGACCTTTGACCTAGATGTTGCCATTCTCGAAAAAAACTTAACCTTGGCCATTACTTTTGAACCATAACAGGTACGGCTACCATATTTCACATGTGTAATCCTTGTGACATGACCTTTCTGTCAGTACCAACATTTTTGACCTTGCGACCTTGACCTTTGACCTAGATGTTGCCATTCTCATAAAAAAACTTTAACCTTCACCACTACTTTTGAATCATAACAGGTAAGGCTACCATATTTCACATGTGTATACCTTGTGACATGACCTTTCTGTCAGTACCAAATTTTTTCACCTTGCGACCTTCACCTTTGACCTAGATGTTGCCATTCTTGATAAAAACTTTAACCTTGACGACTTCTTTTGAACCATAACTGGTACGGCTACCATATTTCACATGTGTATACCTTGTGACATGACCTTTCTGTCAGTACCAAAATTTTCACCTTGCGACCTTAACCTTTGACCTAGATGTTGCCATTCTCGAAAAAAACCTTTAAAGGGACTGAATCCCATATGAGAAAAAAGCGGAAAAAAAAGAAAATTGTTAAAAATTGCTATTACCTTGATGTTTTTGCATGTAAGGCATTGAGATTTACTGACTGATGTACTACAATATATGCACACTATTAATATTGCGGAGATTTTTCGTTATTTTCCATTGTAAAATCTACTGGGTTAGTAACCCAGTAAATCTAAAAATATCGCTGTATACTTATCACGTGATCACTACAACCGAATTGACAATCTCCTTCGCAGAGTTGTCGTTCCTTACACTCACGCATACATGAATGTAATGAGTCGATATTGTTAGAGAATGCCGAATTGAATCCACAAATTCAAATGAGCAAGAGGAAATTCCACAGTATTTTTAAACTGGAAAACACGGAGCGGACGGTTTTTTTAACTGCTTATTTCCTATGAAATAATGAAAAACAAGACTTGTACGACCTTCTACAACATTCCGTTACATATATATCGACGTATTTTGGATTAATTAGAATAAGTATAAAATATAAAGATTTTGGACCATTATGGTGTTCAGTCCCTTTAACCTTGACCACTTCTTTTGAACCATAACAGGTACGGCTACCATATTTCACATGTGTATATCTTGTGATATGACCTTTCTGTCAGTACCAACATTTTTCACCTTGCGACCTTGACCTTTGACCTAGATGTTTCATTTCTTGAAAAAAACTTTAACCTTGACTACTTCTTTTGAACCATAACAGGTAAGGCTACCATATTTCACATGTGTATTCCTTATGACATGAGCTTTCTGTCAGTACCAACATTTTTGACCTGGCGACCTTGACCTTTGACCTAGATGTTGCCATTCTGGGGCATCAGTGTTTCACAAACACATCTTGTTTATAGATTTTCTTTATTTTTGTCTCGACATTTTCACAATCATTTGCTGTGATTTGTTGTAATGGGGTAAGGGATGAACAGCTGACATAAGTGGTTATTGTTTTCCTCCACACAATACTGGCGGCTCTTTAATTGATTGATTGATCTAGTTACACTGCAGAAAGAAATCAGAAGGGCAATAAAATGGGTCATCTACAGGTGCAAAAAAGAATTCCATTTAGAATTGCGTGTTATGACACTTCCACAATACTGAAGCTGTTTTTTTTCTGGCTTCACCCCGTCTGACATTCAATCAGATATTTCTGATCTGGAAGTCGTTTCCGATGATTGTTCTTCTTCTGACAACGATGTTTTCTCTGTAGGAGCTTGGAATAATGAGTTTCAACAACCAAGGGTAAGTAAACAAAGAACTAAATCGTCCTTGAGAATACGGGAAAATACGCAAACCTGTGTTTACATTTGACTTTAGTTCGGGTTGACAATTTTCTATTGCCGATCTATTTCTTCAAAAAGGAAATGGTTAGAAATGAAAATGTAAGGACATTAGACGTTCAAAATATTTATATGGGACGTTTTTACATTTATTCTTGTTGAAATCGACTTTGAATCATGACAGGAAAATGGGTCATTTCTACATTATGTTTTACTAATTTTACTCCTGTATGTCACAGAGTTGACTTTTGAAAACTTAGTAGAAATTTAGACATATTTCCTTTCCGGAGTATCCGATTTAAAAAAAATCAACTTGAAATTGCTGTTGTTAAATTTTACTTGGCGTTTTTTTTGCAATAAAAATATTTGAAAAGGTAGACATGAGCAAAATACATTCATCATTTTTAAGAAAAAATAAAAAATAAAATTGCCTTGCTTTCGTCTCTTGTTTTGCTTCAGTTCTCTTTATGCTAAAATAGTGTATTTTACACCACTGTAAAGATAATTTAATTTTCCACAATGCTTTCTGACCTATAAAAGGTAGTTACAATATTTTATATAGATTTTTGGGTTTAATTAGAACATGTGTCAAATTCTTATGATTTTCCCAATACCCTGTATGGAGATAGTGTAGAGGCTTTATCAGTAGTATATTGATTATTGGTTTATCAGATAGCTGCCCATATATGGAGATAATATAGGTAAATGGGCAGTTTGGCTATCCAGTAAAGGGTAACATAACAGCATGTTTTAGATAGATACAGCCCGAGATATTTGAACTCGTCTACTATTTCTAGTTGTGTGTTTTCGAAATTAAATTTAACATTGCTGTGCTTGGTTCTTGTTCCAAATACAAGACCTTTAGTTTTCATTTTGTTTACGGTTAGTTTCCATTTAATGCAGTTTTCATGAAATAAGTTCAGCTGAGTTTGTAATTGCTCAGGTGTTTCACTCAGTAAAACAGTATCGTCTGCGTATAGTATATAACATATAATTTTAGGTATGTATTTAAATCATCATTAGATGTTTGGCAAGCAATCCCCTTTGTATTAATTACATTTTTTTACAAATTTTAGAATTGTGTGGTAGCCAACTGGGCTACCAGATTTGCAAGCTGGTAGCCCGAATTATTGCGGTTTCTCGAGTGTTTTAAGTGGTTTTTAGTCTACTGGCCAAAGGCCAGAAGAGCTTATGCCGTGGTGAGGTGTCCGTCCGTAAACAATTGCTTGTGAACGCGATACAGTCTTCAGTTTTGATTGTATCTCAATCAAACTTATACAGTAGTTAGATATCCATGAGAGCTCGGTTCCTTTCGCAAACCAGCCAGATCAGACCATGCAAGACTGGATTATGGCCCTTGAAATTGTCAAAATTGCTATAATAGAGCTTGTGAACACAATAAAGGCTCCATTTACTATCTGATCTTCACCAAACTTACTCAGTAGTTAGGTATCCATGAGAACTTGGTTCCTTTCGCAAACCAGCCAGATCCGGCCATGCAAGACTCGATTATGGCCCTTGAAATTGTCAAAATTGCTATAATACAGCTTGTAAACGCAATAAAGTCTTCAGTTTTGATTGTATCTCCAACAAACTTATATAGTAGTTAGATATCCATGGGAGCTCCGTTCCTTTCGCAAACCAGCTAGATCCGCCTATGCAAGACTGGATTATGGCCCTTGAAATTGTCAAAATTGCTCTAATACAGCTTGTGGACGCGATACAGTCTTCAGTTTTGATTGTATCTCAATCAAACTTATACAGTAGTTAGATATCCATGAGAGCTCGGTTCCCTTCGCAAACCAGCCAGATCTGCCCATGCAAGACTGGATTATGGTCCTTGAAATTGTCAAAATTGCTATAATAGAGCTTGTGAACACAATAGAGGCTCCATTTATTATCTGATCTTCACCAAACTTACACAGTAGTTAGGTATCCAGGAGAGCTTGGTTCCTTTTGCAAACCAGCCAGATCCGGCCATGCAAGACTGGATTATGGCCCTTGGAATTGTCAAAATTGCTATAATACAGCTTGTAAACGCGATAAAGTCTTCAGTTTTGATTGTATCTCCATCAAACTTATACAGTAGTTAGATATCCATGAGAGCTCGGTTCCTTTCGCAAATCATTTAGATCCGCCTTTGCAAGACTAGATTATGGCCCTTGAAATTCTCAAAATTGCTATAATAGAGCTTGTGAACACAATAGAGGCACCATTTACTATCTGATCTTCACCAAACTTAGAAAGTAGATAAATATTAATGAGAGCTCAGTGCCTTTCGAAAACCAGCCAGATGTGCTCTTGCATGACTGGATTATGGACCTTGAAATTGTCAAAATTGCTATAATACAGCTTGTGAACACAATAAAGCCTCCATTTACTATCCGATCTTCACCAAACTTAGATAGTAGTTAAATATTGATGAGAGCTCGGTTCCTTTCGCAAACCAGACAGATCCGCCCATGCAGACTGGATTATGGCTCTTGAAAATGTCAAAATTGCTAGAAAACAGCTTGTGAACACAATAGAGCCTCCATTTACTATCCGATCTTCACTATACATACATGCTCTGGATTGAAAATGACCAAAGAACCATCCAAGTAGAGCATAGGCCCTCATGGGCCTCTTCTCTAGATCACCCAGAGCCAAAGGCTCCAAGTGAGCCTTTCTGATCACTTTTTGTCCGTCATCCGGCATTAACTTTTAGCTTTAAACATTATCTCCTCCTAAACCTCAGCACCAATTTCATCGAAACTTCACAGGAATGTTCCCCCCTCTTTCAAAGTTGTTCAAAGATTTAAATTCCATTGAAAACTTTGGTTGCTGCGGCATCAGAAAGGGGGCAAAATGTCCAATTTTGAAAAATCTTCTCTTCTGGATCTGCATGTCAGATTCCAATATAGTTTGGTAGAAATGTTCCTTTGGTGAGCCTCTACAAAGATTTTTCAAGGCATACTGTTTGGCTGAAAAACATGGCATTCAGGAGGCATCAGAAAAGGGGCAAAATGCCAAAATTTGGAAATTCCATTTTTTTAGCTCGACTATTCGAAGAATAAGGGGAGCTATTGTAGTTACCCCGGCTTCGGCATGGTTAAAGTTTTTGTGCAAGCTAGCATTTACCCTTATAACTTACATACTAACAACTTCAAAGCAAGTTGGTTATGCCTACACAGTTTGGAGTCAGTAGGTCAAAGGTCAAGGTCACTAACTTTCTATATAGAAACAGTTCAAGGTTAAAGTTTTTGTGCAAGCTAGCATTTACCCTTATAACTAACATACGCCTAGGCCTATGGTCTTTTAACTTTGTATGAACATTCTTCATAGCAAGTTGGTGATGCTTATAAACTTTGGAGTCAGTAGGTCAAAGGTCAAGGTCACTGTGAGCTTATATATGAAAACAGTTCATGGTTAAAGTTGTTTTCGTGCAAGCTAGCATTTACTCTTATAACTAACATACACTTAGGCCTGTGATCTTCAAGTTGGTTTTGCATAGAGAGTTTGGAGTTACTAGGTCAAAGGTCGAGGTCACTGTGACCTTTCTGTTAACCGTTAATGGTTAAAGTTTTTGTGAAAGCTAGCATTTACCCGTATAATTTACATACGCCTAGGCCTATGATCTTCAAACTTGGTATGGACATACTTCATAGCAAGTTGGTGATGCCTAGAGAGTTTGGAGTCAATAGGTCAAAGGTCGAAGTTCACTGCGACCTTCAATATAGAAACATTCCTTGCTTTAAAACTACTGATTGCTTAAGCCTACGACCCTGAAACTCAGTTTGGTTAATGGTCATGATCAGCACTTGACTGAAACAGGTCATGGGATCATACGGTGAAAGGTCAAGGTCACTTTGACCTTTAACGAAAAAAACACTATTTTTTGCAATAACTATGAACTAGTTGCATATTGTGCAAATTGTTGCCCTATGGTTAAAGGTTTCAATTTCAAGACTGATTGAATTTGCCATACAAAACTGAAAAATGAAATAAGCAATATCTTGTAAATCTCTTTGCATTGAACCTTTTACTGTAATGGATTGTCTGTAAACGATTTCACCTTTTGGTTTGTAAGTATATTACTTAGAGAAAACAGAACTCTATAAACCGCTTCTAACTCTCTCCAGGTAGTAGTGGAGGCTAGGTGGATTTTGCACTTTCTGCCTCGGAACATACACCATGGGAAATACCATTTGCACTCTTTACTTATTTTTGTTCATTACACCTAGTAAAAAAACGACACATTTTTATCCTAAAACCAATGACAACAAACCACAGAACTGCAATCCTTATTATCGAACCTTCTATGGTCCATAGATCTGAAAGGCAATTGCCTTGACGTTAACCACATATCATTCAAAACTCATTTTGATGCATATATGAAGCGACTTTTTAACAATTAGTGACAAACGGAGAAATAATTTAAAACGAGCAATTTCTCCTTTTGTAACAAGTCAATGAGGATTCAAACAAACTTCTTCACCCTCTTCCACATGTAGACTCATTTTAATGCATATATGAAGCGACTTTTTAACAATTGGTGATTCCTCCTTTTGCCACAATTGTGATAAGTCACAGAGGGATCTAAGAGCATTCTTATTCTTTCAGCACATGCTTTTGAAAACTTTGTGACAAAAGAAGTAATTTCTCCTCTTGCCACTAAGTTTTGAACTTTTTTCAAATAATAATACATTCATTTTGGTGTTTTCCTTATTTCCGCCTGTATTTTTTCAAAGTCGTGTGTTGCAGATTTATTTGTATATGAGAAAGAATTAACGTGTACTTGAAAACATTGTGACAAAGGAAAAAATTATTCAAAACAAGCAATTTCTCATTTTGTCACAAGGCAACCAGGATTCAAACATTTTGTCCATCTATGTCGTTCATGTGACTAGCATGTACTGTATCATTCTATAAATAGGTATATTCAACAAATTGCCTATGTAAGTTGAAGTTACTATTAAGACAAGCAAACTATTCAGGCTAAATTAGAAGCTGTACTGGGTAGAAAAATGATAATAATTTTTATTAATAAATTATGTTTATGCTTTTAAGGTAATCATAGTTGTTTTTGGCCGGATTGCTCTAGCAATTCCGGTCTATAGATTGGTGATGTCCGTCCGTCTGTCCGTCAACATTTTGGTTAGAGTTTCAGGTTGAGGCAAAATCTCAGCACTGGAAAGGGTTACAAACTTGAAACTTTGCCTGAAGGTAACCAGTAACAAGTTCTATTGATTTCTATGGTTACTTTGACCGTCTATAGATTGGTGATGTCTGTCTGTCTGTCCGTCAACATTTTGGTTAAAGTTTCAGGTTGAGGCAAAATCTCAGCACTGGAAAGGGTTTCAAACGTGAAACTTTGCCTGAAGGTAACCAGTAACAATTTCTATTGATTTCTATGGTTACTTTGACCTTGACCTTGGTTTGTAGATTTTCATGGTCAAATTGCCGACAATCCGGCCTTACCGTCTTCAGCGGTTTCTTGTGTTATTTATGTTACGACAAAACAAATACTAATTTAGCCCCGCCCCCTTTTCCCTTCATCCATCTGTTGCCACAATGTTTTCAATAGTAGTCTGCTTCAAAAGCGTCCGGTAGCTCAGTCGATAGCGACGCGGGCTGTCATTCCAGGGGTTGTGAGTTTGAATCCCACCTCGGCCAACTTTCTTTCCGACGATTGACAAAAGTCAATGCGACATGCGTCATTCGTCTTCCACCAATGGGCTAAGTCTATGTGGAAAAGCAGCCAGTTGCTTGGGAAGATTGTTGTGTGGAGTACTGGTGTTAGAAAACCAGGAAATGCATGAGTAGGTGAACTGGCCGCCGTGATATGACTGAGAAATTGTTAAAAACGACGTTAAACCCCAATCAATAAAAAGCGTCAGAAAGCGTGTGCATGTGGAAAAGCATTAAATTTCATGAAGAAATTTGGTTTTATCAGAAAAGGGGGAAATGCCCGAACTTTAAAATTATTTTCCTCTGTGATCATCATAGCTTGGTTTTGGAGACTTTTCATTATTGAAGAGCATTCATAATTTCGTAGACAATAGAAATGTAATTGATGATTTTTTGTTTAAATGGCTCACAATTTTCTTATACGCCTCACAGTTGTTTATACTAGCATTACAGCTTAAATTTAAGTGCTGTTTATTATTTAACCCTTTACCACATACAACAACTTTGCAACAGACGACTTTAGAAACACAGATTTAAAAATATTACGGAGAATAAATTGTTCATTAAAATTTTACATATATTTCTCCTTTTCGCCAAAATGTTTTCAAAAGTCTGCTGCACATGCGTCAATCGGCAAAGACGGTTTCAATCCGCCGTGCTTCCTTTTTTGCTGCATTCTGTAGCAATTTGTGTATTTGAGGCTATGTCTCTTTTTATGCTGATATCAGGGATGTAGAGGCTATACCAGTAAACTATACAAATGTACAATGACAGTTTATCCTTAGGCCAGAGACGGAGATAGGATCTTATCTACGTTCCTGTTCCGGTTTAATTCAGTTATTTCGGTAAATTATCATGGGGTGTTTCCAAAATCATCCAAATCCATAACAATACTCGTTTTTTTTTCAGTAAACAATTAAGGTGGCATAATACAGTTGAAAGCTGATTTTCTGTTTACTTGGAAATCCCAACTTTTTCTCATAATATCCATACTGGTTTGATAAAAAGGCTTTTCCTGTATCAAGGAGTGCCATAATTATAAGAAAATGACTGGAAGTCACACTCTCAGTCCATATTATGGAAAGGAGTGGCCACAAAAGTAGGACAGAAAGATCAATTTGACCCTTTATTCCAAAAATCACCCAACTCCAGCTCCTTTTCAAGCAATTTTGGACGCGAAAGCTGGTATTCAAATTTACCTCTAAATTCACGCCTAGCTCTGCAACCAGTGTTGTCAAACCGGCAGGAGAAGTGGGTTCAACTGAAAAATTCAATCCCATGCTTAGAGCTTACTTTTCACATTTATAAACATCAAAATCAACCATTTGTGATAAGGTCATCACCGTATCAGTTAATCCTGGAGTGTGTTTTGAAACTTTATACAACCCTTCCAAACTATCACACCTATGTTGATTTTTAAGTTAAAAAAATCTTTATCCTGCATTTTATGCAAGTTATGGCCCTTTTTGGACTTATAAATTCTGGTTAAAATTTTGCATGCAACTACATTAAGAGACAATATCTTAGTAACTACTTGATGCATTGCATTGGAACTTGATACAGCCCTTCCTAACCATCACACCTATGTAAACGATCAAGTATGATAACTCTATCCAGCATTTTATGCAATTTATGGCCCTTTTTTTACTCATTTTTAGCTTGACTATTTGAAGAATATGAGAACTATACTACTCACCCTGGCATCGGCATCCACGTCACACTTTGGTTAAGGTTTTGCATGCAAGTACTTAAATACTACATGTATTGCATTGCAACTTTCTACAACCCTACCACATTATCACACCTATGTAGATTATCAAGTTAGATAACTCTATCCTGCATTTTATGCAAGTTATGGCCCTTTTTTACTAAGAAATTCTGGTTAAAGTTTTGCGTGCAACTAAATTAAGAGTCCATATCTCAGTATTTACTTGAAGCATTGCATTGAAACTTTATAAAACTCTACCCAACTATCACACCTATGTAGATTAACAAGTTGGATAACTCTATCCTGCATTTTATGCAAGTTATGGCCCTTTTTATACACCCGTTTTGAAAAACGGATTGTATTATAGTTTTACCTGCGGCGTCCAGTATGTTGTCAGCTCATTAACTTTAGAAGCCTTTGACCAATCATCACCAAATTTTGTTAGAATGTGTATTGGGATGATATCTCGGACAAGTTCAATAACTAGCCATATCGCTTTAGTCAATCAAGAGTAATCGCCCTTTAATTATAGAAATTACCCAAAATTGGTCTTGTCAGCTCAATAACTTAAGAAGCCTTTGTCCAATCATCACCAAATTTTGTCAGAATGTGTATTTGGATAATATCTCGGACAAGTTTGATAACTAGCCATATCGCTTTGGTCAATCAAGAGTTATCGCCCTTTAATT
The DNA here is from genome assembly GCA_031761405.1 of Serripes groenlandicus. Lineage (NCBI taxonomy): Eukaryota > Metazoa > Mollusca > Bivalvia > Cardiida > Cardiidae > Serripes > Serripes groenlandicus. The sequence goes on along the minus strand of JASEVX010000001.1, from coordinate 184,417,204 downwards.
ATAGAAATTACCCAAAATTGGTATTGTCAGCTCAATAACTTTAGAAGCCTTTGTCCAATCATCACCATTTTATATGTATTGTATTGGGATAATATCTCGGACAAGTTCGATAACTAGCAATCCCTCTTAAGTCAATCAAGAGTTATCGCCCTTTAATTATAGAAATTACCTAAAATTGGTCTTGTCAGCTCAATAACAATTATCACTATACAGGACGGGCGTATTTTGTGACATTTGGCACTCTTGTTTTACTTAGAAATTCTGGTTAAAGTTTTGCGTGCAACTAAATAAACAGTCCATATCTCAGTTTTTAGCTCACCTGAATTTCGCTCAAGGTCAGTTATTGTGATCGCCTTTTTTCCGGAGTCCGGCGTGCGTCAACTTCTTCTCCTCAGTAACCAGTGGGTCATTTGGGATGAAACTTCACAGAAAGCATCCTCTCAATGACCTCACCAGATTTCCTTCAAATTTTTGGACCCGGCCAGGTAGCTCAATTGGTAGCGTATCTGACTCGTGATCTGGAGGTCACGGGTTCGATACCCGGTTGCGATGACATTCTTTCGGGCGATGTTTTCCATTGCCTCTCACCTCTGATCTATGTGAGAAAGTAGTTAGTGGCTTCGAAAGAATGTTGTGTAAATACTGGTGTGGGACAGCCAGGAAAACATGGGTAGGTGCACTGACCGTAGTGATATGACCAAAGCTGTTGAAAGCGGCGTTAAACTCCAAACAAACAAACAAACAAATCAAATTTTTGGGATCCATGCAGAATTCTGGTTTCCATGGCAACAAAATGAAAAAAACTTCAAAATTATTCTTCTCCCAAACTGGTTGGCAAATTTTCAAATAATTTTGTAGAAATGTTCCTTGGATGACCCTCTATCAGATTCCTTCAAGCCATGTTAATTGGTCAAAATACATGGCCACCAGGGGGGGGGGTTTGCTTTATATGGCTATAGTGAAAACTTAAAAAATCTTCTCCTCCAAAAGTGTCAGGCCGATTTTCAATTAACTTTGTAAAAATGTTCCTTGGATGACCCTCTATCAGATTCCTTCTAGCCATGTTGATTGGTTGAAAAACATGGCCGCCAGTGGGGCGGGGCTATTTTGCCTTATATGGCTATATTAAAAACTTAAATCTTCTCCTCCGAAAGTGTCAGGCCGATTTTCAAATTACTTTGTAGAAATGTTCCTTGGATGACAGGGTCATGGTGGAGTGCCCTTAGGCAAGGCACATTTTCTAGCCTAGTACTGGTTTGTTTACCCAGGGAACATGAATAATTAAATTTAATTGCGCGCTAAATGACCTTAGCTGTCGATGCGCCATAAAACAATATACATTCATTCATTCCTTGGATGACCCTCTATCGGATTCCTTGAAGCCATGTTGATTGGTTGAAAAACATGGCCACCAGGGGGTCGGGGCTATTTTATCTTATATGGCTATAGTGAAAACTTAATAAATTTTCTTCTCCGAAAGTGTCGGGCCGATTTTCAATTAACTTTGTAGAAATGTTTCTTGGATGACCCTCTATCAGATTCCTTCAAGCCATGTTGATTGGTTGAAAAACATGGCCGCCAGGGGGGGTGGGGCTATTTTGCCTTATATGGCTATAGTGAAAACTTAGAAATGTTCCTAGGGTGACCCTCCATCAGATTCCTTCAAGCCAAGTTGATTGGTAGGAAACTATGGACACAGTGAAGAAAAAAAATCAGGTGAGCGGTCCAGGGCCATCATGGCCCTCTTGTTACTTGATGCATTGCATTGAAACTTTTTACAACCCTACCCAACTATCACACCTGTTTAGAGTATCAAGTTAGATAACTCTATCCTGTATTATATGCAAGTTATGGCCCTTTTTTTGCTTAGAAATTCTGGTTAAAGATTTGCATGCAACTACATTAAAAGACCATCTCTTAGTAACTACTTGATGCATTGCATTAAAACTTTATACAACCCTTCCCAACTATCACATCTATGTAAACAATCAAGTATGATAACTCTATCCAGTATATTTTGCAATTTATGGCCCTTTTTTTACTTAGAAATTTGGTTAAAGTTTTGCATGCAACTTCATTAAGAGTCGACATCTTAGTATTAACATTATGCATTGCTTTGAAACTTTATACAACCTTTCCCAACTATCACACCTATGTTGTCTTTCAAGTTAAATAACTCTATCCTGCATTTTATGCAAGTTATGGCCCTTTTTGGACAACTACATTAAGAGACCATATCTTAGTAGACCATATCTTAGTAACTACTTGATGCATTGCATTGAAACTCTAACAGCCCTTACCAACCATCAAACCTATGTAAACAATCAAGTAGGATAACTCTATCTAGCATTTTATGCAAGTTATGGCTCTTTTTGAAATTCTGGTTAAAGTTTTGCAACTACATTTAGAGATTAATCTTATTAACAACTGAAGCATTGTATTGAAACTTTATACAACCTTTCCCAATTTCACAACTATAAATAAACACAACCAATTAAGATAACTCTAACCTGCATACAGTGCAAATTGTTGTCCTTTTTAGATCACCTGAGCCAAAGGCTCAAGGTGAGCTATTCTGATCACTTTTTGTCCGTCGTCCGTCCGGCATTAACTTTTAGCTTTAAACATCATCTCCTCCCAAACTCCAAGGACAATTTCCGTGAAACATCACAGGACTGTTCCTCTGGTTGGCCTCTTTCAAAGTTGTTCAAAGATTTAAATTCCATTGAATTGTTGCTGCGGCATCAGAAAGGGGCCAAAAGGTCCAAACTTTAAAAATCTTCTCCTCCGAATCTGCCTGTCAGATTCAAATATAATTCGGTAGAAATGTTCATTGGGTGACCCTCTATAAAAATTGTTCAAGCCATACTGATTGGTCGAAAAACATGGCAGTCAGGCGGCATCAAAAAAGAGGCAAAATGACAAAATTTGAAAATTCCATTTTTATGCAAATGCTTGTCTGATTTTAAGAAAATATAATACGAATCTTACTGTAATGATCCTCTATTTAATTTGTTTAAGCCGTTTTGATTGGTTACACAATCATAGCAACCAGGCGTCATCACAAAAGGGGTAAATTGAACTTTTAGCTACAAATGACAACCATCGCCTACCATTCCAATAGACCAATTACCACAAAACATCACAGGAATGTTCCTTTGCTGGTCCTCTTTCAAAATTGTTAAAAGATTAAAATTCCAATGAGAACTTTGGTTGCTGCGGCATCCGAAAGGGGACAAAATGTCCAAACTTTAAAAATCTTCTCCTCCGAATCTGCCTGTCAGATTCAAATATAATTTGGTAGAAATGTTCCTTGGGTGACCCTCTATAAAAATTGTTCAAGCCATACTGATTGGTTGAAAAACATGGCAGTCAAGCGGCATCAAAAAAGGGGCAAAATGACAAAATTTGAAAATTCCATTTTTATGCAAATGCTTGTCTGATTTTAAGAAAATATAATAAGAATCTTACTGTAATGATCCTCTATTTAATTTGTTTAAGCCGTTTTGATTGGTTACACAATCATAGCAACCAGGCGTTATCACAAAAGGGGTAAATTGAACTTTTAGCTACAAATGACAACCATCGCCTACCATTCCAATAGACCAATTACCACAAAACATCACAGGAATGTTCCTTTGGTGGTCCTCTTTCAAAATTGTTCAAAGATTAAAATTCCTATGAGAACTTTGGTTGCTGCGGCATCAGAAAGGGGACAAAATGTCCAAACTTTAAAAATCTTCTCCTCCGAATCTGCCTGTCAGATTCAAATATAATTTGGTAGAAATATTCATTGGGTGACCCTCTATAAATATTGTAATGATCCTCTATTTAATTTGTTTAAGCCGTTTTGATTGGTTACACAATCATATCAACCAGGCGTCATCACAAAAAGGGTAAATTGAACTTTTAGTTACAAATGACAATCAACTCCTACATTCCAATAGACAAATTTCCACAAAACATCACAAGAATGTTCCTTTGGTGGTCCTCTTTCAAAATTGTTCAAAGATTTAAATTCCATTGAGAACTTTGGTTGCTGCGGCATCAGAAAGTGAGAAAAATACCCAAATTTTGAAATCCTTTTCCTCCATAATCTACTTGTGCGATTGCAAGATAATTTGGTAGAAATGTTTCTTAAGTGACCCTCTAAATAAACTGTTGAAGCCATATTGATTTCGTTGAAAAACAGGGCAGCAAGGCGGCATCAGGAAAGGTGCAAAATGACAAAAACTTTATAATTCCATTCTTATTAAAGTTCTTGTTAGATTTCAAGATATAAATGGCCTTTACTGATAAGCTGTTTCTTGAGAAGTGTCCACTCCTTTCAGTTTCATTTGCACTCCCTGATAAAAAAATTCCAGATATTTGCAGTTAAATATTTTCTATTAATTTACATCAGGTGATCGATTTAGGGCCATCTTGGCCCTCTTGTTTTACTTTGAAATTATGGTAAAATGTTTGCGTACAACTACATTAAGAATCCATATCTTGTTAACTACTTGATGCATTCCATTGAAACATTATACAACCCTTCCTAACCATCACACCTATGAAAATAATCAAGTTAAATAACTCTATCCTGCATATAATGCAAATTATCACCCCTTAAGATATTGTGGGTAATGTTTTGCATGCAACGACATTAGAGTCCATTATCTCAGTAACTTAAATAAGCGGTGGAATAGTCGAGCGCACTGTCCTCCGACAGCTCTTGTTCTGGTTAAAGTTTTGCAACTACATTTAGAGTGTAATTTCAGTAACAACTGGAAGCATTGTATTGAAACTGTATCGATCCTTTCCCAATTTCACAACTATATACTCAACCAGTAAAGATAATTCTTTCCTGCATATGATGCAAATTGTTGCCCTTTTTTAGATCACCTAGAGCCAAAGGCTCAAGGTGAGCTATTCTGATAACTTTTTGTCCATCGTCCATCGTCTGTTAACTTTTAGCTTTGAACATCATCTCCTCCTGAACCACAGAACCAATTGCATCCAAACTTCACAGGAATGTTTCTTTGGTGGCCCTCTTTCAAAATTGTTCAAAGATTTAAATTCCATTGAGAACTTTGGTTGCTGCGGCATCAGAAAGGGGGCAAAATGTCCGAACTTTAAAAATCTTCTCCTCTGAATCTGCATGTCAGATTCCAATATAGTTTGGTAAAAATGTTCCTTGGGTGACCCTCTACAAAGATTGTTCAAGGCATACTGTTTGGTTGAAAAACATGGCAGTCAGGAAGCATCAGAAAAGGAGCAAAATCGTCTCGTTAACTTTAGCTTTAAACATCATCTCCTCCTAAACCACAGAACCAATTTCATCCAAACTTCACAGGAATGTTCCTTTGGTGGCCCTCTTTCAAAATTGTTCTAAGATTTAAATTCCATTGAGAACTTTGGTTGCTGCGGCATCAGAAAGGGGGCAAAATGTCTAAACTTTAAAAATCTTCTCCTGAATCTGCATGTCAGATTCCAATATAGTTTGGTAGAAATGTTCCTTGGGTGACCCTCTACAAAGATTGTTCAAGGCATACTGTTTGGTTGAAAAACATGGCAGTCAGGAGGCATCAGAAAAGGGGCAAAATGACAAAATTTGGAAATTCCATTTTTTTTTAAGTCCTTGTCTGATATTAAGAAAATTGAATAGGAATCTTACTTCAGTGATCCCTACTTGATTTTAACAAGCCGTATTGATTGATTACAAAATCATAGCAACCTCGCATCATCACAAAAGGGGTAAATTGAACTTTTAGCTACAAATGAATGAATGAATGTATATTGTTTTATGGCGCATCGACAGCTAAGGTCATTTAGCGCGCAATTAAATTTAATTATTCATGATCCCTGGGTAAACAAACCAGTACTAGGCTAGAAAATGTGCCTTGCCCAAGGGCACTCCACCATGACCGTAGTGCCGCAACTGGGGATCAAACCCGGGACACCCGGTTTCGAAATCCCCGATGCTAACCACTCGACCACAGCGCATCAGGAAAGGTGCAAAATGACAAAACTTTATAACTCCATTCTTATTAAAGTTCTTGTTAGATTTCAAGATACAAATGGCTTTTACTGATAAACTATTTTTTTAACTGAGTGTCCACTCCTTGCAGTTTCATTTGAATTCTTGATCAAATTTTCACAGATATTTGCAGTTAAATATTTGCTTCTAATTTACTATCATTCAGGTGATCGATTTAGGGCCATCTTGGCCCTCTTGTTTACTTAGAAATTATGGTTGAAGGTTTGCATGCAACTACATTAAAGGAATACACTCGGCTGAAAAAAACTCGCTTTGAATTGAAAAGTAATGACTTAATGAACATTTATTTACTATGCATTTCAATAACATACAACTAATAATGAAGATATTTCTATTTAAAGATGACTATTTGTGCTGATCGGTGCGCAGCATGAGCGCAGCCATTGTTTACATATCACAATGTCTCGAGACTTTCTGAAAAGAATCGTGACATCATTTACCCACTATGTCCCAAACAAAACATACGAGTAGAGTTAGCTAGTGAACGACTGCGGTACTATAAAGGAAATACAAAATATACTTTTTAGTAAGAAAATTAACCTCGCAAGTTTACAAACCTAAACTTCAGTTATTCAAAATGAAATTCCAAGCATTACATTATATTATTACTAGCTCTATATAAAGTTTTATAGTAAATAGTATCCAACCATAGTAGGTGGATAGAAAACACAAACTTGACTCGTGTAATATATATCAGCCAATTAAATATATGTGTGTTAACATTTATTTATACAATAATTTCATTAGTTTATATATTTGACAGTTGTTTGTTATGATTTCAAAGCTCGTTAGACATAATAAACCGTCGTTTTTGTAGAAACAATCAAATTCCGGTAGTGGTCGGACGCTACTGTAATAGGATCTGTCGGCGAGTCTTTTGAGCAGACATAATTCGATACCTTCCCTACATACTCTGAAGTTGACGGTAAAGAGATTTTCCATAGTATTCATCTGCTGCAGATTTGGTGTATGTTGAAAAGGGAGAATTGAAATTGTTAATTTTGACAAAATTTCCACAAAGGATTTTTGTTGTAAAACTTTTATATTATATATTGAAGATTTTTTTTCAAACCTGCCTAAATATCCCTTTTAATTCCAAATGAAATCGTCATTTCTAAAATCGTTACTTGTTTTTAGTTGAATGTATTTTACCACAATGCATTACCTCCAAATACAAGACACGGGAAAGTTTATGAAGAATGGGTACAGCATAGCTTTGGAGGTTTTACACAAATGAGCCACGTCACACACAAATCGCAATTCGGAGGTCATATTGTGAATTGCAAATAAGATCAAATTGCATAGTCTTTCGTCAGGATGCGTCTGCAGAGGCTTACTGTACCACTCAAAAGCAAAAACAATTTTCGGCCATGCCTATCAAGACTTTCTTATACCAGCACTCCACACAACACTACAATCTCTATGACAGCAAATACATGTATGAATAAAGTTGTAAACGTGGTGACAAAAGGCGTAATTCACAGATTAATCGAAAATTAAAAACATTGTACCGTTCTGTATTGAAAACCAATTAAAGGTCATAAAACCCAATCATATTTCCGGTAGCAATCAGACACTACTTATGATCTACCAATAAAGCACCGCCGAGGCTTTGATGCGCTGATCAGAAGCAGCAGCCGACTAGGGGTAATAAACAGCAAGTCAACTAATTAGTGATTGACGCCTTTTGACACGTTGTTTCCTTCTTAATTTCTATATGATGCCATACAAGTTGTACTGTTATAATAAAGACATTATACACATGGGAAGGCCGCCGTGACATGATTGAAAATTGTTGAAATAGTGTCAAAATCTAATCAACTATAACAGTTTTGTACACAGTTTTGCCCAGATGGTTTGGTGCAGATTTGCCGTATGTGGGAAAGGGTTAATTGTCCAAACTGTCCATTATGTTTTATTTGCACCCCATTCCGTTTTATTTCAATTGTTATGTTTGCTTTTTAGTTGTGAATAACACTGTAAGTTTCTTGGGAAGATTCATGACCAAAAAAATACCACACAAATATGCAATTTGATCTTATTATGAAATTAACACTGAAACTATCCAAATGGGGAATTTGTGATGACGCGGTTCATTTGAGTAAAATCATGCGCTATGACGTTAGCATTTCCCATAGGCTCTCCCAAAATTCGGTGTTAAAATCTGTAACCTTTTGTGTTTCTGAAATTGGACGATTTTATTTGGATTATAAGGGATTTTTATGCAGGTTTCTTAGAAATTATTTTACAATTCATTCTTTAACAAACAAATACATCTTTTGAAAGTTTGGTCAAATATAAAAAATTAATTTACCCTTTTATTGAACACGTCGACCATTTTCTTGTTGAAGACGCGTTTGTAGCAGACGACTTTTGAAAAACATCGTGAGTAAAGGAGACATTGCTCAAAATTAGCAGTTTATCCTTTTACCGTAATGTTTTCAACATTACCATTATGTTTTCAAATGTTTGCAATGATTATACTTAATAGAATTTCCTAATTTCTAATGTCTTTTACACATGCCAAGGTCGTGTTTTTGTTTACGTACCTTCCATCGCCTTTTTTTACCTGATAAATTAAATTAACGGCAATTACATTCTCAAACATCTCTATTATCTTATTCAAAAAATTAACGGCAATTACGTTCTCAAACTTCTCAAATGATCTAATTACGGAAGTTAAAATAAACATTCAAAGCAAACTGTAATCAATTATAACACGGATAAATTTACCGCCCGCCCCACTATGATGAATTAATAATCTAAAACAAACATACATGTATACAATATTTACACCATTAAACTTTAAAAAAGTGGTCCTTCGTCATAATCGTCCTTTTTGTACCAGACATTTTGGGAAATTGGCCTTTCTTTCTGGACCTATAATCGGCCTTTTTGGACTGGCCTTTTACGCATTCGGCCAATTTTGACCTATACCTAAGATAAGATAGCGATCTGAAAATTTACTTATCCATACGGTGCTAATCGGAAGTGGGTAACTGACGTCACAGGAAGTTGATTATAAGCAAAGATGGCGGCGCCCATAGGCGATCGATACCAACGTGAAAACACAAACTTTAAAAGCATACATCTTGGTAGTGCAAGCATGTAAAAAAAAGTAATTACATCAAAATGATACATTACTGTAGTGCTATTTAGTCATATAGTTTAAATTTCAGCCGACCGTATTCCTTTAAGAGTCCATATCTTAGTAACTACTTGATGCATTCCATTGAAACGTTATACAACCCTTCCTATCTTTAAGAAATTGTGGTTAATGTTTTGCATGCAACTTCATTAGAGTCCATTATCTCAGTAACTTAATTAAGCGGTGAAATAGTCGAGCGAGCTGTCCTTCGACAGCTTTTGTTGCAATTATCCTGCATACACGGACTAATAAATAAAAGATGATAAAACTAGAAACCGAAAGTCTAAATTATTTGGACTAGGAAACGGAATTCTAATAACAAATAAATATATGCTATATAATATGTGTGAAAGCTCGAGCGAAGCATTCCTATAGGTTACCCGTACGAACACATCATAAGAGATCAAAAAATGAGAATTCAGTACAACTTGTATACTGTTTTTCACATATCAAATCTGAACCCCATTGGATTTTTTCCGGCCATTATGCTTCCAGTTTTACTAGACTGAATTTTTTTCGTAACCTATTACTTTTGTAACCGATAACTCCCGCAGACACAATATTAGTATGTTTTGACAACTAGAAAAATACTTAGAACTAGAGAGAATAATCAAATAATGAACAAGAGGCCCATGAGGGCCTATGCTCTACTGGTATGGTTCTTTGGTCATTTTCAATCCAGAGCATGTATGTATGGTGAAGATCGGATAGTAAATGGAGGCTCTTTTGTGTTCACAAGCTGTATTATAGCAATTTTTACAATTTCATGGGCCATAATCTAGTCTTGCATGGGCGGATCTGGCTGATTTTCAAAAGGAACCAAGCTCTCATCAATATTTAACTACTATCTAAGTTTGATGAAGATCAGATAGTAAATGGAGCCTCTATTGTGTTCACATGCTCAATTATAGCAATTTGGACAATTTCAAGGGCCATAATCCAGTCTTGCATGGTCGGATCTGGCTGGTTTACGAAAGGAACTAAGCTCTCATGGATATCTAACTACTGTATAAGTTTGGTTGAGATACAATCAAAAGTGAAGACTGTATCGTGTTAACAAGCTCTTTTATAGCAATTTTGACCATTTCAAGGGCCATAATCCAGTCATGCATGAGCGGATCTGGCTGGTTTTTGAAAGGAACCGAGCTCTCATGGATATCTAACTACTGTATAAGTTTGGTTGAGATACAATCAAAAGTGAAGACTGAATCGTGTTAACAAGCTCTTTTATAGCAATTTTGACCATTTCAAGGGCCATAATCCAGTCATGCATGGGCGGATCTTGCTGGTTTTCGAAAGGAACCAAGCTCTCATGGATATCTAACTACTGTATTAGTTTAGTTGAGATACAATCAAAAGTGAAGACTGTATCTTGTTAACAAGAAATTGTTTACGGACGGACGCACGCACGCACGCACGCACAGACGACGGACAAATCGCCACGACAAAAGCCCTTCTGGCCTTTTGCCAGTAGAGCTAATAAATAACAAAAGGAAATCGACAGAAATGGAAGAAAGGACAGTTTGACTAGTCACAAATGTAGTTTCGTAAATTATGGATTTCGTTCACTGCAAAGACTTTATGAAGGGTCAGTCGACTATTCTTGTGTACCTGTCATCATTATTTCATGAATTTTATATCTTGGCAATATAGAGAATCAATAAACACTTGAAAATGAGAGTAAAAATTTCGACATAAGTTAGTTTAAACTTATTTATTTTAAATCGATTGCGAAACAAGCTTTAAGCTTATATTAATCACTCTCGATGTCTGCTTCCTGGATACTTAACCAGTACTCGCGCCAATTGTGTGGAAAAATCCCAAAGTCAGGACCCGCTCATCACAGGACTCGAACCAGGGACCTTTGATGTGAGAGGCCGACGCTCTACCTCTGCACCACTGTCTTCCACATATAAAAATATAACTTCATCTCTAAATTTTTTGTTATCATTGCGTGTCATTACATCTTGTGTATTGTTTTTGTCTGTATCTGTAATTATACCCCAAAAAACAAAGTTTTAGGGGGGTATATAGGAGTTACTGTGTCGGTCGGTCGGTCGGAAGCCATATTTTGTCCGGCCTATTTCTTACAAACCACTGCGTGGAATTCAATACAATTTTACATGAAGCTTCTATACTAAGAGGAGATGTGCATATCCTAAAGGGGTTACAATTGCATGATATTTTACAGAGTTATGGCCCTTTTACTTATTAAGTTGTTGGTCATATTTTGTCCGGCCTATTTCTTACAAACCACTGGGTGGAATTCAATAAAAATTTACATGAAGCTTCTATACCAAGAGGAGATGTGCATACCCTAAAGGTCTTACAAATACATGTTAATTTACAGAGTTATGGCCCTTTTACTTATTAAGTTGTTGGTCATATTTTGTCCGTATTTTGTCCGGCCTATTTCTTACAAACCACTGGGTGGAATTCAATGAAATTTACATGAAGCTTCTATACCAAGAGGAGATGTGCATATCGTAAAGGGGTTACAATTGCATGATATTTTACAGTTACTTATTAAGTTGTTGGTCATATTTTGTCCGGCCTATTTCTTACAAACCACTGGGTGGAATTCAATAAAATTTTACATGAAGCTTCTATACCAAGAGGAGATTTGCATATCCTAAAGGGGTTACAATTGCCTGATATTTTACAGAGTTATGGCCCTTTTACTTATTAAGTTGTTGGTCATATTTTGTCCGGCCTATTTCTTACAAACCACTGGGTGGAATTCAATAAAAATTTACATGAAGCTTCTATAGCAAGAGGAGATGTGCATACCCTAAAGGTCTTACAATTGTCCGGCTTATTTCTTTCAAACCACTGGGTGGAATTCAATAACATTTTACATGAAGCTTCTATACCAAGAGGATATGTGCATATCATAAAGATTTTACAATTGCATGTTACTTTACAGAGTAATGGCCCTTTTGTTGGTCAGTCGGAAGCCATATTTTGAGTCAAGGTGCTGTTTTGGGGGTATTTATCACCTTCAGTGATATTTTTAGTTTGAAGCCGAAGTCGTTTTGTCAAATGACCCCATTCAAGTAAAAAGCTAAACTATTGTAACTTCGACTGTCCAGTTGTATTGACTTTAAGACGTTTATCTATATATATATTGCAGTTGATGTAGCAAACAAACAAAACTAGACAATTTCAAATTATTTGCCTTCAATTTACATATTTTGTTTACATCGTACAGTTTAAAGCTCCGGAACTCTAATGCACATCGGCAAATATCGACAAACACCGCCACATATCGTTAATTTCCATAGCTATCCGATATTGCTCGGTGTTGCTATTTGGCCGGATTGCTCTAGCAATTCCGGTCTATAGATTGGCGATGTCTGTCTGTCTGTCTGTCTGTCAACATTTTGGTTAAAGTTTCAGGTTGAGGCAAAATCTCAGCACTGGAAAGGGTTACAAACTTGAAACTTTGCCTGAAGGTAACCAGTATTAAGTTCTATTGATTTCTATGGTTACTTTGACCTTGACCTTGGTTTGTCGATTTTCAAGGTCAAATTGCCGACAATCTGGCCATACCGTCTCCAGCGCTTTCTTGTTTAGGCAATCGAATGACGTATGTAAATATTCCAAAATGGGAGAAAAACAATGCAACTGTCGTAGATGTATCCATAAAAAAAAATCAACTCCATCTCAAAAATGGCGAAGGTAAAAGAGCAGAGTGTTGTATACGATCATAACTATTGTGTTGGTTTTGTTTGCGAAGGGGATGGGTGTTTAAATAAATGTTGTTCATTCAAAAGAGATTGTAAATTGGCGATCGGGGCGGTTGGAAAATTGGCAGGAGGATGGTCGAGTGGTTGGAATTGCTTACAAATCTCCAAGCTTGCAGGTTTTTCCGTCTCGGTCCGGTTCCATTGACTCTGTACAGTATAGTCGGGGAGGTGAAGAAAGGAATCAGAGGTTATCTGAATGTAAGGTGTCAGAATCCTGAGTGTGGAAAGGTGAACAGTGCACCTTATGGGAAGACCCACAGAATGAATCGTGCTGGAATGCCCTGTTTCTCTGTCAACACTAAGCTTGGTACAGGTGAGATTTTTTCTACAGTTCAATCCTCAATTTAGTTCTCATAAATTAACATGTATATCCTATTCAAACAATGAACAAAACAGGTTCATGAATGAGGTAATCTGATTACAAAAGACATATCTTTAATGCTTCTGTAATTTTCTCAACTCTTTTGATGTTAATTGAAATATTGGTGCAATGTTTTGAGCTGGGATCCTATATATACTTCCAAAATGTGTAGCCCTGGAGATTTATCCTTTTTCAGTCTAATTAATATCTGAATTATGAATAATGTAGTCTAGAGTATGCAGATGTCCAATAACTTCTATATTAAACCTTTCCCACATGATGAGAAGCCGAAGGCGAAAAGAATTAATGATTCAAATTATATTGGATTTCAGCTATGATTGACAATGTTGGTGGACCAAGAAGGGTCAACAACTTTTTGACAACTTTGAATGTGCCATCAATCAGCAATAGCAACCTGAAAAAGATGGAAAGGCGAGCTGGTATTGCTGTTGATAAAATCTCAGACCAGTCTTCTCATGAAACAGCTTGTGATGCTTTCCTTATGGAAATTGAGTAAGATATATTACCCAATCTTTACTAGTATATAAACCATTTCCCACTGACGGGTGCTTTCTGATGCCTTTCCATGTTAGTGAATGGCGACTTTCGAAAACATTGTGGCAAAATATTCATGATGTTAAAAAACTATCAACTCTGTTACAAAAATATCAGCCGAGCCCCGGTAGCTCAGTCGGTAGCGATGCGGGCTGTCAATCCAGGGGTTTCCCGGCTCGGCCAACTTTCTTTCCGATAATTGACAAAAGTCAATGCGACATGCGTCATTCGTCTTCCACCAATGGGCTTAGTCTATGTGGAAAAGCAGCCAGATGCTTAGGAAGATTGCTGTGTGGAGTACTGGTGTGAGAAAATCAGGAAATGCATGAGTACTGGCTGCCGTGATATAATTGAGAAATTGTTAAAAACGGCGTTAAACCCCAATCAATCAACAAAAATATCATATATAAGGATTTTCCTATTTTTGCCTATGGTAGATATTTTCAGCTGCTGTAGATCTGTTGTATGTTGGAAATGGTCAAACTCTCGGTTTAACCAGTTGTATATATATTGTATTGGCTGTCCAATACATGTACTAATACTCATTATCATCCCTACTCCCCCACCCCATATCAACTTTAGTATATTATTTCTTTCTGGATATGATTCTAAAGTGTTCTTGTTTGTTATATGTTCATGGATCACTATTTCAACTGCAAATTTTTTTTTATATTGTATCATTTTATGTCATTCGAGACATTGCTGAACAAGAATCCGCGCAGGCAGAAAAAAAAATGAATGTCATCATTGCAGATTTTGGTGTTGCTTTAATTCCTGATTCATCTCCAACTACCAGGTAAATGTTCATCTCAGAATTTTACGTAATACGCTGTGTCCCATATATGATATATCACGTATGGTTATCACTCACCATCTGGCGTTCGTATGTCTGTTCAAATCTTCTTCTATCAAACTACCCGTCTGATTTCAACCACACTTGAATGTTCCGTTCCCTAGATGGCCCTCATCAATACTTGAGGCATCAGAAAGGGGGAAAATGACAAAACTTAAAAAATCTTGTCATTTTAATGTGCTTGTAGAATTTCCTGATAACATAGTTGAAATTATCCTTGGATGACCCTCTACTGTTCAAGGCTTATTTATTGGTTGAAAAACATGGTGGCTATGCAGCATCATAAAAGGGGCAAAATGACAAAACTTAAAATTTCCTCTCATGAAAGTGTCTCTGATTTCAAAATGAATTGGTAAAATTGTACCTTAGTGAATCTATACACAATTTGTTTTTAAAAGCCATATTGATTTGCTGAAAGTTATAGCAACCAGATGGCATCACAAAAGGGGTGGACTTAATTTTAGCTTCTATTGAAATCTCCTCATAACCCATTGGTCCTAATTCAAGGACCTTTCGCAAACCAGCCAGATGTGCCCTTGCATGACTGGATTATGGCCCTTGAAATTGTCAAAATTGCTATAATACAGCTTGAGAACGTGATAAAGTACTCAGTTTTGATTTTATCTCAATTAAACTTATACAGTAGTTAGATATCCATGAGAGCTCGGTTCCTTTTGCAAACCAGCCAGATCAGCCCATGCAAGACTGGATTATGGCCCCTGAAATTGGCAAAATTGCTATAATAGAGCTTGTGAACACATTAGAGCCTCCATTTACTATCCGATCTTTACCAAACTTAGATATTAGTTAAATATTGATGAGAGCTCGGTTCCTTTCGAAAACCAGCCAGATGTGACCTTACATGACTGGATTATGGCCTTTGAAATTAGCAAAATTGCTATAATACAGCTTGTGAACACAATAGAGCCTCCATTTACTATCTGATCTTAACCATACATACAGGCTCTGGATCAAAAATGACCAAAGAACCATGCCATTAGAGCATAGATACTCATTGGCCTCTTGTTTTATTTCATTTTGACAGGAAAGCACCAGTTAAGTTGTTGCACAGCAAGTCACCGAAAGCTCCTAGAAGCCTGACCATATCATTCCATTTAAATCTAGGACTGGGATGTCTTGTGCAGTAGACACTGCATGGCAAAAGCGAAGATTTGACAGCCTGACATGTACGTTTACGGCCAAGTTTAATTATATTTTTATATATTTTTTTATCAACTTAATTAACCCTTTCCCACCTATAGACGCATGTTGACGCACCTGCAGCAGACGACTCTTGAAAACACTGTAGCGCAAAAGGAGAAATTGCTCAAAACAAGCAATTTCTTCTTTTGCCATAATGTTTTCAACTGCATTAAGAAATTATAACTTTAATTTTAGAGACTTTTCATATTTTATATTACAGATACGCTGTATGTTGGAAAGAATTAAGAGCACCAGTCTGTAATAAGTTGTTTTATTTTTACAACTCTTATTTATTGTCAGAAACCTATCTGTATAGATATGTATAACATTTCAGGCTAACACTGTAGTAGGGTTGTCTCCCGGAGTCCATACACAGAAATATGCAAGAAAATGTATGGATGAATAGCTAAAAGAAAGAACAAATTCAGCCCTTCATTTTGTTAAAAGACGCTGTTTGATCTTAAAGCAGGAACATTCCATCACTAAGGTTTCCCAAGAAGCTCTCGAAGGAGAATCATACCAATCTGGTAATATTATGATTAATAAGCACCGATTTAATTAGGTTTAACTGATTGATTGGGGTTTAACACCTGTTTTCAACAATATTTCAGCCATATTACGGCCAGTTACCCTACTCATATGTTTCCTGGTTTTCTCTAACCAGTACTCCACACAACATACTTTCCAAGCAACTGGCTGCTTTTCCACATAGACTGTTAGCCCATTGGTGAAAGAAGAACGAACCTGGTGACAGTGACTTTTGTCAAACGTAATAAAGAATGTTGGCCAAGCTGGGGTTTGAACTCGCAACCCCTGGACAGCCCGCATCGATACTGACTGAGCTACCGGGGCTTGGCAATTTAATTAGGTGAATGAAAACCCCACAAAAAAGGATCAATATATGTAATTTTTTATATGCACTTGTAAATAAGTGTAATATAATAATCTAATATATTAGTAATTCTCCCACATATGAAATTTGTTGAGTAAGAATAATACAAACCTTTTGCCTATCACATACCTTTAATTAAGATATTTTAAGAGCAGTAAATTATTCTTATGAGCAACATAAATGCATAAGCAATGTGGTTTATAATTTAGTTTTGACTACTGTTTACAGGTATAGCTCTTGAATCAACAGTAGATATTGAAAAGATACCCGACGCAGTACCAAGGGGTAGTTTTTCTCCGGTAATCACTCATGATCCAACTATCATTGTCATAGACCCGGAAACTACAGACCTAAGTAAGTAGGATTTAAATAATAGTAACAAAAACAGCTTTCTTACAAGTAATACATGAATTAATCAGGAGATATGATATTGGTTAGGCATTGTTCGCTCGTCCAGAGCCATATCTAACGCATGGTTTGACGGAGCTGACCATATGGAAATGCATACAACAACAGGGAAATGTCAGATGGCAAGATTAACTTAGATTGCCTCAAAAATCTTTTATGGTTTATATCACAATTTCTGTGTGAACGCTGAACATTGAACATCAAATATTTATGACAATTTATCAGAACCTTTTTTGTCATTGCCCATCTTTTTTTCGAAGAAAAAAGGTTGTGGTATTGTGATACCCTTGTCATCATCACATAACTTTATAACATTTCCTATTAACTTAGTAACAGCTCAAAGTTCTCAAGTGAAACTCGGTTCACATGTTCCTAGGAACAATATACATGTACATGTCTATACCAAGTCTCATAATTCTTCAGTTATGCCCGTTTTCCTCTTAGAAAAAGCAGAAGAGTGTTGTTGTTCGCTTGTGGCGCTCTTGTTATTTTAAAATTTCTTATGCTTTGCAGTATATGGATATCAGATACCCCACATAACACAAATATCAGCTGCTGAAGTGGAAGGTCCACGATAGTTCGACAGTTATGTGATTCTGAAGCAGCCGATTGCCTTTGGAGCACAACAAGCTACAGGAATAGTTTTTAAAAATGGAAAAATGACAGTTCGTGGTTAGCAAGTTGGACTTCAGGATATTGAAACAGCATGACATAACTTAATTAATTGGTTGGAAATGTTTCCAAATGCTGTCATCATGGCACATAATGGGAGTTTTAAAGGTGTCTTATTGGTTGTGCAGATTCATTAAGTGTTTTTAGCTCTACTGGAAGGGCTTATGTCGTGGCGAATCGTCCGTCATCCGTGCGTCCATACATCCGTAAACAACTTCTTGTTAACACGATACAGTCTTCACTTTAGATATCCATGAGAGCTCGGTTCCTTTCGAAAACCATCCAGATCCGCCCATGCATGACTGGATTATGGCCCTTGAAATGGTCAAAATTGCTATAAAAGAGCTTGTTAACACGATACAGTCTTCACTTTTGATTGTTTATCAACCAAACTTATACAGTAGTTAGATATCCATGAGAGCTCGGTTCCTTTCGAAAACCAGCCACAGATCCGCCCATGCATGACTGGATTATGGCCCTTGAAATGGTCAAAATTGCTATAAAAGAGCTTGTTAACACGATACAGTCTTCACTTTTGATTGTATCTGAACCAAACTTATACAGTAGTTAGATATCCATGAGAGCTCGGTTCCTTTCGAAAACCAGCCAGATCTGCCCATGCAAGCCGAAGGCTCAGGTGAGCTATTCCTATCACTTTTTGTCCGTCGTCCGTCGTCCGTCCGGCGTTAACTTTTAGCTTTAAACATCATCTCCTCCCAAACTCCAAGGACAATTTCCGTGAAACATCACAGGACTGTTCCTCTGGTTGGCCTCTTTCAAAGTTGTTCAAAGATTTAAATTCCATTGAGAACTTTGGTTGCTGCGGCATCAGAAAGGGGGCAAAAGGTCCAAACTTTAAAAATCTTCTCCTCCGAATCTGTCTGTCAGATTCAAATATAATTTGGTAGAAATGTTCATTGGGTGACCCTCTATAAAATTTGAAAATTCCATTTTTATGCAAATGCTTGTCTGATTTAAAGAAAATATAATATGAATCTTACTGTAATGATCCTCTTTTTAATTTGTTTAAGCCGTTTTGATTGGTTACACAATCATAGCAACCAGGCGTCATCACAAAAGGGGTAAATTGAACTTTTAGCTACAAATGACAACCATCTCCTACCATTCCAATAGACCAATTACCACAAAACATCACAGGAATGTTCCTTTGGTGGTCCTCTTTCAAAATTGTTCAAAGATTTAAATTCCATTGAGAACTTTGGTTGCTGCGGCATCAGAAAGTGAGAAAAATACCCAAATTTTAAAATCCTTTTCCTACATAATCTACTTGTGCGATTGCAAATGTTTCTTAAGTGACCCTCTAAATAAACTGTTGAAGCCATATTGATTTCGTTGAAAAACAGGGCAGCAAGGCAGCATCAGGAAAGGTGCAAAATGACAAAAACTTTATAATTCCATTCTTATTAAAGTTCTTGTTAGATTTCAAGATATAAATGGCCTTTACTGATAAGCTGTTTCTTGAGAAGTGTCCACTCCTTTCAGTTTCATTTGCACTCCCTGATAAAAATTTCCAGATATTTGCAGTTAAATATTTGCTACTAATTTACTATGAATTAGGTGATCGATTTAGGGCCATCTTGGCCCTCTTGTTTTTTATTGTATCTCAACCAAACTTATACAGTAGTTAGATATCCATGAGAGCTTGATTCCTTTCGAAAACAAGCCAGATCCGCCCCATGCATGACTGAACTATGGCCCTTGAAATTGTCAAAATTGCTATAATAGGGATTGTTAACATGATACAGTCCTTATTGTCCCCCGCTTTCGCGAAAGCGCGGGGACTATTATTTCTCATTCGTCAGTCCGTCAGTCCGTCACGCTGTCACACTTTCGTTTCCGGGCTATTTCTCTGCAACCACTTTTTCGAATTTGATGAAATTTCATAGGAAGGATCACCACCAAGTGTAGATGCGCATATCGTGTTTGCGTTCCAGTTGGATTATTTTTCACGGAGTTATGGCCCTTTACCCCTATGTATGACTAAATTCATTTCCGGGCTATTTCTCTGCAACCGCTTTTTGGAATTTGATGAAACTTCATAGGAAGGATCACCACCAAGTGTAGATGCGCATATCGTGTTTGCGTTCCGGTTGGATTATTTTGCACGGAGTTATGGCCCTTTACCCCACCATCAGGCTATGTATGACTAAATTCATTTCCGGGCTATTTCTCTGCAACCGCTTTTTGGAATTTTATGAAACTTCATAGGAAGGATCACCACCAAGTGTAGATGCGCATATCGTGTTTGTGTTCCGGTTGGATTATTATACCCCCAAAAAACAAAGTTTTGGGGGGGTATATAGGAGTCACTGTGTCGGTCGGTCGGAAGCCATATTTTGTCCGGACCATATCTTAACAATGCAACATAGGATTTGAACGAAACTTCATAGGATGATACAACACATTGAGAGGAAGTGCGGTGTACAGGAACCATAACTCTATTTTATCTAAATACAAAGTTATTGCCCTTTGTTACTTTTTCTTATTCGTAGAGTCTTGTCCGGAGCATAACTTTAAAACTAATTGTTGGAATTTAATAAAACTTCATAGGATGATACAACACATTGAGAGGAAGTGCAGTGTATAGGAACCATAACTCTATTTAATCTAAATAAAGAGTTATTGCCCTTTGTTACTTTTTCTTGTCCGGAGAATTACTTAATAACTAACAGATGGAATCTAATAAAACTGCATACAATGGTAGAGCATAATCAGAGGAAGTGCAGTGTACAAGAACCATAACTCTAATTTACATAATTACAGAGTTATTGCCCTTTGTTACTTTTTCTTATTCGTAGAGTCTTGTCCAGAGCATAACTTTAAAACTGATTCTTGGAATTTATTAAAACTTCATAGGATGATACCACACATTGAGAGGAAGTGCAGTGTACAGGAACCATAACTCTATTCAATCTAAATACCGAGTTATTGCCCTTTGTTACTTTTTCTTGTCCGGAGAATTACTTAATAACTAACAGATGGAATCTAATAAAACTGCATACAATGGTAGAGCATAATCAGAGGAAGTGCAGTGTACAAGAACCATAACTCTAATTTACATAATTACAGAGTTATTGCCCTTTGTTACTTTTTCTTATTCGTAGAGTCTTGTCCAGAGCATAACTTTAAAACAAATTGTTGGAATTTAATTAAACTTCATAGGATGATACAACACATTGAGAGGAAGTGCGGTGTTCAGGAAACATAACTCTATTTTATCTAAATACAGAGTTATTGCCCTTTGTTACTTTTTCTTGTCCGTAGAATTACTTAATAACTAATAGATGGAATCTAATAAAACTACATATAATGGTAGAGCATAATCAGAGGAAGTGCAGTGTACAATAAACATAACTCTACTTTACATAATGACAGAGTTATTGCCGTTTGTTACTTTTTCATATTCGTAGAGTCTTGTCCGGAGCATAACTTTAAAACTAATTGTTGGAATTTAATAAAACTTCATAGGATGATACAACACATTGAGAGAAAGTGCAGTGTACAGAAACCATAACTCTATTTAATCTAAATACAGAGTTATTGCCCTTTGTTACTTTTTCTTGTTTACAGAGTTATGGCCCTTTTGTTGGTCGGTCGTAAACCATATTTTGAGTCAAGGTGCTGTTTTGGGGGTATTTATCATCTTCAGTGATATTTCTAGTTTTTCACGGAGTTATGGCCCTTTACTCCACCATCAGGCTATGTATGACTAAATTCATTTCCGGGCTATTTCTCTGCAACCGCTTTTTGGAATTTTATGAAACTTCATAGGAAGGATCACCACCAAGTGTAGATGCGCATATCGTGTTTGCGTTCCGGTTGGATTATTTTGCACGGAGTTATGGCCCTTTACCCCACCATCAGGCTATGTATGACTAAATTCATTTCCGGGCTATTTCTCTGCAACCGCTTTTTGGAATTTTATGAAACTTCATAGGAAGGATCACCACCAAGTGTAGATGCGCATATCGTGTTTGCGTTCCGGTTGGATTATTTTTCACGGAGTTATGGCCCTTTACTCCACCATCAGGCTATGTATGACTAAATTCATTTCCGGGCTATTTCTCTGCAACCGCTTTTTGGAATTTTATGAAACTTCATAGGAAGGATCACCACCAAGTGTAGATGCGCATATCGTGTTTGCGTTCCGGTTGGATTATTTTTCACGGAGTTATGGCCCTTTACTCCACCATCAGGCTATGTATGACTAAATTCATATCCGGGCTATTTCTCTGCAACCGCTTTTTGGAATTTTATGAAACTTCATAGGAAGGATCACCACCAAGTGTAGATGCGCATATCTTGTTTGCGTTCCGGTTGGATGATTTTTCACGGAGTTATGGCCCTTACTTCTGA
The DNA here is from genome assembly GCA_031761405.1 of Serripes groenlandicus. Lineage (NCBI taxonomy): Eukaryota > Metazoa > Mollusca > Bivalvia > Cardiida > Cardiidae > Serripes > Serripes groenlandicus. The sequence continues at coordinate 184,394,946 of JASEVX010000001.1, read as the reverse complement.
ACCATAATAGGTACTGCTTTCATATTTCACATGTGTATTCCTTGTGACAACCCCTTTCCATCAATACCAATTTTTGTGACCTTGACCCTGGCGGGGGACCATGATTCTCTGAATTTGCTTGTTTTTGATTGTATCTCAATCAAACTTATATAGTAGTTAGATATCCATGAGAGTTTGGTTCATTTCTAAAAAACTGCCAGATCTACCCATGCATGGCTGGATTATGGCCCTTGAAATTGTCAAAATTGCTATAATACAGCTTGTGAACACAATAGAGCTTCCATTTACTATCTGATCTTCACCAAACTTAGATGGTATTTGAATATTGATGACATATTGGTTCCTTTTGAAACAAACCAGATCAATGCCAGTAGAGCATAGGCCCTCATGGGCCTCTTGTTCTATATTATTAGTAGGTGAAATTATCATAGCTTTTGTTTTTTGGGGGGTAAAGAAATCACCCTGTCTATCCGTCTTGTCTGTGCGTGTGTCCGTCTGTTCATATGTCCATTGTCTTGTAAGCGCAACTCCTCCTTAACGGCTGGACCGATTCTGATGAAACTTTACACAGTCTATAGTACACAACCTGAGGATGTGCATAAAGTAAGATTATCCTGGTCCGAAATAAATCCGTCTGTCTGTCCATATGTCTTGTATGCACAACAGTTCTAGTTCACATTAAGCCCAACAGCACTTAAAATTGTGTCATCTGTAAACAAGTCAGTTGATGAGAAGTGTAATTAAATTGGTAGGTCATTAATATAGAGTACGAAGAGGATTGGACATAGCACTGAGCCTTGAGGTACACCTGATGCAATTGGAAGAGATGAGGACAATTTGCCAGCAACTGACACTTTCTGGGATCTTTCGTCAAAATAGGATTTAAACCATTTCAGGGCTTTGTTTCTTATGTTGTATTCAAACATATTGTCAAAAAGGAGCGGATGATTTATTAAATCAAATGCTTTGGTTAAATCAAGAAATACAGTTCCTATCACTTTTTAGCTCACCTGAGCTTTGCTCAAGGTGAGTTATTGTGATCGCCTTTTGTCCGGCGTCCGTCGTCCGTCGTGCGTCGTGCGTCAACTTCTTCTCCTCAGTAACCAGTGGGTCAATTTGGATGAAACTTCACAGAAAGCATACTCTCATTGACCTCACCAGAATTCCTTCAAATTTTTGGGATCCATGCAAAATTCTGGTTTCCATGGCAACGAAACCGAAAAAACTTCAAAATTCTTCTTCTCCCAAATTGGTTGGCAGATTTTCAAATAATTTTGTAGAAATGTTCCTTGGATAACCCTCTATCAGATTCCTTCAAGCCGTGTTGATTGGTCGAAAAACATGGCCGCCAGGGGGGGGGGGCTATTTTGCCTTATATGGCTATAGTGAAAACTTAAAAAATCTTCTCCGAAAGTGTAAGGCCGATTTTCAAATAATTTTGTAGAAATGTTCCTTGGGTGACCCTCTATCAGATTCCTTCAAGCCATGTTGATTGGTCAAAAAACATGGCCGCCAGGAGGCGGGGCTATTTTGCCTTATATGGCCAAAGTGAAAACTTAAAAAATCTTCAACATCTTCTCCTCAGTAACCAGTGGGTCAATTGGGATGAAACTTCACAGAAAGCATCCTCTCATTGACCTCACCAGAATTCCTTCAAATTTTTGGGATCCATGCAAAATTCTGGTTTCCATGGCAACGAAACCGAAAAAAACTTCAAAATTCTTCTTCTCCCAAATTGGTTGGCAGATTTTCAAATAATTTTGTAGAAATGTTTCTTAAGTGACCCTCTATCAGATTCCTTCAAGCCATGTTGATTGGTCGAAAAACATGGCCGCCATGGGGGGGCGGGGCTATTTTGCCTTATATGGCTATAGTGCAAACTTAAAAAATCTTCTTCTCCAAAAGTGTCGGCCCGATTTTCAAATAATTTTGTAGAAATGTTCCTTGGATGACCCACTTTCAGATTCCTTCAAGCCATGTTGATTGGTCAAAAAACATGGCCGCCAGTAGGCAGGGCTATTTTGCATTATATGGCTATAGTGAAAACTTAAAAAATCTTCTCCTCCAAAAGTATCTGGCCGACTTTCAAATAATTTTGTAGAAATGTTCCTAGGGTGACCCTCTATCAGTTTCCTTCAAGCCAAGTTGATTGGTCGGAAACTGGCTGCCAGGGGGCGAGGCTTATATAGTTAAAGTGAAAAAAAAATAAAAAAATCAGGTGAGCGATTCAAGGGCCATCATGGCCCTCTTGTTTGTTATTAATTGCGTCAATCCATGTATCAATTATTGCTATAAACGCTGTCTCACAAGAATGATTTGATCTGAATCCAGATTGTGTTATGAATGAGAGATTTTTTTTAAAGATATGTCTTCAAGTGATCACTCACATGTCTTTCTAGAATTTTTGATTATACAGGTAATACTGAAATTGGGCGGTAGTTACTGGTGTCAGATTTAGTTCCCTTCTTAAAGATCGGAATAACCTTTGCTTGTTTAAATAATGAAGGTAATTTACAGTTTGATATACTTTGGTTGAAAATGTATTTAATAGGTTTTGATATGACCTTAGCACTTAATTTTAGAAATTTGGGCCCTAGGCCATCAAGTCCTGTGGATTTAGTTGCATCTAGTGTCTGAAGTTGTTTTAGTACAAAATTTTCTTTTATTGGGGGAATATGAAATTGTGTTGGAAATAGCTGTGTGTTCTTGTTCACATTTTTGTAATTTTTATTAGCTCCACTGGCTGAAAGCCAGTCGAGCTTATGTCATGGCGAATTGTCCGTCGTGCGTGCGTGCGTGCGTGCGTGCGTTAACTTTTTCCTTTAAACAACTTCTTCTCCCTAACCACTTGGCCAATTTGGTTGAAACTTCATGGGAAGCATCCTCTCAATGTCCTCTACTAAATTCCTTTTTTTTTTTTATCCATTCAAAATTCTGGTTTCCATGGCAACCGAAAGAAAAAAATAGTGAGAACTTAAAAAATCTTCTTCTCCGAAAGTGTCAGGCCGATTTTCAAATAATTTTGTAGAAATGTTCCTTGGGTGACCCTTAATTAGATTCCTTCAAGAAATTTTGATTGGGCGAAAAACATGGCCGCCAGGGGGCGGGGCTTTTTTGCCTTATATAGCTATAGTGAAAACTTAAATAATCTTCTTCTCAAAAAGTGTTCAGCAGATTTTCAAATAATTATGTAGAAATGTTCCGTGGGTGACCCTCTATCAGATTCCTTCAAGCCATGTTGATTGGTAAAAAAACATGGCCGTCACAGGGCGGGGCTATTTTGCCTATATGGCTAAAGAGCAAACTTAAAAAATCTTCTCCTCCAAAAGTGTCAGGCCGATTTTCAAATAATTTTGTAGAAATGTTCCTTGTGTGAACCTTAATTAGATTCCTTCAAGAAATGTTGATTGGGCGAAAAACATGGCCGCCAGGGGGCGGGGCTTTTTTGCGTTATATAGCTATAGTGAAAACTTAAAACATCTTCTTCTCCGAAAGTGTTCAGCCAATTTTCAAATAATTTTGTAGAAATGTTCATTGGGTGACCCTCTATCAGATTCCTTCAAGCCATGTTGATTGGTCGAAAAACATGGCCGCCAGAGGGCGGGGCTATTTTGACTTATATGACCATAGTGAAAACTTAAAAAATCTTCTCCTCCGAAAGTGTCAGGCATATTTTCAAATAAGTTTGCAGAAACATTCCTTTGGTGACACTCTACAAGATTCCTTTAAGCCATGGTGGTTGGTAAAAAAAATAGCCACCACGGGGCAGGGCTGTTTGGAGATTTTATTTTTGCCTTATGGCCGTGGAGCGATACTGGCCCTCTTGGGCCTCTTGTTTATCGATTGGAGATAGTGCAGAAGACGGAGTATTTGGTGCATCTTTGAATACATTAGTAAAATAAGTATTGAAAATTTCTGCTGTTAACTCAGCATCCTCCAGACTTGTCTGTAATGATGTTTGACTGGTGGGTTTTTGTCTTTCCCGAAATATCTTTTAGGTTTTTTCAAAGTTTTTTGGGATTTTGTTTATTTTGGTTTATTGATTTTGTATAGAATGAATGTTTTGCTTCGGATATCAGATTTTTAGCTCACCTGAGCTTTGCTCAAGGTGAGTTATTGTGATCGCCTTTTGTCCGGCGTGCGTCGTCCGTCGTCCGTCAACTTCTTCTCCTCAGAAACCAGTTGGTCAATTGGGATGAAACTTCGCAGAAAGCATCCTCTCAATGACCTCACCAGATTTCCTTCAAATTGTTGGGATCCATGCAGAATTCTGGTTGAAACGAAATGAAAAAAACTTCAAAATTCTTCTTCTCCCAAACTGGTTGGCAGTTTTCAAATAATTGTGTAGAAATGTTCCTTAGATGACCCTCTGTCAGGATTCCTTCAAGCCATATTGATTGGTCCAAAAACATGGCCGCCAGGGGGGCTGGGCTATTTTGCCTTATATGGCTATAGTGAAAACTTAAAAAATCTTCTTCTCCCAAACTGGTTGGTAGATTTTCAAATAATTTAGTAGAAATGCTCATTGGATGACCCTCTATCAGATTCCTTCGAGCCATGTTGATTGGTCGAAAAACATGGCCGCCAGGGGGGGAGGGGCTATTTTGCCTTATATGGCTATATTGAAAACTTAAAAAATCTTCTCTTCCTAAAGTGTCAGGCCGATTTTCAAATAATTTTGTAGAAATGTTCCTTATGTGACCCACTTTCAGTTTCCTTCAAGCCATGTTGATTGGTCAAAAAACATGGCCGCCAGTCGGCAGGGCTATTTTGCATTATATGGCTATAGTGAAAACTTAAAAAATCTTCTCCTCCTAAAGTGTCAGGCCGATTTTCAAATAATTTTGTAGAAATGTTCCTTGGATGACCCTCTATCAGATTCCTTCAAGCCATGTTGATTGCTTGAAAAACATGGCCGCCAGGGGGGGGGCTGTGCTATTTTGCCTTATATGGCTATATTGAAAACTTAAAAAATCTTCTTCTTCGAAAGTGTCAGGCCGATTTTCAAATAATTTTGTAGAAATGTTCCTTAAGTGACCCACTTTCAGATTCCTTCAAGCCATGTTGATTGGTCAAAAAACATGGCCGCCAGTGGGCAGGGCTATTTTGCATTATATGGCTATAGTGAAAACTTAAAAAATCTTCTCCTCCAAAAGTGTCAGGCCGATTTACAAATAATTTTGTAGAAATGTTCCTAGGATGACCTTCTATCAGATTCCTTCAAGCCAAGTTGATTGGTCGGAAACTATGGCAGCCAGGGGGCAGGGCTTATATAGCTAAAGTGAAAAAGAATAAATCAGGTGAGCGATTCCAGGGCCATCATGGCCCTCTTGTTTTGTTTTGTTGAGCCAGTATTTGAATTCACTGATATTATTTTGTGTTTTTGCATTATCACATTGTCTTGATGCACATCCAATTTCTGCATTATACCAGTCTGGGAGGTTATTGTGTTTGACACGCTTTTGTTTGAGAGGTGCATGTGTGTTAAGAACATCTGAAAACATAGAGATAAAACAGTCTAGAGAATCATCAACATCATCATGAATTTCAATAATGGACCAAATCTGGTTGTTGAGAAAAGTGTTAAATTTGTTTTCATCCAAAGTTTTAATATTTCTGTGATTTATAATATTGTGAAGAGGTCCTGAAGTATTACTGCAACTCAACTTCCGAGTGAAACAGACTGGATAGTGGTCACTGAGAGATATTTTTGGTACTTTAACATTTATAATATTACAAGGTGTATTTGTATATAAATGTTGAGGTATATTTGTATATAATTGTTGAGGTGTGATTGGTTACTCGTGTTGGAATTTGCACAAATTGTTTTACATTAAATGCATCTGTAACAGCATTCCAAGATGAATTTGATCATTTTGAGTTTTGAAAAGTTGAAATTGAAATCTTCAACTAATATAATTTCTTTATTTTCAGTGTAACAGTTTCTAGTTATATTTGCATTTCATTTATCCAGTCATTGTTTGCAGATGGAGGTATATATTACCAAGTATGAACGTTTTTTGTTCGTTGTTTTTTATTTCTAGCCAAATTGCCTCTATGTTATCTCTCTCTAAGTCATGTCTTTGTATGCTATGATATTTGCACTTAACATAACATATTACACCACCTCCATTTGTAGCTCTGTCTCTTCTGAACAGATTATATTCATTCAGCTGGAACTCACTGTCTTCAAATTTATCATTTAAAAATGTCTCACCAAAACACATAATGTCAAGGTTGTTGTTATGTACAAAGATTTTTATTTCATCAGACTTTGGATGGAGATAGTGGATATTGAGATGAAAAAGTTCATGCCTTCGTTTGAAAGTAAAGCTTTTTCAGAATGATTATTAACATCTTGGGTGTCATGATTTTGTGATTTATTTATTTAAATTAAATAATTATACTGATAGTATACTGGTGATCAGTATTTAGAAGTATGGTGGGTTGTATCGTTGCCATGGAGGCACTCCCCACATCTGGTTGAAGTGATGATGGTTCATGGATTTGGTTTGTTGATAACCATTGGGTTATCTCCTTTGCGAACAAGCCTGGCAAACATTTAGTCACTTTTACTAGTATGGAGGAGTATGTTGAAACATTTAAAAATAGAAGCTTTCATGCTTTTGACAAGAACTGATATTCCTCTGTTTGTTAGATTAATTTCGTCTCGAAATAAACTCTTATTTGCAGTTCCATCACTGGATGTGAACCCTAGTGAGTTGTCTTTATAGATGTAGTTATTTTGTGAGCACATTTTTTGGATTAGTGTGTTTGTATCTTGTACAGTTTTCAGTGATAATTTATCATACTTTTTTTTGAGAATTGATGAAATTGCTATTTTTGTTCTTCCATTTATTTGTTTAATTTCATGAGCTAATTGTTCATAGTCTTGTATTATTGACATGCAGTTGTCAGCATTAGATATGTTGTTTAAACCGGCGTGGATGCTGAAAATGTCATACTTGGCAAGATCTTGTTTGTTCTTTGATGTGGACATGTTTCTTGTAATGTCATTTATTTTTGCTCCAGGGTGAGATCTAACTTTGATATAAAACCTCTCACCTGACATTCTTGAAGGATCAATGGCTCTGGTTACAGAGTCCACTAGGATGTACACTTTTGGTTTGTCATCAAGGTTTGTCTTGTTATTCGAGTTTGTTGGTTTTGGCAATGGTAGATTAGAAGTCTGTTGTATTATTGTGTCATCATTTAGTGTATTCATGGGCAATGTGTTTTGTCCTGATCTTAATGTTGTTTCTGGTTTAGGAGATTGATTAGGTGAAGATGTCTGTTTATTTGTGTTCCTTATTTCTTGTTTTAAGTCCAATATGTCAGAATATTAAGCTGTAAGCAGAAGCTTTTCATGAATGATTTCGAGTTTGCTAGTGCATAGTGCCATATGACCATATCATCGCATATATCAGATATGCATGTATTGATGGCTTTGATCTCTAGACTATTAATATCATTTTTATGCGGGGGATTCAGCTGTGCTGAATACCTCCGTATATTGTCATGCCCAGCTTACAGGAAATGAAAATTTGTAATTTTTTTGTGCTGCCCTCTGTTTTTTCAAAATTGACAATTTGTCTTGATTGCCCAGGGATCAGTTAAATAGGTTTCACAACAAGCTAAACAATATGCACATTATACAAAGTAAACGTACACAATGTAAAGTTTTAATCCATAAAGTTGTATACATAATTTAGAAATTTAAGTATAAAATATAACACAAAGTAACTTCATTATATATAAAAGTATAACAATTTGCTTGTGCAAAAATAACAAAATGTAATTTTATAGTGAAACCATTTTTTGTTTGAGAAAACCCCTAGTTATAGCATTTGTTGTATTTTTACACAACAGGTAGAAATGTTCACTTTAATCCCTATTCATAGTGTTTGTTGTATTTTTACACAACGGGTAGAAATGTTCACTTAAATGATTATTATTATATATAGGGTTTAACGCCACTTCCAACATTATTTCAGTTATATCACGGCGACAGTACACTTATTCATGATCCCTGGGTAAACAAACCAGTACTAGGCTAGGAAATATGCCTTGCCAAAGGGCACTCCACCATGATCATTGCACTTTAATGATACTGTTTATCACATTTAAAACACATGGCTGTCAATGTTCAAGGTTACTAAGAGCACATAAGTCAGTATAAATGCTTCTAACAAATAATGAACTCTACATGTTGCCCCCATGTATCTAGTTAATTAAACAATCCACTGTTTGCTACATCCACCGCATTTTAGTACTTCAGTACTTTGATTTGTACTTTTAAGCTCGAAGGCATGTGACATTTGATCCACTCATTCTTCAATTGATCGAGTAAACGACTAGAGCACTTGCGACTTTAGCAGGACATTTTAGATGATCCAAAAGTTAAACAATTAATGGTTCATCAAGTAAGGTTACTTAGCTTTACAAACTGTGGGACTAATGTACACAGAACACTGCTTAAATCTCTGCAGAGCAACAGTGAGGAAGACCCAATGTCAGATTCTTTATTCCATGCTATGACATCTTATAATTTTCTGTACCTAACTCATTTTTTGAGTGACATAATGGAAGATATTGCAAAAGTGTCTCGCAAATTTTGACACGTAATCTGAATAACAGCGAAATAAATGAAACTCTTACCACTCTTTGCGATTCTAAAGAGCAGCAGTACTTGGTTGAAGACGCTACATATGGTGTAATTTATGTGCATTTCTGGACACATATGAGCATTGCCTATATTTCACAAATGGCATGCTGGATCCTATGGCAATAGAAAAGGAAGGCATATATTCAAAAATACAACTAAGCAAACAAAGCTTATATAAATTTAAGTAGGATTGGCGAACCGACTGAGTTAGTATGTTGGGCTGACAACGCAATTCATACCATCCGGCCTGGGAAACCGTTTGATCAAATGGGTAAAAGTAAACGGGATGCGATTTTAATCATGAAAAACAGATCGGTACATGAGGAAAAGGGTTAAGAAAGAAAAAAAAAAGCTTAGTTGTGGGGCTTCCACTGAACAAGATATGTGGAATATTTTGTGTGACTTGTATAATATTTAATTTATTATTTATGTATGAACTAGATAATAAATAAAATGAAACCCCTGTCGGATGTGTTGGGCCTCGATGTGGCACAGGGGTGAAATCTACTTCATTTGATGACTTGCATAATTGAGTATAGTAGTGGCTAGCTTTAACATAACGCAAACTTTACCTTCGAAGACAAGTGCATAGGCATACTTGCCTAAAAATAGAATTATTGTAGATATATTTTACATGGTAATTTAAAAACAGCAAAGACATTTTTTATAGTAAAAGGTTTATTTGTATGTAGACAAAGCAATGATAAGTGTACAAACAAAGCAGTAAATAAGATAAAAATGTATCTTCTGTGCACCACCAATCATTTTCTAGTAAGTACTATATTGGATTACGGGTCGAACATTTTTACGGCAATTCTGCAGCAGACGACTTTGAACATATTTTGACAAAAAATAGAAAATCTCTGTACTTGAATGTTTTGAGCAATTTCTTCTTTTGTCACTATGTTTTCAAAAAGCCGTCTGCTGCAGAGGCATCAGAAAGCGTCTATATGAGGGGAAGGGTTAAGCACAAACGAGCAATGTAAACATGCGTTGTTGTATTCGTCTGCAAATTTTGGTAAATTATGATTTGTCAAGTACTTCTATATTGACATTTGAAGTGTTCAAATTTCATGTATTTGAAAATTTTCAGAGCCCTGATAGCGAGGCTACTTTGACTCATTTTTAGCTCTACTGGCCAAAGGCCAGAAGGGCTTATGTCGTGGCGATTTGTCCGTCGTCCGTCCGTGCGTGCGTCCGTAAACAATTTATTGTTAACACGATACAGTCTTCAGTCTTTTTGATTGTATCTCAACCAAACTTATACAGTAGTTAGATATCCATGAGAGCTCGGTTCCTTTCGAAAACCAGCCAGATCCGCTCATGCATGACTGGATTATGGCCCTTGAAATGGTCAAAATTGCTATAAAAGAGCTTGTTAACACGATACAGTCTTCACTTTTGATTGTATCTCAACCAAACTTATACAGTAGTTAGATATCCATGAGAGCTCGGTTCCTTTCGTAAACCAGCCAGATCCGCCCATGCAAGACTGGATTATGGCCCTTGAAATTGTTCAAATTGCTATAATTGAGCATGTGAACACAATAGAGGCTCTATTTACTATCTGATCTTCACCAAACTTAGATAGTAGTTAAATATTGATGAGAGCTTGGTTCCTTTTGATCCGCCAAGACTGGATTATGGCCCATGAAATTGTAAAAATTGCTATAATACAGCTTGTGAACACAAAAGAGCCTCCATTTACTATCCGATCTTCACCATACATACATGCTCTGGATTGAAAATGACCAAAGAACCATACCAGTAGAGCATAGGCCCTCATGGGCCTCTTGTTAAAGCTGAGAAGTAACTCTTTTCAATGATATATAGTTTTCTTCCTGTTAAACCTGAAGAAAGTATGACAATTGAGGTTTGAAACTTTCTAATGTACATTGAAACAACGAAGGAATTTTATTTGTGTAAAATCATAGGTCTGACATTTTTATGTATCTTAAAAGTTTCAGTGAAGCGTGTAGTTGCCTCATTGTTTGTGTGAGTCCCACTGTCTTGTTTCATGCCATGGCTATTTCTTAGTCACGGCTATTTGACATTCAATAAAACTATAGGAAGATTCTGTATCAGAAGGAGATAGGCACAGATTGAATAATAGATTTCTCTGTTTCCTCCACTACTGGAGTCATCAAAGTCAGTGCTATGAGGTAAAGGGGTTAGTTATATTTTTATCTTTGGTAGTTGTCAGCCAAGGAAACTGATACTGGAACCAGACGCTGTTGAAACCTACGGATATTGTTCACCTGATGATGAGGACTGGCTCAAAATAAAGTATGGATTATATTCTCTTGACCTTTCCCATATATACAAACATTCTGGAGCAGACGACTCTAGATAAATATATGAAAAATTACTATAAATGAAAGTATAATTATTGAATGAAGTTTAAAAAAAATGTTGCAAAAAGGAGAAATTGCTCACTTGGAGCAATTTCACACTTTGCACAATGTTTTCAAAAGTGGTCAGCTGCAGAGGCGTCGGAAAGAGTCTGTATGTCGTTAAGGGTTAAATAGGTATTTTTTTCCTGATACAAACACATTTTGATTTCTACAGCAGACTTTTGAAAATGTAGGAAGAGAAGAAATTGAACCTGATAAGCCACATCTACATTTTTGCATCGCTTCCATAGAAAGGGTGACACTAAGGGTTTACTTCTCCATTGTCTGTCTGTTACATTTGCATATGAGCCCTCCTGCGAGGAAACCAACATTGTGGACTCTGCGTAAAGTATCGACCCGGATCAGCCTAGGCATGCCGCGCAAGCTTACCCGGATAGATACTTTTCGCCTCCTGTTGATTTTTGTCCCCCGCTTTACGAAGTAAAACGTCGGGGACATTAAATCTCATTCGTCAGTCCGTCAGTCCCTCCGTCACGCTGTCACAAAAACTTTAACCTTGGTCATAACTTCTGAACCGTAATAGGTACTGCTTTCATATTTCACATGTGTAGTCCTTGTGACAACCCCTTTCCATCAATACCAATTTTTTTGACCTTGTGACCTTGACCCTGACCTTTGACCTACATTTTAAAAATATTAACCTTGATCATAACTTTTGAACTATAACCGGTAGGGCTTTTTTATTTCACATGTGTATTCATTGTGACAAGACCTTTTCGTCAGTATCATATTTTTGGACCTTCTGACCTTTGACCGTGACCTTTGACCTACATTTTGAAAACTTTAACCTTGATCATAACTTTTGAACCATTACAGGTAGGGCTTTTATATTTCACATGTGTATTCCTTGTGACAAGCCCTTTCACTCAGTACCCATATGTTTGACCTTGTGACGTTCATCATGACCTTTGACCTACATTTCCAAAATGTTAACTTTGAGCATAACTTCTGAACCATAACAAGTATTGCTTTCATATTTTACATGTGTATTCCTTACAACAAGCCCTTTCCATCAGTACCAAATATTTGACCTTTTGACCTTCACCATGACCTTTGACCTACATTTCCACAATTTTAATCTTTATCATAACTTCTGAACCATAAGAGGTAGTGCTCTCATATTTCACATATGTATTCCTTGTGACAAGCCCTTTCCATCAGTACCCATATTTGTGACCTTGTGACCTTCATCATGACCTTTGACCTACATTTCCAAAATGTTAACTTTGAGCATAACTTCTGAACCATAACAAGTATTGCTTTCATATTTTACATGTGTATTCCTTACAACAAGCCCTTTCCATCAGTACCAAATATTTGACCTTCACCATGACCTTTGACCTACATTTCCACAATGTGGCTTCTCTAGACAGAAAAGACAGTTACAATATGCCAGGAAGCGTTGCAACCCAACCAATAAGACCCCCAAAGCGGGAGACCATAATTCTCTGAATTTGCTTGTCTGTTTTAGGAATCATTACTCTATCCCCCTGAGACTGAATGTGTCTGCCTGGATCAGTCTGCACAGGCTGATCTGGGTCAATACATTGTGCAGAGGCCATAATGTTGTTGTTTTCGCAGGACAGCTCTTATATAGTGAATTACTGACAGGTGACACATGTGTTCCTTCAAAAGAATTTAAAAATAATGGAATTAATGGCTTTCAATCCTTGGCATTCAGGTTTGTATGATTAGCATTACAGCCTACTCGCTGGTGTCAGGATAAAGCGACCAGTATTACTGGTAACTTAACCAGGAAATTGAAAAAATGTTGAATGCAGCGCAAAATACCATACAAACAAACAAATACGTCCTTCAAACAAATTTGGGCCTTAATATTTTTAACTGAGTTTCAATATTAAAATTTTGTTTTTAAGGTTTTTAGCTCACCTATGCACGAAGTGCAAGGTGAGCTCTTGTGATCACATTTTGTCCGGCTGTCGTGCATCGTCAACATTTGAGCTTGTTAACACTCTACAGACTACATTTTGCATCCATTCTTCATGAAAGTTTATGAGAACATTCATCTCCATAAAATCATGGACAAGTTCGAAACTGGGCCAAATGAGGTCAAATTGAAGTGAAATCTTGTTAGCACTCTGGAGGCCACATTTTCAAATTGAGCATGTTGAAACTTTATCAATGTTTGTCTTGATTATATGTAAGTCAAGTTCGAACATGGGTCATATTGGGTCAAAAACTAGGTCACTAGGCCAAATTGAAGGGTTATCTTGTTAACACTGTAGAAGTTGCATGTTTTGCTTTAGCAGCTTGAAATTTGGTCAGAATGTTGAGCTGAATGATAGCTAAGCCAAGTCCGAATATCAAGGGAAATCTTGTTAACACTCTGGATACTACATTTTTATCTTCAGCATGTTTGTCTTGATAATTTGTAAGTCAAGTTCGTACATGGGTCATGTTTTGTCAAAAAGTAGGTCACTAGGTCAAATTGAAGGAAAATCTTGTTAACACTCTAGAGGCCGCAGGTTTGAATATGGGTCATAAAGGGTCAGAAACTAGGTCACTAGGCCAAATTGAAGGAAAATCTTGTTAACTCTGTGAAATATGCTTTTTTTGCTACAGCAGCTTGACATTTGATGAGAATGTTTATCTAAATGATATCTAAACCAAGTTCGAATATGGGTCATATTGGGTCAGAAAGAAGGTCAATAAACTCTAGATGCCGCATTTTTACTTTGAGCAAGTTGAAACTTTGTCAGAATGTTGTCTTGATGATATCTAGTCCATGTTGGAATATGGGTCATATAAGGTACAAAAGTATAGATCAGTAGGCCAATTGAAGGAAAATCTTGCTAACACCAGAATAATTGTCTTGATGTGTTTTACATTGCAGTACATTGTATAATTAAGGTGATCATGGCCCTCTTGTTATATGTGCCTAACCTAACAAGACTGCTTATAATGGATGGGTCATACATGTATAATTGAACCAGTGCAAGAGAAAAGGTACAAGTTGGCAGTTCTGAACAGTGTAGAAATGTTTTTGTTGCCAGCCTTTGCTTGTCATCTGTCTGTCTGTCACTGTATTTATTTGGTTATAGTCATTGGTAGGCCACATGTTTGTTTCTTCAATCACACTAATTAATTTATTTATAAAAGAAATTTTTTTTATGCCCACGGAATCTCCGATTCGGTGGGCATCTAGTTTTTGGCCTGTCTGCACGTCTATCTGCACGTCTGTCTGCACGGAAATGATTATTGAATGGAATAGAGTTCAACACATTGTGGGGAAAAGAGCTATTGCTCCTGTTGTGGAATCTCTCTTTTCTATTACAATGTTGTCCAAATGTTCTTGCTACAGAGGTATAAGATGTCAGTATTGGGAAAAAAGTTAAAAGGGACACTCTGGCAGTCAAAGCTCATGAAACCAGTTTGTTCGTATTTGTGTCACATGCTTTGGCACTTCTTCATCTGTCTATTTATTTGATTTTTACTTGATTGTCAATTTGCACTGAGTCACGTTAAAGTTTAGTTTTTAGCTCCACTGGCTGAAGGCCAGTCAAGCATAAGTCATGGCGAATTGTCCAGCTATCATACTTTATAAAATCTTCTCCTCCCAAACTGGTTAGCTGATTTTCCAATAATGTTATAGAAATGTTCCTTTTGTGACCCTCTTTCAGATTTATTCAAGCCATGTTGATTGGTCAAAAAACAACATGGCCACCTTTTATGGCTTAAGTAAAACTTGGTATGAAGATTATTTTCAAACAATTTTGTAGAAATGTTCTACAGGTGACCGTCTATGAGATTCTTTCAAGCCATGTTGGTGATAAAACATGTATGCCAGTGGTTGACTGTTTCATATTATATGGCTGAAATGAAATCTTTGGGGGCCGGGCTGTTTTGCATCATATAGCTATAGTGAAAACTTTAAAATCAATTCTCCACCAAAAGAATGTAGCCGTTTTTCATATAGTTATGTCTCGGCCAACTTTCTTTCCAACATTTGACAAAAGTCATTGCTACATGCGTCATTTGTCTTCCACCAATGGGCTAATTCTATGTTGAAAAGCAGCTAGTTGCTTGGGAAGATTGTTGTGTGGTGAACTGGTGTGAGAAAACCAGGAAATGCTTGAGTAGGTGAACTGGCCGCCGTGATATGACTGAGAAATTGTTAAAAATGGCGTTAAACCCCAATCAATCAATCAATCAATCTTATAATTTTGTAGTAATGCTCCTTGAGTGATCCTCTATGAGATTCATTCAAGTCATGTTAATTGGTAAGAAAACCTGTATGCCAGTATTTAAGCGTTTTGTTTAATCATTGCAAATCATGGGCCATCAGGGAACAGGGCTGATTTACATTATATGGCTATAGTGATTTTATTTTAGCCTTATGACATTGGCTGTAGTGAAAACTTTAAAATTCTTCTCCTCCGAAAAAATTTGACTGATTCTCAAATAAATTTGAAGAAATATTCCTTGGGTGACCCTATAACCGAATCCTTTAAGCCATGTTCATTGGTTGAAAGACATGACCACCAGGCTTAAATAAAGTCTGATTTTGATATTCTAACTTCTCCATAAACAGTTCCTTGGTGACCTATGTGTTTCCTCAAGTCATATTTTTTTGACAAAAGACGCACCAATCGGTTATTTTGATTTTGTCAATGGAGCTATATTCGGTTCCTTTTGTTTTAGCTGACCTGATGTAATGAGTTATTGTAGTTGACTGTGTAATTGGCATGTCAAGTCACATTGCATAAACTCAGGTGAGGGATCCTGTCATGTCCCTCTTGTTTACTTTTTAGATTACCTATGATTTATTGTGATCACTCAACGTCTGTCGTCCATTCAAGTCTTCTTCTCTTAAACTCGTGGTCCAATTTCAACCAAACTTCACAGGAATGTTCCTTAGGTGGCCCTAATAAAAACTGATCAAATATTTAATTTCTATGTAGATCTCAAGTTGCTTAAATCAAAAAGGGGGGAAATGGCAAAACTTAAATATTCTTCTCCTCTTAAACTGCTTGTCAAATTCTAAGCAAATTTGGTAGAATTGTTGAAAAACAGTGCAGCAATGTACAGATCTGGATACCGTGTTTCACAGCTTGTCTGTCCATCTGTATGCTCGACTGCTAAGCAACAAATGTGTTCCTTCTAGCAAGCATGTATTATGGTGTATTGTAATATTTTGTCCAATTTGTCTACAGCTGCATGCAGAATCTGGAGTGCCAGTGTTCAACATGTGTACTGACCTTTGCATACCCTGCTACACAATCTGTCAGGTTATGTTTATGCACATAATAGGTGATAATAGTTGTTAGGGTGATAGATTCGGGACTGAAAGTCATGTGTGCAATCTCAGCTTGGGACAGTCAACTAAGAAACCTGGGTTCTATCTAGGCAGTCAACTTGGGACTATCATGATGGAATGCTCTTTGGCAAGGCTCATTCCAAGGGATTATGAATAGTTGTTCTTTCACTGTAGTACAACTGAAATAATGTTTAAAATGGCATATCACTCTCAAAAAAACAAAATAATTAATCTTTCTCCAATATAGTCAAAGCACTGACAGCTGATTGTTACCATTAGGAATATGATGGACTTGTTGCAAACTGTTCTTGAATGTACAAAGTTTACAAATTATCGACACAAGATTCTGAAAGAGGGGAAAAAGCAAACAATTCAAGAATCTTCTTGTTAGATCCCCTAAGCTGAAGGCTCAAGGTGATCTATTCTGATCACTCTCTGTCTGCCGTTGTAGTCGTTAACTTTTACCATACTTAGCCCTTTCCCTCATATAGACACTTTCTGATGCCTCTGCAGCAGACAGCTTTTTGAAAACATAGTGACAAAAGAAGAAATTGTCAAAACGAGCAATTTCTCCTTTTGACATACTGTTTTCCACGTTTAGTCATAGGTTATCCATTCAATTATAGAGATATTCTAGTTTTTGACAAAATATGTTCAAAGTCGTCTGCTGCAGAAATGTTGTATGAGGGAAAGGGTTAAACAGCATCTCCCCCTAAATCACTGGACTAATTTCAATCAGATTTCACTGGAATTATCCTTTGGTGGTACTCTTTCAATATTCTATGAAACACTATGGTTGCTTCGGCATTAGATAGGAGGAGTATTCTTTTTCTCTGAATCCACTTGTCAGATTCCAATATCGTTTTATAGAAATGTTCCTTGGGTGACCCTCTACAATATTGTTCAAGCCAAAATTGATAATTTGAAAAACATGGCCACCAGACGGTATCAGAAAAAGGGCAAAGTGACAGAATTTTAAAGTTCCATTCTTATTAAAGTTTTCATCTGATTTCAAGATAGTATAGCAGAAATGTTCCTTTAGTGACACTATACATAATTTGTTCAAGCTATATTGATTGGTTGAAAACATAGCTGCCAGTTGGCATCAGGAAAGGGGTAAAATGAACTTTAAGCTTCAAACTACCTCTCCCTCAACCAAACAAACAATATCAACCAAACTTCAAAGAAATGTTCCTATGGTGGTCCTCTGTTCAAAGATTTAATGCATTATTACAATTGTCCTTTACTGATCAGCTGTCTAATTTGAAGTTCCTTCCTACTCTCAATTAAATGTTCACCTCTATAAGCAGTAGCATTTCCTACTATACTATAACTCAGGTGATTGACTGAGGGCCATTCAGGCCCTCAAGTCTTAAAGTACTGGCTCAATTTGAAGATAATCGGAACAAATGTTCCTTAAATTAGGTTAACTATTAGGTTAATTGTTTAAATTATTCGGATCTGTTGAGCTATTAAAATCACTTGTCGTCTGTCTGTCCACATTTTTCTACAAACAACATCTCCTAAACAATTGGACAAATTTCTAAATGTTTCTTAGGTGGTCCTCTTCCAAAGTTATTTTAAGAAATAAATTCCATGCAGAACTTTGGAAAAGTAGGAAAAGTAGGAATATGCTAGAATAATGAAAACACTGAAGAATTTAAACCTTTCCAACATACAACAAATCTGCAGCAAACGATTGAAAAACATTGTGGTAAATCTAGAAGGAAAAATTGCACATGATGAGCAATTTTTCCTTTTCGTCAATGATTTCTAGATTCATCTGCTGCAGAGGCGTCAGAAAGCATCTGTATTTTCGAAAGGGTTAAATTATATGATATAAATGTCATTTATTTTGTTGTTTACAGCAATGCCGTTCCCAGATGTAACTTGACGTTTGTTGGAGCAAGGGGAGAGAATTATATTATAGATTATAAGGCAGGCGATTCTACAGAGAGGAGAAATACATTTAGACTTTGTGGATTAGATAGGGAAGATTATCGTAAGTTAACCCGTAATATACAACTTCTAAAAATGTTACTTTCATTTATTTAAGAGATTTCTATATTTTTTCCCATTTCAAATGTTTTCTAATTTGTCTGCTGCAGATTTATTTATAGGGAACAGTTACAGACAAGGAATGTAGGTGTTTTACGCTGCTTTCAACAATTGTTCAATTATATCTCGTCATTTTCGGAGTAAGTTACCAGTACTACTGAACACCAGGGAGTCAGTCGTATTGCTAAAGCCATTTCCCTGAGCACCGAGAAGGGAAAGCATTTACTAACAATTTAAAAGTCTTTGGTTTGACCCTGCCAGGGACCAATCCCTCTAGACACTTTACCACTACCACGATGACGTGGTTTAAGGGAAGTTAACATCATTGGAAAAGGAGTCATAATGAACATCAATACTGTGTACCCATGCTTTGTTGTTTATTAACTTGTTTGACCTTTGTTGCAGGTCGAAAGATTCAAGAAGAGAAACTTCCAAAGGTAGTTGAAATTGAAAGACAGAAAAAGGCAGCTTTAAAAGAAGCAATGGATACAAGTTGAAACAACTCATTTCAACAAGATGATTTGTAAAGACATTTACCATGCTGAAGAGTTAAGCTTAAAACAGGCAAATCTTGTTCCTGAGACAGCCTTCTAGCACTTATCCAGTTAAATCCTGCAATTGGTGTCGTCATTCCAAATTGTTGACACAAAATTGCACATTTATAAGCAGTTGTTGTTTTATATTGATAGATGTGTAGCGAACAGTGTGAACCAAGATTAGACTGTATGAATGTACAGGCTAGTCTTGGTCTACTATATCTGCACCTATAGTATACAGTTTTGCATAATAGGACAAGCAAAAGGTGTTTTAAAGTCACATATATCGGGATTATGGTTATCATGTACATGAGGAATAAAGGGAGTTGCTCCACATGTTCAGGAATGATAAGAATATATGTAAAGTGTACATGTACATGTATATGTATATGGATTTGGAATTTAGAATAAAATCTTTCACAAAACGGACTGGTAACTTGCAGGAAAGAAGTATGGGAAGTGTATTTTTAGCTCACCTGAGCTTTGCTCAAGGTGAGTTATTGTGATCGCCTTTTGTCCGGCGTCCGTCGTGCGTCGTCCGTCGTGCGTCGTCCGTCGTGCGTCAACTTCTTCTCCTCAGTAACCAGTGGGTCAATTGGGATGAAACTTCACAGAAAGCATCCTCTCAATGACCTCACCAGATTTCCTTCAAATTTTTGGAATCCATGCAGAATTCTGGTTTCCATGGCAACGAAACGAAAAAAACTTCAAAATTCTTCTTCTCCCAAACTGGTTGGCAGATTTTCAAATAATTTTGTAGAAATGTTTCTTGGATGATCCTCTATCAGATTCCTTCAAGCCGTATTGATTGGTCGAAAAACATGGCTGCCAGGGGGGGGCGGGGCTATTTTACCTTATATGGCTATAGTGAAAACTTAAAAAATCTTCTCCTCCGAAAGTGTAAGGCCGATTTTCAAATAATTTTGTAGAAATGTACCTTGGGTGACCCTCTATCAGATTCCTTCAAGCCATGTTGATTGGTCGAAAAACATGGCCGCCAGGGGGGGCGGGCTATTTTGCCTTATATGGCTATAGTGCAAATTAAAAAATCTTCTCCACCAGAAGTGTCAGGCCGATTTTCAAATAATTTTGTAGAAATGTTCCTTGGGTGATCATCTATCAGATTCCTTCAAGCCATGTTGATTGGTCAAAGAACATGGCCGCCAGGGGGCGGGGCTATTTTGCCTTTTATGGCTATAGTGAAAACTTAAAAAATCTTCTCCTCCATAAGTGTCGGGCCGATTTTCAAATAATTTTGTAGAAATGTTCCTTGGGTGACCCTCTATCAGATTCCTTCAAGCAATGTTGATTAGTTGAAAAACATGGCCGCCAGGGGGCGGGGCTATTTTGCCTTATATGGCCAAAGTGAAAACTTAAAATATCTTCAACATCTTCTCCTCAGTAACCAGTAGGTCAATTGGGATGAAACTTCACAGAAAGCATCCTCTCAATGACCTCACCAGAATTCCTTCAAATTTTTGGGATCCATGCAGAATTCTGGTTTCCATGGCAACGAAATGAAAAAAAATTCAAAATTCTTCATCTCCCAAACTGCTTGGCAGATTTTCAAATAATTTTGTAAAAATGTTCCTTGGATGACCCACTTTCAGATTCCTTCAAGCCATGTTGATTGGTCAAAAAACATGGCCGCCAGTGGGCAGGGCTATTTTGCATTATATGGCTATAGTGAAAACTTAAAAAATCTTCTCCTCCAAAAGTATCTGGCCGATTTTCAAATAATTTTGTAGAAATGTTCCTAGGGTGACCCTCTATCAGATTCCTTCAAGCCAAGTTGATTGGTCGGAAACTATGGCTGCCAGGGGGCGGGGCTTATATAGCTAAAGTGAAAAAAAAATAAAAAATCAGGTGAGCGATTCAAGGGCCATCATGGCCCTCTTGTTTTTTCATCATTTAAGCCAATTCCCTGATACAATTAAATCAACACTAATATAGTGTCGCTGATTTTACATATAATCCCTTTTCGCCCACGATTGGTCCCAATCTGAAAGTCTAGAATGGTATTCGTGTGATGATAGTTGCGAACTCCTGATGGTCAGTTTATTAGATCACCTGAGCTCAAGGTGATCTATTCTGATTACTCTCTGTCTGTCGTTAACTTTTAGCTTTAAA
Source organism: Serripes groenlandicus (assembly GCA_031761405.1). Classification (NCBI taxonomy): domain Eukaryota; kingdom Metazoa; phylum Mollusca; class Bivalvia; order Cardiida; family Cardiidae; genus Serripes; species Serripes groenlandicus. Next base: position 184,373,865 of record JASEVX010000001.1, on the reverse strand, counting down.
CAACATCTTCTCCTAAACCATAGGACCAATTTCAGCCAAACTTCACAGGAATGTTCATTTGGTGGTCCCCTTTTAAAATTGTCAAAATTGTTCTAAGACTTAAATTCCATGGAGAACTTTTGTTGCTGCGGCATTAGAAATGGGGCAAAATGTCCAAACTTTAAAATTCTTCTCTGCTGAATCTGCTTGTCAGATTACAATATAATTTGGTAAATCAGAAAAGAGGCAAAATTACAAAAATTTAATAATCTGTACTCATGAAAGCGCTTGTCTGATTTAAAGATAATTTTGTAGAAGTGTTCTTTCATTGATCCTCTACATACTGTGTCAAGCCATATTGATTAGTTGAAAGACATAGTAACCAAGGGGCATCAGAAAAGGGGTAAATATTTAATTTTTGCTTCAAATCACTAGACCAATGTCATCAAAACTACAAAGGAATGAATGTTCCTTTGGTGGTCCTCTTGCAAAATTGTTCAAAGATTTAAATTCCATGGAGAGGTTTTCCCGGGCATCAGAAAGCACTCAAAATGCCTAAATTCTTCTCCTCTGAATTTGCTTGTTGTATTTGAAAAATGAATGTTTTGCTTTAAATGATATTTCTTTCTAATTCACTGGATCAGAAAGGGGGGATAGCCAAACTTTCAAATTCTCCACCCTTTGAATTCTCTTGTCAGATTCAAAAATGATTTGAGTGGATCAAAAATTGTTTAAACTATATAGATTTGTTGATTAACATGAAACCCAGGAGTCATCAGAAAAGGGACAAGCTGATTCATTGACTGTCCATTCCCTGCAGTTTCCATTTCCAGGTTTTATAAAAATTATCCCTAATATTGGCAAATACACACATACACTCTGGTGATCGATTTAGGGCCATCTTGGCCCACTTGTTATTAATCCTTTTTCAAAGACGTCTGCTTCAGATGTGTCTACATGTTGGAAATCCTTAATGGTGAGCATTATTTAGACAAATCTTAGGCATTTTACAGTCTTTGAAGGAAAGCTATTTTGCGTTTGTCAATTTCACATTGTATGTTGTACCAACCTAGCAGACTAAATACCATATCTGTACGTGATCTACAGTGCAAATGTTGTGATTTTTTGCCACATAATTTCCAAAGTTTGCAACATTCTGGATATTTAAAGAAGACATAGAATGCAATAGCTCACATCCGTACAGTGTAGACGAAATTGGTATTGTTTTCATTAGTGAACCCATTGTAATAAGGTTGACATATCAAATGTTGTTTAATGCTAGTAAAGAGAACATAAAGGCCCGTCCTTTGCTGATACCAAGAGGTACAAAACTGTGAAGTTTGGCAAAGAGAACACCTCCATTTGAACAAATATAAATTTCAACTTGTTACCGCTACTTAAGAGTAATTGCTCTTATTAGTCACCTACTGATCGAAGATCGGTTTTGGGACTATAGGTTTGATCGAATCCGTCTGTCGATCCCACATAACCTTGTCCGGCCCGCATCTTAACCATGCATCATAGGATTTCCAAGAAACTTGGCACAAACGTTCACCATGATGAGGCAGCGTGTCATGCTCAAGACCCAGGCCTGTACCTCAAATGTAAAGGTCACTAAGAGTTCAAAGGTCAAAATGAGTACTTTTTGATAGGACTACCTTGTCCAGCCCACATTTCAACCAAGCATCATAGGATTTCAAAGAAATGTGGCACAAACGTTCACCATGATGAGGCATTTTGTTGCGAACAAGATACAGGCCTGTACCTCAAATGTCAAGGTCACACTTAGAGGTCAAAGGTCAAAATGAATATTGCTCACATTGCAACCATGCATCGGGTTGAAATGAGAAATGTTTGATAGGACTGTATTCAAAATAGATAATTGTGTATTTGTTCTTGTATTCCATTAGTAAACTATCAAAAATAAATAAATATTGACAGGACAACAGATATACAATGCGTATTTTATGTGGGACAAATAAGACCAGTCGCTTATTATTCCGATGTATTAATTTTCTACAACCTACAAAATAAAATAAACATTTCGAGTTATTAATTGGAGTCGTTAGACGCTTGTCATTTTTTGTAAAGCATTTGCAATACACGGATCATTATCAACACGATATTAGGCAAGAATATCGATTTTTGGCTAAAACCATGTCACAAATCGTGATTTCGCTTGAAAATCCCAGTTTCTTATCTCTGTGTTCATATGTCTGTGTCCAAACATAAAATATTCCAAAAAATCTATTTCACTTTTTCTACATGGCATTTGTCCCAAATTTGTTGTGTAAAGGATTTGTCCCATACCATACGAAAGGGGGGAAAAACCTTGCGAGGCAGAGATCCGACTGATCATGATTTTTTGTCCCCCGCTTTTAGCGAAAGCTGGGGACTATTATTTCTCATTCGTCAGTCCGTCCGTCAGTCCGTCAGTCCGTCCGTCAGTCCGTCAGTCACGCTGTCACAACAACTTTAACCTTGGTCATAACTTCTGAACCGTAATAGGTACTGCTTTCATATTTCACATGTGTACTCCTTGTGACAACCCCTTTCCATCAATACCAATTTTTTTGACCTTGTGACCTTGACCCTGACGAGTTATGGCCCTTTACTCCTATGTATGACTAAATTCATTTCCGGGCTATTTCTCTGCAACCGCTTTTTGGAATTTTATGAAACTTCATAGGAAGGATCACCACCAAGTGTAGATGCGCATATGGTGTTTGCGTTCCGGTTGGATTATTTTGCACGGAGTTATGGCCCTTTACCCCACCATCAGGCTATGTATGACTAAATTCATTTCCGGGCTATTTCTCTGCAACCGCTTTTTGGAATTTTATGAAACTTCATAGGAAGGATCACCACCAAGTGTAGATGCGCATATCGTGTTTGCGTTCCGGTTGGATGATTTTTCACGGAGTTATGGCCCTTACTTCTGAACCGTAATAGGTACTGCTTTCATATTTCACATGTGTATTCCTTGTGACAACCCCTTTCCATCAATACCAATTTTTGTGACCTTGACCCTGGCGGGGGACCATGATTCTCTGAATTTGCTTGTTGTCTTTGCTTTTTAGTTGTGAATCACTCTGTAAGTTTCTTGAGACGATTCATGACCAAGAATCTACCACACAAATATGCAATTTGATCTTATTATGCAATTAACACTGAAACTATCCAAATGCGTAATTTGTGCTGAAGCGGTTGTGAGTAAATCCTCACGCGCTATTAAGTAAGCATTTCCCATAGTCTCTCCTAAATTTCAGTGTTAAAATCTGTGACATTTTGTGTTTGTGAAATTGGATGATTTCATTTGGATTATAAAGGATTTTTATACCCCCGCAAACAAATTTTGGGGGGGTATATTGGAATCACCCTGTCCTTCCCCAGTCTGTCTGTCTGTCCATATGTCTTGTAAGCGCAACTCCTCCTTAACGGCTGGACCAATTCTGATGAAACTTTACACAGTTGCAGTACACAACCTGAGGATGTGCATAAAGTAAGATTACCCCAGTCAGAAATATTGCCATTATTTAGTCGAATCCTGCAATATGTGGCAACAGGTCTCGTAAGCGCAACTCCTGAACAGCTGGACCGATACTGATGAAACTACACAGTTGCAGTACACAACCTGAGGATGTGCATGAAGAAGACTTATCCTAGTCGGTAATATTTCAAGGGAGATAATTGACATATGATATGGCCTAATCTGCCTTCCAGGGGGAATGCAAAATTGGTTCTTCTCTATGCATTTCCCTGTATAGAAAAGGTTGTTCACTTTAACAATATAAACTGTAGTGTGGGACGTGGGGTTATCCTTTTGTGAGTACTCACAGTTCTAGTTTATGCAGGTTTGTGAGAAATTATTTTACAATTTATTCTTTAACAAACAAATAAATCTTTTGAAAGTTTGGTCAAATATAAAAAAATCAGTTTTACCCTTTTATTGCACATGTCGACCATTTTCTTTGTTGAAGACACGTTTGTAGCAGACTACTTTTGAAAAAACATTGTGACTAAAGGAGACATTGCTCACACTTAGCAGTTTCTCCTTTTGCCATAATGTTTTCAACTGTTTTCAATGATTGTACATTATATAATTTCCTAATATCTAAAAAAATTTACACATGTCAAGGTCGTGTTTTTGTTTACCGTCCATGGTCACACGCTGTAAGAATTGTGCATAGAGAAATGCACAGCCAACTTTATATAGTAACAATATTTTGGGATCCTTGAAACTGCATTTTGAATAATTGAAGTTTATGTTTGTTAACTTTTGGGAGTAATTTTCTTACGGAAAAGTCGAGACTTAAGCTGTTGAAAATCAGACGTGGTCAAACGCGTCTGTATGGAGTAACGGATAGAGGCAGTGGATTGCGTCTGTATCGGGGAATCGACAGACGCGCTTAAACGCGTCTGTATGGGGGAAAGGGTTAATATGAGCAATTTCTCATTTTTACACAATGTTTTCTACTGTCATCTTCTACAGGAGGAAAGATTTAACAAAACAACCTTATTTGGTTCATTTGCCTTTAAATAATTTAAAAATGGTACTAATGGCTTACCCCACTTGACGCTCAGAATCGTAGGGTTGGAATTACGACTGACTTGCTAATGGACCAGAAGTACTGATAATTTACCTAGGGTATGCCGTAATAAAACTAAACTTGTTGAAAGTGCCGTAAAACACCATCCAAAAACAGCCATTTGTCTTAAAGTGTTGTTGCAACAATGTTTCATATTCCATTCAAAATTATACTAAAAGTAACATTTTTTCTGGAATCTACCACACTAAACTTAGAGTGTTTACTTATGAAATTGGGCATACATGTCATATATAGATAAAATTGTCTTTGTATTTGTTGCTAAGGGTATTTTGTTTATTATAAAGTATTTCAGAGTCTCGTTTGAACATGTTCACATGCTCTTGTTGCACAGACAGAAAATGAAGGGGATCAAGATCATATCCTACAAAGATTATATGCAAGTTTGGTCTGGATTGCTGGATGCTGCACAACTAAAGGTAACCTTAACCCTTGGCCACATACAAAAAGATCTGCAGTAGAGGACTTAAACCCTTTCCCTCATATAGACACTTTTTGATGACTCTGCAGCAGACAGCTTTTTTGAAAACATAGTGACAAAAAAAGAAATTGCTCAAAATTGCAATTTCTCTTTTTGACACTGTGTTTTCCACTTTTAGTCACAGGTTATCCATTCAATTATATAGATTTTCTATTTTTAACAAAATATGTTCGAGGTCGTCTGCTGCAGAATTGTCATATGAGGGAAAGGGTTAAAACATCTTGGCATAAATATAGAAAATCCCTATTGACGAGAGTTTAATATTTGTTTCAGTTGAAAATATTGTTGCTCTTAAAGAGTCGTCTGCTGCAGATGCTTCAAATTGCATCTCCTATGGGGAAAGGATAGATTGACATAAATCTTCAGCTGTTTTGCAAAAGCAATTTCTTTTTTTGCAACAATGTTTTCAAATATTATCTTCTGCAGAAGTGTCAGATACATCTATATGTGGGAAAGAGATAAACCTATCCCAAATATGATACATCCGCATTGGACTTCTTAGAATTAACTCATCCAGGCAAAAACTTGGACAATCTGTATATTTATTGAATATTGTTGAACACATTGTGACAAAAGGAGATTATTAGAAATTCCTCATTTTGTTACTATGCCTTCAAAAGTCGGTACTACAGATGCATCAAAATGTGTCTGCATGTTTGAAAAGGGAAAAACATGAAAGGAATAGTACTTTGATGTGTATTTACAGGAATTTTCTGCAGCAGGCATTAGTATTGAAACCAGAAGTCGGCTAACAGATGAATTGTATGGTGAACTGATGTCCTTCATTTTGATAATTCTTGGCAAACTTTATCTGAGTTCAGCAGTGGATAGTGCATCTAATGAGGTATGAACACACAGACGTGCGGATGTGGCTGAGCTAAAACATAAAAAGCTTATCTTCAGTTTGGTTAGAAGTCAAAGACATGTCAGATTAGTGGCAGAGCTCTGGTTTAACCCATTCACAGTTCCTGCTGTAGTTTTGTTGTATGTGGGAAAGGGTCTAGAAAGCTTAACCCATTCACAGTTACTGCTGTAGTTTTGTTGTATGTGGGAAAGGGTTTAGAAAGCTTAATCCATTCACAGTTACTGCTGTAGTTTTGTTGTATGTGGGAAAGGGTCTAAAAAGCTTAACCCCGTTCACAGTTTTTGCTTCAGATTTGTTGTATGTGGTAAAGGGTTTAGAAAGCTTAACCCATTACCACATTCAACAAGTCTACAGAACACAACTCAATAAGAAGATATCTAAGTAAGAATATTAAATATCTACATAAATGAAAGTAAAAGTATTGAAAAGAATTGAAAGGCAATAATTTGGAAAATATTCATAAATGAAAGTATATTTATTGAATTGATTTAAAATTATTTTGGCAAAAGCATCAATCTACTTGTACAATTTTGTTTTCAAATATGGTCGGGTGCAGATGGGTCAAAACAAGGCTTTTAAATGGTACATTTGCAAACAGAAAAGACATTGTCCAGAGGAACAGGTTGATAAGAGGCTTTACTGGTTGAATATATTTTCTACAAAGAACTGACTTAGCTGCAGACAACTTTGAAACATGTTTAAACAGCAATGGAAAATCTCTATTAATGAAGTTACATGACTTGTATATTGTTTGAGAATAAACATGTAGTACAAACAACATGCAGAAAAGAGAAAGCTCTAGAGTCTTTAAACTCAATGACTGAAGACTGTTAGCCCTTTTCCACATACAGGAAATCTGCAGCAGACGTCTTTGAAAACATTTTAGCAAAATCATGGACAATCTCTATAAATGAAAGTATAATTACTAAATCAACTTGAAAACATTGTGGCAAAAGGAGAAATTGCTCATCATGAGCAATTTCTTTGTTTGCCTCAATGGTTTCATAAGTTGAGGCGTCTGTATATGGTAATAGGTTAAACATTTTAGCAAAATCATGGACAATCTCTATAAATGAAAGTATAATTACTAAATCAACTTGAAAACATTGTGGCAAAAGGAGAAATTGCTCATCATGAGCGATTTCTTTGTTTGCCTCAATGGTTTCATAAGTTGAGGCGTCAGGAAGCGTCTGTATATGGTAATAGGTTAAACATTTTCTGCAGATGTGTCAAAATTGATCTGCATGTGGGATATTGTTAAGGATTCATACCAAAACAACTGTTTTGACTGCTGGTGTAAAAATACTTTTGTACTTTGATGTGATTTATAGGAGGAAGGACCTTCCATTTCTGATGTAGACCCAGATGAACTTGGTGTTGCCAGTGCAGATCCATTGCTAGATCAACAAGCAAACAAACCCAAGGACCATCAAGTATTTATAAATCTTGTGGACTTCTGTAGGTAAGGGTCTGTTCATTTAGAGTGGAACATTAGTGGCTACTGGCTAGTAATTTAAAATACATCAGTTGATACTGCTTTCTCAGTTAGATTCAGTATTGACCCTTTCTTACATACACCAAATCTGAAGCAGACTTATTTGAAAACGTCTGGATAAAAATATGAAATCTCTCTATAAATGTAGGTATTATTATACAATAGAGTTGAAAACATAGTGACAAAAGGAGGAAGTGCTCATTATAGTTCCTGCTGCAGATTTTTCGTAAGTGCAAAAAAAGGTTAACTTGCATGTATTTTTCTTCAAATTTGTAATTTATTTTACGAAAAATGCACATGGTGGGATACAAGGCAACCAGATTAAATTTGATGTTAACAAATTTATGTGATAATATTAAACATGATTTTTAGCTGCACTGGCTGAAAGCAGTGCATGTGTGCGTAAACATTTTGCTTCTCCTCCCCAACTAATTGGCCAATTCGGATAAGACTTCATAGGAAGCATCCTCTTAATGTCATCTCCTAAATTCCTTCAAATGTGTTGGATCCATGCAAAATTCTGGTTTCCATGGCAACCGAAAGAAAAACATAGCGCAAACTTAAAAAATCTTCTTCTCTGAAAGTGCCGGGCCGATTTTCAAATAATTTTGTAGAAATGTTCCTTGGGTTGCCTTCTATCAGATTCCTTCAACCCAAGTTGATTGGTTAAAAAAACATGGCAGCAAGGGGGCGAGGCTATATTGGCTTATATGACTGAAGTTTAAACTTAAAAAATCTTCTTCTCCGAAAGTGTCAGGCTGATTTTCAAATAATTTTATAGAAATGTTCCTAGGGTGACCCTCTATCAGATTCCTTCAAGCCATGTTGATTGGTCAAAAAACATGGCCCCCAGAGTGGCGGTGCTGTTTGGAGATTTAATTTTTGCCTAATGGCAGTGGAGCGATACTGGTCCTCTTGGGCCTCTTGTTGTTTAACCCTTTCCAACATACAGACATTTGCTGACACCTCTGCAGCAGATGACTTTTGAAAACAGTGTAACAAAAGGAGAAATTGCTCAATATGAGCAATTTCTCCTCAGGTCATAATTTTTTCAACTCCTTTTAATAATTAAACCCTTATTTATGGAATTTTTTCATCTTTTTGCCAAACATTTTTGAAATTGTTTGAAAGGTCAGGACGAGGTCATTTTCGGTGGTAGTGTGGGGCCTCTTGTAACAAAGGTCCTGGTTTTGAATCTTGGTGTGAGCAGTTCTGTTCTGTTGGATGTTCCCAAACATGTGGAGCAATTAGTTCTCCAGTAATACTAATATAATATTGTCAAATATTACAATATTTGCAAACAATTAAACTATGTGAAATGTACAAGTTGACTTTTTAGCACAAGGTGAGTTATTGTGATTGCCTTTTGTCCGTCCTGCGTCGTCCGTCCTGCGTCAACTTCATCTAGTCAGTAACCAGTGGGTCAATTGGGATGAAACGTCACAGAAAGCATCCTCTCAATGACCTCACCAGAATTCCTTCAAACTTGTTGGCAGATTTTCAAATAATTTTGTAGAAATGTTCCTTGGATAACCCTCTATCAGATTCCATGTTGATTGGTCGAAAACATGGCCACTTTGGGGGGCGGGGCTATTTTAACTTATATGGCTACAGTGAAAGCTTAAAAAACTTCTCCGACGAAAGTGTCAGGCCGATTTTTAAATAATTTTGTAGAAATGTTCCTTAAGTGACCCATTATAAGATTCCTTCAAGCCATGTTGATTGGTCAAAAAACATGGCCGCCAGTGGGCAGAGCTATTTTGCCTTATATGGCTATAGTGAAAACTTAAAAAATCTTCTCCTTCAAAAGTGTCAGGCCGATTTTCAAATAATTTTGTAGAAATGTTCCTTAGATGACCATCTATCAGATTCCTTCAAGCCATGTTGATTGGTGAAAAAACATGGCCACCATGGGGGCGGGGCTATTTTGCCTTACATGGCTATAGTGAACACTTAAAAAATCTTCTCCTCCGAAAGTGTCCAGCAGATTTTCAATTTTTTTTAGAAATGTTCCTAGGGTGACCCTCTATTAGATTCCTTCAATCCAAGTTGATTGGTTGGAAACTATGGCCGCCAGGGGGCGGGCTTATATGGCTAAAGCGAAAAAAATTAAAATCAGGTGAGCGATCCAGGGCCATCATGGCCCTCTTGTTGTTTAAAGTGTAGATCCAGGTCAGATCATTCATCCTATGCAACCACAGCCTTATGTACATTTTTTATATATTAATCACAAAAGCTTGTAGGAAGCTTCAGTAAAATTATTTTGAGGCAGTAAGAAATTGTACAGACTGTTTTAACCCTTTCCCACATACAACATATCTGCAGCAGATGGCTATGAAAACATACCCGGAAAAAATTGGTAACTCCCTTTAAATAAAAGTACAATAATTGAGTAGAGTTGAAAACATAGTGACAAAAGTAGAAATTGCTTGTTTAGAGCATTTTAATCTTTGGTTGCCATGTTTTCCAAAATCTGTCGGATGCAGTGGTGTCAGAAAGTGTCTATTTGAGGAAAAGGGTTAAACCTACAAAGTTCTATAATACCAAACCATTTTAAGATTGTAGAGATCTATTGCCTGTGATGTATTATGAGAAGTTTGAAGAGTGGATGTTTACATATACTCTTCGGTTAATTTTGATGTCATCAGAGTAAGTATGTAAATGTTTGGAGACACATCTGGCTATTTGCCTCTTCACTAAGGCATCATTTCACCCCCTTTTCCAACATTCAACAAATCAGCAGCAGACGCCTTTGCAAACATGGTGACAAAAACCTGAAAAATCTCCATCATCTAGGCAAAATATAGAAAATCTCTATAAATTGAAATATGAAAAATTGTGACCAATGGAAAAATGCTTTTTTTGAGCAATTCCTTCTTTTGTCACAATGATTTCAAGTTTTCTGCTGCAGGGGTGTCAGAAAGTGTCAATATGTGGGGGAAGGGTTAAAGTTACAATACATTGTACATCTGTATAGTTGATGTACCATAACTTAATATCTTTACCTCATCAGATAAATATGAGACTTGGAAATTTGGAAAATCCCTGGAAATGTTAAGTTTGATATATAGGTGAAAACATTGTGTCATTATGAGCAATTTCTCCTTTTACTAGAATGTTTCAAAAGGCGTTTGCTGCTGCATGTGGGAAATGATTTACAAATGTTTAAAAAAAGAGTTCTGAGATTGTGGAGAAAATGTTAAATTTGTCCTTTCAATTTCAGTAACCTGTTAGCAAGCGTTTTCTACAAATTAATGTCTGTATGCATGAAGATTGCCAACAAGCTGGACAATTTTCAAGTGACTATTGATATGCCTCTTCATCTTGCGATAGCTAACCACCTGATGCATCTGCAGCAGACAATTTAAAAATATTGTTGGAAAAGGAGAAATTCAAATACATCTTTAAATGGGAAAGCGTTAAAACAGTTATTATCTTTTGAGCCAGGCCACACAGAAATTGTTTGGTCACAGTTGCCCGATATCCTTTCTAACTTGTAGACACATTTTGATGCATCTGCAGCAAACGACTTTTGAAATCATTGTGGCAAAAAAAGAAATCGCTCGTCTCGTCTCTCATTTGTTGAGATTTTTCATGTTTTTGCCAATATGTTATGAAAGTCGTCATATGCTGATTTGTCATATTTGGGAAAGGGTTAAGAGGCTTCCATAAGGCCTCTATAGCTAGAAGGTCTTACAATTGCATGTTATTTACAGAGTTATAGCCCTTTTACTTATTAAGTTATGGTGTAGGTCAAGGTGCTGTTTTGGGGGTATTTATCATCTTTAGTGATAGTTCTAGTTTGTATTGTAATAAAAATCTTTACCAAGATTACAATTTACTGCAACTTTCTATGTACCAATGTTTGAGGGTTGGTGATGGTTGCATCTGAGATTTTTTTATGCCCCCGGAATCATAGATTCGGTGGGCATATAGTTTTTGGCCTGTCTGCATGTCTGTCTGTCTGTCTGTCTGTCTGCACGTCTGTCTGTCTGCACAAAAAAAACTTTAACCTTGACCACTACTTTTGAACCATAACAGGTACGGCTACCATATTTCACATGTGTATTTCTTGTGACATGACCTTTCTGTCAGTACCAACATTTTTTACCTTGCGACCTTGACCTTTGACCTATTGGCCTGTCTGCACGTCTGTCTGTCTGCACAAAAACACCTTTAACCTTGACCACTACTTTTGAACCATAACAGGTACGGCTACCATATTTCACATGTGTATTCCTTGTGACATGACCTTTCTGTCAGTACCAACATTTTTGACCTTGCGACCTTGACCTTTGACCTAGATGTTGCCATTCTCAAAAAAAAACCTTTAACCTTGGCCATTACTTTTGAACCATAACAGGTACGGCTACCATATTTCACATGTGTATTCCTTGTGACATGACTTTTCTGTCAGTACCAACATTTTTGACCTTGCGACCTTGACCTTTGACCTAGATGTTGCCATTCTCGAAAAAAACCTTTAACCTTGGCCATTACTTTTGAACCATAACAGGTACGGCTACCATATTTCACATGTGTATTCCTTGTGACATGACCTTTCTGTCAGTACCAACATTTTTGACCTTGCGACCTTGACCTTTGACCTAGATGTTGCCATTCTCGAAAAAAACTTTAACCTTGGCCATTTCTTTTGAACCATGACAGGTAGGGCTACCATATTTCACATGTGTATTCCTTGTGACATGACCTTTCTGTCAGTACCAACATTTTTGACCTTGCGACCTTGACCTTTGACCTAGATGTTGCCATTCTTGAAAAAAACTTTAACCTTGGCCATTACTTTTGAACCATAACAGGTACGGCTACCATATTTCACATGTGTATTCCTTGTGAAATGACCTTTCTGTCAGTACCAACATTTTTGACCTTGCGACCTTGACCTTTGACCTAGATGTTGCCATTCTCGAAAAAAACCTTTAACCTTGGCCATTACTTTTGAACCATAACAGGTACGTCTACCATATTTCACATGTGTATTCCTTGTGACATGACCTTTCTGTCAGTACCAACATTTTTAACCTTGCGACCTTGACCTTTGACCTAGATGTTGCCATTCTCAAAACAAACTTTAACATTGACCACTACTTTTGAACCATAACAGATTGTGACATGACCTTTCTGTCAGCACCAACAATTTTCACCTTGCGACCTTGACCTTTGACCTAGATGTTGCCATTCTCGAAAAAAACTTTAACCCTGACCACTACTTTTGAACCATAACAGGTACGGCTACCATATTTCACATGTGTATACCTTGTGACATGACCTTTCTGTCAATACCAAAATTATTCACCTTTCGACCTTGACCTTTGACCTAGATGTTGCCATTCTAGATTTTTTTTTAACTTTGACCACCACTTTTGAACCATAACAGGTACGGCTACCATATTTCACATGTGTATTCCTTGTGACATGACCTTTCTGTCAGTACCAACATTTTTGACCTGGCGACCTTGACCTTTGACCTAGATGTTGCCATTTGGGGGCATCAGTGTTTCACAAACACATCTTGTTTATTTTGTTGTTCCTAGGGTGACCATCTATCAGATACCATTCAGCTATATTGATTATTAAAGAAAAACAACATTGACACAAGGGTTGTTTTGCCTTATATCTTCTCCTGATCAGCCTCGTGAAGTTGTGGAAGAGCATCCACCTTGGGTGCGGGAGGTTGCCGGTTTGATCCTTGCTGGGTCATACCGAAGACTTTAATAATGGTAGTAATGTCTGCACTCCTTCACGTTCAGGGTTGCCGGGTAAGCAATTCAACTGACTGGCTGGTGTCACGATAAATGGATCAGTAGTACTGCTAACTTACCCAGGAAACGCTGTGATACAACAGAAAAGTTGTTGAAAGCGGCATAAAACACCAAACAATCAAACCTCTGATAAATTTTCAAAATATATTGTAGAAAGTTCTTTCGAATTTACTTCAAGCCAAATTGATTAAAGTCGAAAACATGGCCACCTTAATTGATTTAGTGAAATTTTTAGAATTATTCTCCAGTAATTTTGTAGAAATGTTTCTTGTGTGAACCTCTATCAGGGGGGTTGGGCTATTTTCCCCATCATGCTAAAAGTGTATGATTTAGAAATTTATCTCCGAAGAAAATGGATGTCTGATAATGAAAGAAAGTATATTTCTTTGGTGACCTTTTAGTTTCCTAAAGTCATATTAATTTGACAATAGCGGACATCATAGGGTTGGGTTATTTCGCCTTGTGGCAGTTGAGCTATGCCGGTACTCTTTTGCCTATTGTCTTAGCTTACCTGACCGCATAATGTTTTATTGTGGTTGGCATGACAAATCACATTGCATGAATTAGGTGGGCTATCCAAGGCCATCATGGCCCTCTTGTCATTATGTTTTATTCTAAATTTGTGTTCTATTCACAGGTTTTAAGCTGTATGAAACAGTACAGAGATGAACTGCTGGCTTCCTGCTTGACTTTTATATTGACTTTACCTAAGGAAATAATATCTGAACAAATGCTAGATGTTATACCAGCTATACAGCTATATTTTAGCCTGTTCCAACCTGCATGTTGATGCATATGCAGCAGACATTGTGACAAAGAAAGAAACCCTTAGACTCAGTTATTTACCCCTGACAATGGTTGCCATGGATGCACTGGAGTCCTGGTCAAAGACACTGCCACTTCACACTCTTCAACCTTACTACAAAGAGATCCTACCTAATCTTGATAACTATTTGAAAACTGTGGACCAAGGTGAGTTGCAGACTTGTTTGCTAAACCCTTTCCCACATACAAGAAATTTGCAGCAGACGACTTCTTAAAATGTTTTGGCAAATAGAAAAACATGTTCATAATGAACAATTCCTTTGACAACATTAAATGAAAGATATTATATCAGTGAAGCCAAGGTATAAAAATAAGGGGACACTTATACTATCTAGAGTGTTCACCTTGGGCTGTGACAGCACTACCTGGTCAGTCAAACAGCATCAGAAAATTTTAATGTTTCATTTTGTTACAACAAATTTTTGTTGGAGAAGGGGAAAGTGCTTGTATTCAGTAATTAAACCTTTTTCTTAAGGATTTTGTAATGCATCTGCTGCTTAACCCTTTCCCTCATACGACAAAAAATTAAAATCTCTTTAATTGAATGGATAAACTATGACTAAAATTGGAAAACATTGTGGCAAAAGAAGAAATTGCTCGTTTATAGCAATTTCTTCTTTTCTCACTATGTTTTCAAAAAGCCGTCTGCTGCAGAAGCGTCAGAAAGCGTCTATATGAGGGAAAGGGTTAACCCTGAAATGCTGTCTGTATTATTTATCCAGTCTCAGAAATATCGGATTTAAGATCTTTTCAACATTTCTGAATATCCTTTTATATATATGCAGCCAGTCTTTAACGTTTTGGCCACCTTAACCCACATGCTGACACATTTTCATGTATCTATCTTTACTAAAATTAGACAGGAAAAATGGTGCCAGAAGGAAAAAAGGTGTATAGCATTTGCTTTTGCAACACTGTTTTCCCCTCTATGTAATAAATATACTTTAACTCTTTCCCACATACAACAAATCTACAGCAGATGAATTTAAAAACAAATATGAACTCCCTTTAAATGAAAGTATAACAATTGAATAGAGTTGAAAAGATGATGACCAAAGGAGAAATTGTTTGTTTTGAGTAATTTGTCTGTCTGTTCATATGTCTTGTAAGCGTAACTCCTCCTTAACGGCTGGACTGATTCTGATGAAGCTTTACACAGTTGCAGTACACAATCTGAGGATGTGCATGAAGTAAGATTATCCTGGTCGGACATAAATCCGTCTGTCTGTCTGTCCATACGTCTTGTAAGCGCAACGGGGGTATCCTTTTGTGAGTTCACTCACAGTTCTAGTTCACATTAAGCCCAACTGCACTTGTGTCATCTTTAAACAAGTCAGTTGATGAGGCGTGTAATTGCATTGGTAGATCATTAATATAGAGTATGAAGAGGATTGGACCTAGCACTGAGCCTTGTGGTACATCTGATGCAATTGGAAGAGATGATGACAATTTGCCAGCAACTGACACTTTCTGGGATCTTTCGTCCAAATATGTTGTATTCAAACATATTGTTAAAAAGGAGTGGATGATTTATTAAATAAAATGCTTTGGTTAAATCAAGAAATACAGTTCCTATCACTTTTTAGCTCACCTATGCACGAAGTGCAAGGTGAGCTATTGTGATCACATTTTGTCCGGCGTCCGGCCTTCGTGCGTCGTGCATCGTCCGTCGTGCGTCGTCAACATTTCAGCTTGTTAACACTCTACAGGCTACATTTTGCATCCAATCTTCATGAAAGTGTATCAGAACATTCATCTCTATCAAATCTTGGACAAGTTTTAAACCTGGCCATATGAGGTCAAAGACGAGGTCACTAGGTCAAATTGAAGCAAAATCTTGTTAACACTCTGGAGGCCACATTTTCAACTTGAGCATGTTGAAACTTAATCAGAATGTTTGTCTTGATGAAATGTAGGTCAAGTTCGAACATGGGTCAAGTCAGGTCAAAAAGTAGGTCACTAGGTCAAATTGAAGGAAAATCTTGTTAATACTCCAGAGGCCGCAATTTTTGCTTCAGCGGTTTGAAATTTTGTCAGAATGTTTGTCTTAAAGATATCTAGGTCAAGTTTAATATGGGTCATATTGCATCAGAAACTAGGTCACTAGGCCAAATTGAGGCAAAATCTTGTTAACTCTGTAGAAGCTGCATGTTTCGCTTCAGCAGCTTGAAATTTGGTCAAATGTTGAGCTAAATGATATCTAGGCAAAGTTTGAATATGGGTCATGCCGGGTTAAAACTAGGTCACTAGGCCAAATTGAAGGGTAATCTTGTTAACACTCTTCATACTGCATTTTTAACTTGAGCATGATGAAACTTTATCAGAATGTTATTCTTGATGACATGTAAGTCAAGTTCGATCTAGGGTCATGTTGGGTCAAAAAATAGGTCACTAGGTCAAATTGAAGGAAAATCTTGTTAACACTCTAGAGGCTGCATTTTTTGCTTCAGAAGTTTGAAATGTTCTCATAATGTTTGTCTTAAAGATATCTAGATCGAGTTTGAATATGGGTCATATTGGGTCAGAAACTAGGTCACTAGGCCAAATTGAAGGAAAATCCTGTGAACTCTGTAGAAGACGCATTTTTTGCTTCAGCAGCTTGAAATTTGGTCAGAATGTTTGTCTGAATTATATCTAGGTCCATGTTTGAATATGAGTCATATCAGGTAAGAAAATATAGATCACTAGGCCAAATGAAGGAAAATCTTGTTAACACTGTGGAGGTTGCATTCAGAATAATTGTCTTGATGTGTTTTGCATTGCAGTACATTGTATAATTAAGGTGAGCGATCCAGGGCCATCATGGCCCTCTTGTTTGATATTAATTGCGTCAATCCATGTGACAATTATTTCTGTAAATGCTGTTTCACAAGAATGATTTGATCTGAATCCAGATTGAGTGTTATGGATGAGAGAATTTTTTTCAAGATATGTCTTCAAGTGATCACTCACATGTCTTTCTAGAATTTTTGATAATACAGGTAATATTGAAATTGGGCGGTTACATATAGTTACTGGTGTCAGATTTAGTTCCCTTCTTAAAGATCGGAATAACCTTTGCTTGTTTAAATAATGAAGGGAATTTACAGTTTGAGATACCTTGGTTGAAAATGTATGTAATAGGTTTTGATATGACCTTAGCACTTAATTGTAGAAATTTGGGCCCTAGGCTGTCAAGTCCTGTGGATTTAGTTGTGTCTGAAGTTGTTTTAGTACAAAATTTTCATTTATTGGGGCAATATGAAATTGTGTTGGAAATGACATGCGATCTTGTACAATATTATTAGATTATTTGGTGTATCTTTGAATACATTAGTAAAATAAGTATTGAAAATTTCTGCTGTTAACTCAGCATCCTCCACAGGATTTCCAGACTTGTCTGTAACGATGTATGACTGGTGGTTTTTTGTCTCTCCCGAAATATCTTTTAGGTTTTTTCAAAGTTTTTTGGGATTTTGTTTAGTTTGGTTTATTGATTTTGTATAGAATGACTGTTTTGCTTCGGATATCAGAGTTTTTGTTTTGTTGCGCCAGTATTTGAATTCACTGATCTTATTTTGTGTTTTTGCCTTATCACGTTGTCTTGATGCACATCCAATTTCTGCATTATACCAGTCTGGGAGGTTATTGTGTTTGACACGCTTTTGTTTGAGATGTGCATGTGTGTTAAGAACATCTGTAAACATAGAGATAAAACAGTCTAGAGAATCATCAACATCGTCATAAATTTCAATAATGGACCAAATCTGGTTGTTGAGACAAGTATTAAATTTGTTTTCATCCAAAGTTTTAATATTTCTATAATTTATAATATTATGAAGAGGTCCTGAAGTATTACTGCAACTCAACTTCCGAGTGAAACAGACTGGATAGTGGTCACTGAGAGATATTTTTGGTACTTTAACATTTATAATATTACAAGGTGTATTTGTATATAAATGATCTATTATTGTTGAGGTGTGATTGGTTACTCGTGTTGGAATTTGCACAAGTTGTTTTAAATTAAATGCATATGTAACAGCATTCCAAGATGAATTTGAACATTTTGAGTTTGAAAAGTTGAAATTGAAATCTTCAACTAATATAATTTCTTTATTTTCAGTGTATACAGTTTCTAGTAATATTTGCATTTCATTTATCCAGTCATTGTTTGCAGATGGAGGTCTATATCATATATTACCAAGTATGAACGGTTTTTGTTTGGTGTTTTTGAATTCTAGTCAGAATGTCTCTATGTTTTCTCTCTCTAAGTCATGTCTTTGTATGCTATTGTATTTGCACTTAACATAACATATTACACCACTTCCATTTGTAGCTCTGTCTCTTCTGAACAGATTATAATCATTCAGCTGGAACTCACTGTCTTCAAATTTATCATTTAAAAATGTCCCACCAAAACACATAATGTCAAGGTTGTTGTTATGTACAAAGATTTTTATTCCATCAGACTTTGGATGGAGATAGTGGATATTGAGATGAACAAATTCATGCTTTGGTTTGAAAATAAAGATTTTTCAGAATGATTATTAACATCTTGGGTGTCATGATTTTGTGATTTATTTATTTAAATTAAATAATTATACTGAGAGTATACTGGTGATCAGTATTTAGAAGTATGGTGGGTTGTATCGTTGCCATGGAGGCACTGCCCACATCATGATGGTTCATGGATTTGGTTTGTTGATAACCATTGGGTTGTCTCCTTTGCGAACAAGCCTGGCGAAAATTTACATCACTTTGACAAGTATGGAGGTGAATGTTGAAACATTTAAAAATAGAAGCTTTCATGCTTTTGACAAGAACTGATATTCCTCTGTTTGTAAGATTAATTTCATCTCGAAATAAACTCTTATTAACAGTTCCATCACTGGATGTGAACCCTAGTGAGTTGTCTATATAGATGTAGTTATTTTGTGAGCACATTTTTTGGATTTGTGTGTTTGTATCTTGTACAGTTTTCAAAGATAATTTATCATACTTCATTTTGAGAATTGATGAAATTGCTATTTTTGTTCTTCCATTTATTTGTTTAATTTCATGAGCTCATAGTCTTGTATTATTGACATGCAGTTGTCAGCATTAGATATGTTGTTTATACCGGCTTGGATGCTGAACATGTCATACTTGGCAAGATCTTGTTTGTTCTTTGATGTGGACATGTTTCTTGTAATGTCATTTATTTTTGCTCCAGGGTGAGATTTAACTTTGATATATAGCCTCTCACCTGACATTCTTGAAGCATCAATGGCTCTTGTTATAGAGTCCCCTAGGATGTACACTTTTGGTTTGTCATGAAAGTTTGTCTTGTTAACCGATTTTTTCAAACTTGGTAACAAAGTTAAATGCCTTAATGGTTAGGCCAAGTTCGATTGTCACTTCCTGTAGACTTTATTTGGTGGAGTTATGGCCCCTTATTTAACAAAAAATGTCGTTTGTTGCTGTTTCTGTGCAATAACTACCACAAATATGAACCTATTTTTTTCAAACTTGGTAACAAGATTAAATGCCTTAAGGGCTAGACCAAGTTCGATCGTCACTTATGGCAGACTTTATTCGGTGGAGTTATGGCCCCTTAATTAACAAAAAATGTTGTTTGTTACTGTTTCCGTGCAATAACTGCCACAAATGTGAACCGTTTTTTTTTCAAACTTGGTAACAACCTAGGCCAAGTTCGATCGTCACTTTTGTTGGACTTTATACAGTGGAGTTATGGCCCCTTAATTAACAAAAAATGTTGTTTGTTGCTGTTACCATGCAATAAATGCCACAAATGTGAACCGGTTTTTAGCTCTACTGGCCAAAGGCCAGAAGGGCTTATGTCGTGGCGATTTGTCCGTCGTCCGTGCGTGTGTGCGTCCGTGCATCCGTGCGTCCGTAAACAATTTCTTGTTAACACGATACAGTCTTCACTTTTGATTGTATCTCAACCAAACTTATACAGTAGTTAGATATCCATGAGAGCTCGGTTCCTTTCGAAAACCAGCCAGATCCGCCCATGCATGACTGGATTATGGCCCTTGAAATGGTCAAAATTGCTATAAAAGAGCTTGTTAACACGATACAGTCTTCACTTTTGATTGTATCTCAACTGAACTTATACAGTAGTTAGATATCCATGAGAGCTCGGTTCCTTTCGAAAACCAGCCAGATCCGCCAATGCATGACTGGATTATGGCCCTTGAAATGGTCAAAATTGCTATAAAAGAGCTTGTTAACACGATACAGTCTTCATGTTTGATTGTATCTGAAACAAACTTATATAGTAGTTAGATATCCATGAGAGCTCGGTTCCTTTCGAAAACCAGCCAGATCCGCCCATGCATGACTGGATTATGGCCCTTGAAATGGTCAAAATTGCTATAAAAGAGCTTGTTAACACGATACAGTCTTCACGTTTGATTGTATCTGAACCAAACTTATATAGTAGTTAGATATCCATGAGAGCTCGGTTCCTTTCGAAAACCAGCCAGATCTGCCCATGCATGACTGGATTATGGCCCTTGAAATGGTCAAAATTGCTATAAAAGAGCTTGTTAACATGATACAGTCTTCACTTTTAATTGTATCTCAACCAAACTTATACAGTAGTAAGATATCCATGAGAGCTCGGTTCCTTTCGTAAACTAGCCAGATCCGCCCATGCAAGACTGGATTA
Organism: Serripes groenlandicus; assembly: GCA_031761405.1. NCBI lineage: Eukaryota > Metazoa > Mollusca > Bivalvia > Cardiida > Cardiidae > Serripes > Serripes groenlandicus. Next base: position 184,353,175 of record JASEVX010000001.1, on the reverse strand, counting down.
TGGCCCTTGAAATTGTCCAAATTGCTATAATTGAGCATGTGAACACAATAGAGGCTCCATTTACTATCTGATCTTCACCAAACTTAGATAGTAGTTAAATATTGATGAGAGCTTGGTTCCTTTTGAAAACCAGCTAGATCCGCCCATGCAAGACTGGATTATGGCCCATGAAATTGTAAAAATTGCTATAATACAGCTTGTGAACACAAAAGAGCCTCCATTTACTATCCGATCTTCACCATACATACATGCTCTGGATTGAAAATGACCAAAGAACCATACCAGTAGAGCATAGGCCCTCATGGGCCTCTTGTTTTTTCAAACTTGGTAACAAGGTTAAATGCCTTAAGGGCTAGTCCAAGTTCGATTTCACTTTCGGCGGACTTTATTCGGTGGAGTTAATTGCTGTTTCCGTGCAATAACTGCCACAAATGGGAACCGTTTTTTTTCAAACTTAGTTACAACGTAAAATGCCTTAATTGCTAGGCCAAGTTCAATCGTCACTTTTGGCGGACTTTATTCGGTGGAGTTATGTTCCCTTGATTAACAAAAAATGTCGTTTGGTGCTGTTTCTGTGCAATTACTGCCACAAATGTGAACCGTTTTTTTTTTCAAACTTCGTAACAAAGTTTAATGCCTTAACAGCTAGGCAAATAACAAATTATAGTAAAAACGTTTATTTGTATGTAGACAAAGCAATGATAAGCGTACAAACAAAGCAGTAAATAAGATAAAAATGTATCTTCTGTGCACCACCAATCATTTTCTAGTAAGTACTATATTGGATTACGGGTCGAACATTTTTAAGTACGAACGAGCAATGTAAACATGCGTTGTTGTATTCGTCTGCAAATTTTGGTAAATTATTATTTGTCAAGTACTTCTATATTGACATTTAAAGTGTTTAAATTTCATATATTTTAAAATTTCCGGATCCCTGATTGCAAGGCTACTTTGACTCATTTTTAAAGCTGAGAAGTAACTCTTTTCAATGATATATAGTTTTTGACCTTGCGACCTTGACCTTTGACCTAGATGTTGCCATTCTCGAAAAAAACTTTAACCTTGGCCATTACTTTTGAACCATAACAGGTACAGCTACCATATTTCACATGTGTATTCCTTGTGACATCACCTTTCTGTCAGTACCAACATTTTTGACATTGCGACCTTGACCTTTGACCTAGATGTTGCCATTCTCAAAAAAAAGAAAACCTTAACCACTACTTTTGAACCATAACAGGTACGGCTACCATATTTCACATGTGTATTCCTTGTGACATGACCTTTCTGTCAATACCAACATTTTTGACCTTGCAACCTTGACCTTTGACCTAGATGTTGCCATTCTCGAAAAAAACCTTTAACCTTGGCCATTACTTTTGAACCATAATAGGTACGGCTACCATATTTCACATGTGTATTCCTTGTGACATGACCTTTCTGTCAGTACCAACATTTTTGACCTTGCGACCTTGACCTTTGACCTAGATGGTGCCGTTGCCATTCTCGAAAAAAACTTTAACCTTGGCCATTACTTTTGAACCATAACAGGTACGGCTACCATATTTCACATGTGTATTCCTTGTGACATGACCTTTCTGTCAGTACCAACATTTTTGACCTTGCGACCTTGACCTTTGACCTAGATGTTGCCATTCTCGAAAAAAACCTTTAACCTTGGCCATTACTTTTGAACCATAACAGGTACGGCTACCATATTTCACATGTGTATTCCTTGTGACATGACCTTTCTGTCAGTACCAACATTTTTGACCTTGCGACCTTGACCTTTGACCTAGATGTTGCCATTCTCAAAAAAATAAATAACCTTGACCACTACTTTTGAACCATAACAGGTACGGCTACCATATTTCACATGCGTATACCTTGTGACATGACCTTTCTGTCAGTACCAACAATTTTCACCTTGCGACCTTGACCTTTGACCTAGATGTTGCCATTCTCGAAAAAAAACCTTTAACTTTGACCACTACTTTTGAACCATAACAGGTACGGCTACCATATTTCACATGTGTATTCCTTGTGACATGACCTTTCTGTCAGTACCAACATTTTTGACCTGGCGACCTTGACCTTTGACCTAGATGTTGCCATTCGGGGGCATCAGTGTTTCACAAACACATTTTGTTCTGAAAATGATATTAGCTTGGCATCCTAATTATATCATACCTTAACAAATGATGAAATGTAATCCAATATTTACAAATAAGACCACCTTCGAAATATAATATCAGCTAAACAGTTAAATCTCATTGAAATTGTTTTATAATTTAAACTTAATTTCGAACATAAACTGAGCCCTACAACATGTTAATTTATTGTAATTCTTTCCTTCCTTTTTTATAATGAAAATAACAAACTACTCATGTTTTAAAATTATATTATGATGCGCCCTTGTGTCAATGATGCATAAAAATATGCAGATCGGAAGCAATATGCCTTTAGGGAATTTAATGACACATTTAAAATTGTCAAGGACGAAATAATTTTGTACGAAAGACCCGATTCGTGACCTACATTCTTCTTCGCAGAAGTGTCGTTCTTGAAACTCTCTTTATAGGCAGAGAGTGTTCGTTCAAAGTCATTTTTCTATTAAAACCAGTTTTATCTCGGTTTGTTCTTTTCTTCATTTGTTTCGAACCAAATAAACATTTTAAATCACCTATAATTTACTATTTGTAAGTGAGTGTAAAGAGCGGCTCTCTGCAAAGGAGATTGATCTACGCAGTTGGTATTCGCGAGTCACGCGATCAACAGTTTTAGCTTAGAAACAGTTCATATTTTAGATATACATGGATAAACATTATAAAATGAATTCCTCACAAATCAAGACATCTCTTTGAACATGAAAATAACATTCGGTAAGTTAAGATTGCTATTTTAAAGGAGAATTCGACGTGACTTTTACTTGATATTGACACATAACAGTCTGCTTGCTGCAAGTCTCATGGGGACGGTTTTGTCTTCGTAAATAAAACCCAAAAAAAGAGATGCGAGTCAAAATAAAGAAACTACTAATACTTAAAACATCAGAATATTTATTTCATTTTAGATGTGTCATAACTTAGTGTCTTTAAACAAACGCAATTGTAATATGTTCAAGACATTTAAATTTGGTTTTTAGCTCTACTGGCCAAAGGCCAGAAGGGCTTATGTCGTGGCGATTTGTCCGTTGTGCGTGCGTCCGTCCGTCCGTAAACAATTTCTTGTTAACACGATACAGTCTTCACTTTTGATTGTATCTCAACCAAACTTATACATTAGTTAGATATTCATGAGAGCTCGGTTCCTTTCGAAAACCAGCCAGATCCGCCCATGCATGACTGGATTATGGCCCTTGAAATGGTCAAAATTGCTATAAAAGAGCTTGTTAACACGATACAGTCTTCACTTTTGATTGTATCTCAACCAAACTTATACAGTAGTTAGATATCCATGAGAGCTCGGTTACTTTCGAAAACCAGCCAGATCCGCCCATGCATGACTGGATTATGGCCCTTGAAATGGTCAAAATTGCTATAAAAGAGCTTGTTAACACGATACAGTCTTCACCTTTGATTGTATCTCATCCAAACTTATACAGTAGTTAGATATTCATGAGAGTCCGGTTCCTTTCGAAAACCAGCCAGATCCGCCAATGCAAGACTGGATTATGGCCCATGAAATTGTAAAAATTACTATAATACAGCTTGTGAAAACAAAAGAGCCTCCATTTACTATCCGATCTTCACCATACATACATGCTCTGGATTGAAAATGACCAAAGAACCATACCAGTAGAGCATAGGCCCTCATGGGCCTCTTGTTTCTAATAATAACTCCTCCTCCCATGTGATTTCCGAAAACCTATTAAAAAGTCTTCTGCCCGGCGACTAATGAGCCCTCCTGCGAGAAAACCAACATTGCGGACTCTGCGTAAAGTATCGACCCGGATCAGCCTAGGCATGCCACGCAGGCTTACCTGGATAGATACTTTTCGCCTCCGTTGGATTTTCTGTTTCAGGAATCATTATTCTATACCTCTATCCCCCTGAGACTGAATGTGTCTGACCGGATCAGTCTGCACAGACTGCGCAGGCTGATCGGGGTCGATACATTATGCAGAGGCCATAATGTTGGGGTTTTTCGCAGGTCGGCTCATATATAGTGAATTACTGACAGGTGACATGTGTTCCTTCAAAAGAATTTAAAAATAATGGAATTAATGGCTTTCAATCCTTGGCACTCAGGTTTGTATGATTAGCATTACAGCCTACTCGCTGGTGTCAGGATAAATCAACCAGTATTACTGGTTACTTAACCAGGAAATTGAAAGCAGCGCAAAATACCATACAAACAAACAAATAGGTCCTTCAAACAAATTTGGGCCTCAGTATTTTTAACCGAGTTTCATTATTAAAATTATGTTAAATGTTTTTAGCTCACCTATGCACGAAGTGCAAGGTGAGCTATTGTGATCACATTTTGTCCGGTGTCCGTCCGTCGTGCGTCGCAAACATTTGAACTTGTTAACACTCTACAGGCTACATTTTGCATCCAATCTTCATGAACGTTTATGAGAACATTCAGCTCCATCAAATCTTGGACAAGTTCGAAACTGGGCCATATGAGGTCAAAAACTAGGTCACTAGGTCAAATTGAAGTGAAGTCTTGTAAACACTCTGGAGGCCACATTTTCAACTTGAGCATGTTGAAACTTTATCAGAATGTTTGTCTTGATGATAGGTAAGTCAAGTTCGAACATGGGTCACGTCCGGTCAAAAAGTAGGTCACTAGATCAAATAGAAGGAAAATCTTGTTAACACAAGAGGCCGCAATTTTTGCTTCAGCAGTTTGATTTTGTCAGAATGTTTGTTTTAAAAATATCTACGTCAAGTTCGAATATGGGTCATATTAGGTCAGAAACTAGGTCACTAGGCCAAATTAAAAGGGTAATCTTGTTTACACTGTAGAAGTCGCATGTTATGCTTCAGCAGCTTGAAACTTGGTCAGAATGTTGAGCTGAATGATATCTAGGCCAAGTTCGAATATGGGTCATGCCGGGTCAAAAACTAGGCATTGAAGGGTAATCTTGTTAACACTGTAGAAATCGCATTTTTTGCTTCAGCAGCTTGAAACTTGATCAGAATGTTGAACTGAATGATAGCTAAGCCAAGTCTGAATATCAAGGGAAATCTTGTTAACACTCTGGATACTGCAGTTTTATCTTCAGCATGATGAAACTTTATCAGAATGTTTGTCTTGATAATTTGTAAGTCAAGTTTGTACATGGGTCATGTTGGGTCAAAAAGTAGGTCACTAGGTCAAATTGAAGGAAAATCTTGAAATGTTGTCGGAATGTTTGTCTTAAAGATATCTAAGTCAAGTTTGAATATGGGTCATATTGAGTCAGAAACTAGGTCACTACCCCAAATTGAAGGAAAATCTTGTTAACTCTGTAGAATACGCATTTTTTCTTACAGCAGCTTGACATTTGATAAGAATGTTTATCTAAATTATATCTAAACCACGAATATGGGTCATGTAGGGTCAAAAGCTAGGGCACTAGGCCAGATAGAAGGAAAATCTTTTTAACACTTTGGATGCTGCATTTTTTGCATCAGCAGCTTGAAATTTGGTCAGAATGTTTGTCTGAATTATATCTATGTCAAGTTAGAATATTGGTCATATTGGGTCTGAAACAAGGTCAATAAAGGAAAATATTGTTCAAACTCTAGAGGCCTTATTTTTACTTTAAGTAAGTTGAAACTTTGTCAGAATGTTGTCTTTATGATATCTAGTCCATGTTGGAATATGGTTTATATCAGGTAAACAAATAAAGATCACTAGGCCAATTGAAGGAAAATCTTGAACACCAGAATAATTGTCTTGATGTGTTTTACATTGCAGTACATTTTATAATTAAAATGAGCGAACTAGGGCCATCATGGCCCTCTTGTTATATGTGCCTAACCTAACAAGACTACTGATAATGGATGGGTCATACATGTATAATTGAACCAGTGCAAGAGAAAAGGTACAAGTTGGCAGTTCTGAACAGTGTAGAAATGTTTTTGTTGCCACCCTTTGCTTGTCATCTGTCTGTCTGTCACTGTATTTATTTGGTTAAAGTCATTGGTAGGCCCATGTTTGTTTGTTCAAACACACTAGTTAATTTATTTATAAAAGAAATTATTTTTCTTTTCTCTTTTTTATTAATATGTAATTTTTCAAGATATCAAACAATTTCAATGCAAGAACTTTGATAGGTGGACAAGAGAAGACCCAGTAGTTTTTATCGTCACTGCTTGTCCGTGATGTGATCACACATAACAAAAAACGCCTCGACATTGATGTAAGTCTTGTATGTGTACGACATAAGAACTTTAATCATTTCCTTGACAACTTTGAAAAATATGGAAAATCTCTTAATAAAAGCATGATTATTGAATAGAATAGAGTTCAACACATTGTGGGGAAAAAAGCTATTGCTCCTGTTATGGAATCTCTCTTTTCTATTACAATGTTGTCAAAATGTTCCTGCTACAGAGGTATAAGATGTCAGTATTGGGAAAAAAGTTAAAGGGGACACTTTGGCAGTCAAAGCTCATGAAAACAGTTTGTTCGTATTTAATTGTGTCACATGCTTTGGCACTTCTTCATCTGTCTATTTATTTGATATTTACTTTATTGTCAATTTGCACTGAGTCACGTTAAAGTTTAGTTTTTAGCTCCACTGGCTGGAAGCCAGTCAAGTTCAGGTCATGGCGAATTGTCCAGCTATCAAACTTTAAAATATCTTCTCCTCCCAAACTGGTTAGCTGATTTTCCAATAATGTTATAGAAATGTTCCTTTTGTGACCCTCTTTCAGATTTATTCAAGCCATGTTGATTGGTCAAAAAGCAACATGGCAACCTTTTATGCCTTAAGTGAAGACTAAGTATGAAGATTATTTTCAAACAATTTTGTAGAAATCTTCAGGTGACCGTCTATGAGATTCTTTCAAGCCATGTTGGTGAGAAAACATGTATGCCAGTGGTTGACTGTATCGTTTTATATGGCTGAAATGAAATCTTTGGGGGCCGGGCTGTTTTGCATTATATGGCTATAGTGTAAACTTTAAAATCAATTCTCCTCCAAAAGAATGTAGCCGTTTTTCATATAATTTTGTAGAAATGCTGCTTGGGTGATCCTCTATGAGATCCATTCAAGTCATGTTGATTGGTGATAAAACATATATGCCAGTATTTAACCTTTTTGTTTAATCATTGCAAATCATGGGCCATCAGGGAGCAGGGTTGATTTACATTATATGGCTATAGTGATTTAATTTTAGCCTTATGACATTGGAACGATACTGGCCTTCTTTGGTCTCTTGTTCCATTTTGTAGAAATGTTTGTTGCGAGACCTTCTATCAGATTACTTCAAGCCATGTTGATTTGTTAAAACATGGTCATATTCCTATGATAAAAACTAAAGTCTTCACTTTTGAAAGAATCTGGCTAATTTCCAAATAATTTTTAATTAATTAATTACTGGGTGTTTGGTCCCAAAATATGGCCCCCAGCGTCTCCTCATATGGCTATAGGGAAAACTCTGGGTGACTCTCAGATTCCTTCAAGCCATGTCGATTGGTCTAAAACGATGGGGGTGTTTTGCCTTGTAGGGCTATGGTGAAAACTTGGATATTCCTTTATCAGATTTCTTCAATCCATTTTGATTAGTCAAAAACATGGCCTTCACAGTTGCTGTTCTGCTTTATATGGCTATAGTGAAAACTTTAAAAATCTTCTCCTCCGAAAAAAATCTGACTGATTTTCAAATAAATTTGAAGAAATATTCATTGGATGACCATGTCCATTGGTTGAAAGACATGACCACCAGACTTAAATAAAGTCTGATTTTGATATTCTAACTTCTTCATAAACAGTTCCTTGGTGACCTATGAGTTTCCTCAAGCCATATGTTTTTGACAAAAGACACACCAATCGATTGGGTTATTTCGAATTTTGTCAATGTAGCTATACTCGGGTCCTTTTGTTTTAACTGACCTGATGTAATGAGTTATTGAAGTTGACTGTGTCAATGGCATGTCAAATCACATTGCATAAACTCAGGTGAGGGATCCTGGCCTGTCATGTCCCTCTTGTTTAGTTTTTAGCTCTACTGGCCAAAGGCCAGAAGGGCTTATGTCGTGGCGATTTGTCCGTCGTGCGTGCGTGCGTGTGTGCGTGCGTAAACAATTTCTTGTTAACACGATACAGTCTTCACTTTTTATTGTATCTCAACCAAACTTATACAGTAGTTAGATATCCATAAGAGCTCGGTTCCTTTCGAAAACCAGCCAGATCCCCCTATGCATGACTGGATTATGGCCCTTGAAATGGTCAAAATTGCTATAAAAGAGCTTGTTAACACGATACAGTCTTCGCTTTTGATTGTATCTCAACCAAACTGATACAGTAGTTAGATATCCATGAGAGCTTGGTTCCTTTCGAAAACTAGCCAGATCCGCCCATGCATGACTGGATTATGGCCCTTGAAATTGTCAAAATTGCTATAAAAGAGCTTGTTAACACGATACAGTCTTCACTTTTGATTGTATCTCAACCAAACTTATACAGTAGTTAGATATCCATGAGAGCTCAGTTCCTTTCGTAAACCAGCCAGATCCGCCCATGCAAGACTGGATTATGGCCCTTGAAATTGTCCAAATTGCTATAATTGAGCATGTGAACACAATAGAGGCTCCATTTACTATCTGATCTTCACCAAACTTAGATAGTAGTTAAATATTGATGAGAGCTTGGTTCCTTTTGAAAATCAGCCAGATCCGCCCATGCAAGACTGGATTACGGCCCATGAAATTGTAAAAATTGCTATAATACAGCTTGTGAACACAAAAGAGCCTCCATTTACTATCCGATCTTCACCATACATACATGCTCTGGATTGAAAATGACCAAAGAACCATACCAGTAGAGCATAGGCCCTCATGGGCCTCTTGTTAGATTACCTATGATTTATTGTGATCACTCAATGTCTGTCGTCCATTCAAATCTTCTTCTCTTAAACTCCTGGCCCAATTTCAACCAAAGTTGATCAAATATTTAATTTCTATGTAGATCTTAAGTTGCTTAAATCAAAAAGGGGGGAAATGGCAAAACTTAATTATTCTTCTCCTCTGAAACTGCTTGTCGAATTCTACGTAAATTTGGTAGAATTGTTAAAAAACAGTGCAGCAGTGTACAGATCTGAATACCATGTTTCACAGCCTGTCTGTTCATCTGTATGCTTGACTGCTTATCAAACTTTTTACTTGATTGGTTATGTTCACTGAGCAACACATGTGTTCCTTCTAGCAAGCATGTATTATGGTGTATTGTGAGATTTTGTTCTATATTTCTACAGTTGCATGCAGAATCTGGAGTGCCAGTGTTCAACATGTGTACTGACCTTTGCATACCCTGCGACACAATCTGTCAGTTTATGTTTATGCACATAATAGGTGATAATAGTTGTTAGGGTGATAGATTCGGGACTGAAAGTCCTGTGTACAATCTCAGCTTGGGACAGTCAACTAAGACACCTGGGTTCTATCTAGGCAGTCAGCTTGGGACTGTCATGATGGAATGCCCTTTGGCAAGGCTCATTTCCCAGGGATTATGAATAGTTGTTCTTTCACTGTAATACAAATGAAATAATGTTTAAAATGGCATATCACTCTCAAAAAACCAAAATAATTAATCTTTCTCCAATATAGTCAAAGCACTGACAGCTGATTGTTACCATTAGGAATATGATGGACTTGTTGCAAACTGTTTTTGAATGTACAAAGTTTACAAATTATCGACACAGATTCTGAAAGAGGGGAAAAAGCAAACAATTCAAAAATATTCTTGTTAGATCCCATAAGCTGAAGGCTCAAGGTGATCTATTCTGATCACTCTCTGTCTGCCGTTGTAGTCGTTAACTTTTACGATACTTAGCCCTTTCCCTCATATAGACGCTTTCTGACGCCTCTGCAGCAGACAACTTTTTGAAAACATAGTGACGAAAGAAGAAATTGTCAAAACGAGCAATTTCTCCTTTTGATACAATGTTTTCCACTTTTAGTCATAGGTTATCCATTCAATTATAGAGATATTCTAGTTTTTGACAAAATATGTTCAAAGTCATCTGCTGCAGAAATGTTGTATGAAGAAAACAACATCTCACCCTCAATCACTGGACTAATTTCAATCAGATTTCACTGGAATTATCCTTTGGTGGTACTCTTTCAATATTCTATGAAACACTTTGGTTGCTTTGGCATTAGATAGGAGGAGAAACTGCCAATCTTTAAAATTCATCCTCTCTGAATCCACTTGTCAGATTCCAATAAAGTTTTATAGAAATGTTCCTTGGGTGAACCTCTACAAAATTGTTCAAGCCAAAATTGATTATTTGAAAAATATGGCCACCAGACGGTATCAGAAAAGGGGCAAAGTGACAGAACTTTAAAGTTCCATTCTTATAAAAGTTTTCATCTGATTTCAAGATAGTATAGCAGAAATGTTCCTTTAGTGACACTATACATAATTTGTTCAAGCTATATTGATTGGTTGAAAACATAGCTGCCAGTTGGCATCAGGAAAGGGGTAAAATGAACTTTAAGCTTCAAACTACCTCTCCCTCAACCAAACAAACAATATCAACCAAACTTCAAAGAAATGTTCATATGATGGTCCTCTGTTCAAAGATTTAATGCATTATTACAATTGTCCTTTACTGATCAGCTGCCTATTTTGAAGTTCCTTCCTACTCTCAATTAAATGTTCACCTCTATAAGCAGTAGCATTTCCTACTATACTATAACTCAGGTGATTGACTGAGGGCCATTCAGGCCCTCAAGTCTTAAAGTACTGGCTCAATTTGAAGAAAATCGGCACAAATGTTCCTTAGGGGTCATATAACACTTGGAGTCGGAATATTCGTGTTATGGCCAGGGTCTAAAATAGAAATACTGAAAAACTGTGAGTTTTAGGTACATTTCTCAGGGCTTAAGGTATTTTTTTAAGGTTATAAATGTAAACATTAGACGTAAAGCATGAGTTTGAATTTTGCTATCTGACCCTTTCCTCTTTGAGTCTACTTGTGTATGGCCAGAAGTGCGAATCTATACTTTGTGAGCTAGGAGCATTCTGTTGCATGTAAACAAAGGTACCATTTTTCAGTTGAAAAGTGTGCACAAAGGAGCTGGTAACGTGGTATTTCCTTAGGCATCCTCAGATTGCATACAGGTTTTGGTCCCATAGTAGCTGATGATTTTTAACCCTAACCCCTGCGAATTTTTGTTGTGATTTTTCGATTTAAGGGTAAAAATGGTATTTTTCTGCATTTTTTGGCGACCTTGCAAGTCGTTTGAAAGTGCTATAAATTTCCAAAATCCAGATTGATACATTGATTTACTGTTATTTTCTAATAATTCTGACATCCTTTGTTGCAACAAAATGGTTTATTTCATTTCAGTGATTCTGTGCCAGCTGTTTTTGGATTAACAGAGAAGAGGGTCGAGCGTTTACGGGAAGATTGACTTTCTACTGTGTATTGCCACCTTAAGGGGTCATATAACACTTGGAGTCGGAATATTCGTGTTATGGCCAGGGTCTAAAATAGAAATACTGAAAAACTGTGAGTTTTAGGTACATTTCTGGGCTTACGGTAATTTTTTAAGGTTATAAATGTAAACATTAGACGTAAAGCATGAGTTTGAATTTTGCTATCTGACCCTTTCCTCTTTGAGTCTACTTGTGTATGGCCAGAAGTGCGAATCTATACTTTGTGAGCTAGGAGCATTCTGTTGCATGTAAACAAAGGTACCATTTTTCAGTTGAAAAGTGTGCACAAAGGAGCTGGTAACGTGGTATTTCCTAAGGCATCCTCAGGTTGCATACAGGTTTTGGTCCCATAGTAGCTGATGATTTTTAACCCTAACCCCTGCGAATTTTTGTTGTGATTTTTCGATTTAAGGGTAAAAATGGTATTTTTCTGCATTTTTTGGCGACCTTGCAATTCGTTTGAAAGTGCTATAAATTTCCAAAATCCAGATTGATACATTGATTTACTGTTATTTTCTAATAATTCTGACATCCTTTGTTGCAACAAAATGGTTTATTTCATTTCAGTGATTCTGTGCCAGCTGTTTTTGGATTAACAGAGAAGAGGGTCGAGCGTTTACGGGAAGATTGACTTTCTACTGTGTATTGCCACCTTAGGTTAACTATTAGGTTAATTGTTTAAATTATTTGGATCTGTTGAGCTATTAAAATCTCTTGTCGTCTGTCTGTCCACATTTTTCTACAATCAACTTTTCCTCCTAAACCATTGGACAAATTTCTAAATGTTTCTTAAGTGGTCCTCTTCCAAAGTTATTTAAAGAAATAAATTCCATGCAGAACTTTGGAAAAGTAGGAATTGAAAAACATTGTGGTAAAACTAGAAGGAGAAATTGCACATGATGAGCAATAACTCCTTTTCGTCAATGATTTCTAGATTCATCTGCTGCAGAGGCGTCAGAAAGCATCTGTATTTTCGAAAGGGTTAAATTATATGATATAAATGTCATTTATTTTGTTGTTTACAGCAATGCCGTTCCCAGATGTAACTTGACGTTTGTTGGAGCAAGGGGAGAGAATTATATTATAGATTATAAGGCAGGCGATTCTACAGAGAGGAGAAATACATTTAGACTTTGTGGATTAGATAGGGAAGATTATCGTAAGTTAACCCGTAATATACAACTTCTAAAAATGTTACTTTCATTTATTTAAGAGATTTCTATATTTTTGCCCATTCTAATTTGTCTGCTGCAGATTTATTTATAGGGATCAGTTACAGACAAGGAATGTAATTGTTTGTTAGGTGTTTTACGCTGCTTTCAACAATTGTTCAATTATATCTTGTCATTTTCGGAGTAAGTTACCAGTACTTCTGAACACCAGGGAGTCGGTCGTAATGCTTAAGCCATTGCCCTGAGCACCAAGAAGGGAAAGCCATTACTAACAATTTTAAAGTCTTTGGTTTGACCCTGCCAGGGACCAATCCATCTAGACACTTTACCACTACACCGAAGACGTGGTTTAAGGGAAGTTAACATCATTGGAAAAGGAGTCATAATGAACATCAATACTGTGTACCCATGCTTTGATCTTAATTAACTTGTTTGACCTTTGTTGCAGGTCGGACGATTCAAGAAGAGAAACTTGCAAAGGTAAATGAAATTGAATGACAGAAAAAGGTCGCTTTAAATGAAACAATGGATACAAGTTGAAACAACTCATTTCAACAAGATGATTTGTAAAGACATTTACCATGCTGAAGAGTTAAGCTTAAAACAGGCAAATCTTGTTCCTGAGACAGCCTTCTAGCACTTATCCAGTTAAATCCTGCAATTGGTGTCGTCATTCCAAATTGTTGACACAAAATTGCATATTTATAAGCAGTTGTTGTTTTATATTGATGGATGAGTAGCTAACAATGTGAACCAAGATTAGACTGTATGATTGTACAGGCTAATCTTGGTCTACTATATCTGCACCCTTAGTATATAGTTTTGCATAACAGGATAAGCAAAAGGTGTTTTAAAGTCACATATATCGGGATTATGGTTATCATGTACGTGAGGAATAAAGGGAGTTGCTCCACATGTTCAGGAAATATAAGAATCTGTAATCATATGTAAAGTGTATATGTATAAGTACATAGATTTGGAATTTAGAATAAAATGTTTCACAAAACGGACTGGTAACTTGCAGGAAAGAAGTATGGGAAGTTTTTTTTTTCTTCATTTAAGCTAATTCCCTGATACAATTAAATCAACACTAATATAGTGTCGCTGATTTTACATATAATCCCTTTTCAACCGCGATTGGTCCCAATCTGAAAGTCTAGAATGGTATTCGTGTAATGATAGTTGCGAACTCCTGAAGGTCAGTTTATTAGATCACCTGAGCTCAAGGTGATCTATTCTGATTACTCTCTGTCTGTCGTTAACTTTTAGCTTTAAACAAAATCTTCTCCTAAAACACAGGACCAATTTCAACCAAACTTCAAAGGAATGTTCATTTGGTGGTCCCCTTTTAAAATTGTCAAAATTGTTCAAAGACAGTCCATGGAGAACTTTTGTTGTTGCGGATTTAGAAAGGTAGCAAAATGTCCAAACTTTTAAATTCTTCTCTGCTGAATCTGCTTGTCAGATTACAATATAATTTGGTAAAATTGTTCCTCTACAAAACATGGCAACCAGGCCGCATCAGAAAAGGGGCAAAATTACAAAACTTTAATAATCTGTACTCATGAAAGCGCTTGTCTGATTTAAAGATAATTTTGTAGAAGTGTTCTTTCATTGATCCTCTACATACTGTGTCAAGCCATATTGATTAGTTGAAATACATAGTAACCAAGGGGCATCAGAAATGCGGTAAAAATTTAATTTTTGCTTCAAATCACTAGACCAATGTCATCAAAACTACATAGGAATGAATGTACCTTTGGTGGTCCTCTTGCAAAATTGTTCAAAGATTTAAATTCTATGGAGAACTCTGGTTTCCCGAGCATCAGAAAGCACTCAATATGCCTTAATTCTTCTCCTCTGAATTTGCTCATCATATTTGAAAAATGAATGTTTTGCTTTAAATGATATTGCCTTCTAATTCACTGGATCAGAAAGGAGGTTAGCCAAACTTTCAAATTCTCCACCCTTTGAATTATGTTGTCAGATTCGAAAATGATTTGAGTGGCTCAAAAATTGTTTAAACTATATTGATTTGTTGATTAACATGAAACCCAAGAGTCATCAGAAAAGGGACAAGCTGATTCATTGATTGTTCATTCCCTGCAGTTTCCATTCCCAGGTTTTATCAAATTATCCCTGATATTGCCAAATACACACATACACTCAGGTGATCGATTTAGGGCCATATTGGCCCATTTGTTATTAATCCTTTTCAAAGACGTCTGCTTCAGATGTGTCTACATGTTGGAAATCCTTAAAGGTTAGCATTATTTAGACATTTCTTAGGCATTTTACAGTCATTGTAGGAAAGCTATTTTGCGTTTGTCAATTTCACATTGTATGTTGTACCAACCTAGCAGACTAAATACCATATCTGTACGTGATCTACAGTGCAAATGTTGTGATTTTTTGCCACATAATTTCCAAAGTTTGCAACGTTCTGGATATTTAAAGAAGACATAGAATGCAATAGCTCACATCCGTACAGTGTAGACGAAATTGGTATTGTTTTCATTAATGAACCCATTGTAATAAGGTTGACATATCAAATGTTGTTTAATGCTAGTAAAGAGAACATAAAGGCCCAAGAGGTACAAAACCGTGAAGTTTGGCAAAGAGAACACCTCCATTTGAACAAATATAAATTTCAACTTGTTACCGCTACTTAAGAGTAATTTGGTTGCAATACAATCAGCAAGCAAAGTTACAGAGGGAGGTTGCAGCATGGATTAAGCTCGCTGAGTTATATAGCTCTTCTGATAACTGGTCTTATTAGTCCCCTACTGATCGAAGAAAGGTTCGGGGACTATAGGTTTGGTCAATTCCGTCTGTCCGCCTGTCAGTCCCACATAGCCTTGTCGGGCCCGCATCTTAACCATGCATCATAGGATTTCAAAGAAACTTGGCACAAACGTTCACCATGATGGGGCGGCGTGTCGAGCACAAGACCCAAGCCTGTACCTCACATGTCAAGGTCATACTTAGAGGTCAAAGGTGTAAAATGAGTACTGTTTGATAGGATTACCTTGTCCGGCCCACATCTCCACCATGCATCATAGCATTTCCAAGAAACTTGGCACAAACGTTCACCATGATGAGGCGGCATGTCATGCTCAAGACCCAGGCCTGTACCTCAAATGTCAAGGTCGCACTAAGAGGTCAAAGGTCAAAATGAGTACTATTTGATAGGACTACCTTGTCTGGCCCGCATCTCAACCATGCATGATAGGATTCCCAAGTTACTGGGCACACATTTTCACCATGATGATGTGGCACACAAGACACAGGCCTGTACCTCAAAGGTCAAGGTCACACTTATAGGTCGAAATGAGAAACCATGCATCACAGAATTCCCAAGTTACTGGGCACACATGTTTACCATGATGAGGTGACATGTGGCGCACAAGACACAGGCCTGTAACTGGAAGGTCCAGGTCACACTTACATGTCAAAGGTCGAAATGAGAAATGTTTGATAGGACTGTATCCAAAATGTATGCAGTGCATTGCTGTTTTTTGTCAACAAATGCAAATACAACACACAATGTGCTGTCCTCGTCCGGTAGGGGACTTTTGTATTGCTTGCAATACGACATTAACTTGTTTATATTGTAGTAACAATATAATCAGGGAAATAGATAAGATGTTATCTACGTCCCTGATATAATAAAAGGAGCATTCTAAAAAATAATAAACAAGGGATTGCCTCTCAAGTTTCTACTAGATTCTTCATCACAGGAGTAAGTTTTAATCATAGGACTCAGAAAAAAATATATACATAGAACAAATTATGAGAACATTATGTTACTTCCTGCATAAAAAGAGCTGAGATATTGAGCTGCAAGGACAATTGAATTGTATTCTATAATTAATTAAGATATATAATAAGACAATTAAACAATGAGGGAATTATTGAAAGAGGTGATGTAAAGGCGTATTAAAAATGTTATGTATCCCTAGGGAGTTCTAAGAAAGGAGGAATATACCGTTACAAAATACAAGATACAAGGTGACCATGATATTTAAATTACGGCCTAATTTTCATTCAATGCGTCCAGATACAGTATCTTAAATCTCTGTAAATGATAGTATAATAATTTAAAAGAATTAAAAAAGAAATGTGGCTAAAGGACACTTTTATTAATTGATTTAACTTGGTAACCAGATGTTTGGTGACATACAATATGTGATGTTTGACATGTACACATTATATAACCAAACCTGAAGTAACTTTCCACTAAATCGGGAGTTTCAAGATTATTGCTTTTGATCAAATATGGAAGTTCTCAATTTTCCCCAAGTTTTTAGCTCACCTATGCACGAAGTGCAAGGTGAGCTATTGTGATCACATTTTGTCCGGCGTCCGTCCGTCGTGGGTCGTCAATATTTGAGCTTGTTAACACTCTACGGGCTACATTTTGCATCCAATCTTCATGAAAGTTTATCAAAACATTCATCTCCATAAAATCTCGGACAAGTTCGAAACTGGGCCATATGAGGTCAAAAACTAGGTCACTAGGTCAAATTGAAGGGAAATCTTGTTGACACTCTGGAGGCCACTTTTTTAACTTGAGCATGTTGAAACTTTATCAGAATGTTTGTCTCGATGATATGTAGGTCAAGTTCGAACATGGGTCACGTCGGGTCAAAACGTAGGTCTTTAGGTCAAATTGAAGGAAAATCTTGTTAACACTCTAGAGGCCGCAATTTTTGCTTCAGCAGTTTGAAATTTTGTCATAATGTTTGTCTTAAAAATATCTAGGTCAAGTTCGTATATGAGTTATGTCGGGTCAAAAACTAGGTCACAAGGTCAAATTGAAGGAAAATATTGTTAACACTTTGGATGCCGCATTTTTTGCTTCAGCAGCTTGAAATTTGGTCAGAATGTTTGTCTTAAAGATATCTAGGTCAAGTTCAAATATTGGTCATATTGGATCAGAAAATAGGTCACTAGGTCAAATGTAGGGAAAATCTTGTTAACTCTGTAGAAGCCGCATGTTTTTCTTCAGCGGCATGAAATTTGCTCAGAATGTTGAGCTGAATGTAGGCCAGGTTCCGAATATGGGTCATGTCAGGTCAAAAACTGGGTCACTAGTTCAAATTGAAGAAAATGTTGTTAACACTTTGCATGCCACATTGTTTGCTTCAGCAGCTTGAAATTTGGTCAGAATGTTTGTCTAAATGATATCTAGGCTAAGTTAGGATATGGGTCATGCTGGGTCAAAAACTAGGTCACTAGATCAAATTGAAGGAAAATCTTGTGAACACTTTGGATGCCGCATTTTTTGCTTCAGCAGTTCTAAATTTGGTTAGAATGTTTGTCTGAATTATAACTAGGTCAAGTTCGAATATGGGTCATATTAGATCAGAAACTAGGTCATAAAGAACAATATTGTTCTAACTCTTGAGGCCGTATGTTTACTTTAAGCAAGTTTAAACGTCAGAATGTTGTCTTGATGATATCTAGTCCATGTTGGAATATGGGTCATATCAGGTAAAAAAATATAGATCACTAGGCCAAATGAAGGAAAATATTGTTAACACTGTGGAGGTTGCATTCAGAATAATTGTCTTGATGTGTTTTGCATTGCAGTACATTGTATAATTAAGGTGAGCGATCCAGGGCCATCATGGCCCTCTTGTTATTTAAACAAACAGTCAAAAAAACTTACAAAAGCATTTTTTAAACAATTTGTTAAAAAAATTCTTTAATTAAAGAAAGGTTATTAATTAATAGCTTTTCTATTTCCCTGGAAATTTATAGGCGTGAAACGTGTACTCGCTTATCTCCCTATGAAATTATCTCCCGTGATAACTGATGACGTCAGACTAGAAGGCCGGTGATTGTCTGCACTGTATCCGAGTACTGTGATATTTCGTTGATTACATTTATTTCTGAAAACAAAAATGGTGATTTGTATCGCGAATGCAACACAATCTGGGACGCACAGGATTAGTTTATTCCAATTTACAACTGATCAGAAGATACGAAAATGTTGGATAGATCGATTGAATAGGGGAATTTTAAGACGGCGTCAGCAACAACAAAATTCGTGCTGAGTAAACATCCGAAAATATATATGAAACATTTTGATGACAGTCAGTATTTGATAAGTCCGAAGTTTTCAGAATCCATCAGGTATGGAAAAGTGTTTCGCGTCAGGTTGAAGCCCGATGCTGCCTCAACAATATTTGACAATCCACGAAAGAAAGAAATTCGGTATTGTCCATTTCCAAAAAGAAAATGAAACATGAGGTAGGTTCATTTTTTATTTATATTGCTAGTTCTTAATTATGGCGCAATTAATATTGTTGACATCCTAATCGATGTGGCCGATTTTAATAGGATCAATATTCATTTAATAAAACCCTGACTGTATGTAATTATTCCAGTATATACAGTCAAGTGGGAGACGGTTACTTCGTACCCTAGTTATTTTGTACCCTGTCATTTTCGGTTGTCTCGTACCCTAGTTATTTACCCTGTCGATTTCGGTTGTTTCGTACCCTAGTGTCATTTATAACAGATAAATAAATTCCTAGTGACATTTATAACAGATAATTTAAATCTAATCATATTATATATGTTTACAAAATGTATTTCAAAATATATAGTGGTACAGTTAGTGTGTGAGTTCTGGATCACTAATGAAACAAATTGTGATAATTTGAATAAATGAAGTAAGAATTTAAAAATACTTTTGAGGTTTAACAGCATAATATCCCACCTTTCATCGCATATTTGTTGTTTCTCACACACATGAATATTTCTGTTTCTGAACTGATTCTATTTACTTGGATTTTTCAGGTAGTTCCGAATCAAGTGAGTGTGTTTTGGATCACATGATTTGTTACTGAATTAAAATAGATTTCTTAGATTTCTGAGATGCTGTAGGTCATGGGGCATCTCAAAATCTATTTTAACTGTCAAAAAAACCAAAAAAACCTGTCAATCGTGTACGTGGCTCATAATTAGGAAACAAACCACTAAAACAGAAACTAAAATGAAAATAACTTTTATGGATAATCTGTGTAACCTCCATGGTCCATCACAATATTAACATAAAGTAAAATATATCTATCGCAAGAAAGTCAATAAAATATCTCCCTAAAAATTATGCTGCTAATGCAACAACCTTTTATAACCTTTGTTCAAATGCAACAATCCCCTGAAAAATAACAATTTTAACCCTTTCCCACATACAAAAAAGAAGAATAGTAAAAAATATTATCAGCTGATCCGAAACTGACATATATACAGGATGATGCATTAACATCATTTTCTCCAGATAATCTGCATCTTCACAAAATCTGCTTTCCAGTGAGAAACTAAAATTAAGCATAGATAAACAAATAAATACCACATTTTCCAAAATGTATCGTGCCAATGTATGAATTTATTGTCTTTGATTTACGGAAAGCGTTTTTCGATAAATGGTGTGTTGTTAAAAGATCGCCTGCGTAAATTTTACGACTGCATGAATTTCGAGAAAAACAACAGCGATTTTTAAAAAGGAACAATAGTTTTTCAATGGAAATTGATTGAATTTTCTAGATATACAAGGTATATTATTTTGTAAACATTACTTCTGTGGATGTTTTATTAAAAGACAATGATCTGATCCGGAACTACCAGTGATCCGGAACTACCACACTAACTGTATTGTACGTTTTTTATGTCATTTCGTCACAGCTTTTGTTATTATAACAATGTGTTATGTTTGACAAAGGTGTAAAAAGTTTGCTTTTAATTGTTTCTCAGCATGCCTTTAATTAAATCATGTGTGATGAAACTTAATTGTTTCTCAGCGTGCCTTTAAGTAAATCATGTCTGATGAAATATTTGCTTGCTAATATATATATATATATGACTGTGAGTTTCATTTCTAGACTTAAAGGTTATGTCCACAGTGAAAGACACCCAGTCAGACGATACTCCTATTTTGGTATTCCTGGAATGTCTACACACAGGAAATTTGAAACTACTTTTCTGAGGATGAAAGAATTCAATCCCAGGTAAAGTTGCAACACTTTTGCTAGTGA
Source organism: Serripes groenlandicus (assembly GCA_031761405.1). Classification (NCBI taxonomy): domain Eukaryota; kingdom Metazoa; phylum Mollusca; class Bivalvia; order Cardiida; family Cardiidae; genus Serripes; species Serripes groenlandicus. Next base: position 184,332,353 of record JASEVX010000001.1, on the reverse strand, counting down.
TTTGATTATGTACAAATTAATTATATCATATATGTGGTTCATTCTGTTTAACCGTTTTCCACATATTGATAATTATTTGCAGACTGCTTTTGAAAACATTGTGGAAAGTGGAGGGTTAGAGAACACCTGAATATGTATTATCATATGTTCCGGATGAACATATTATTATTCACCTCAACTTAAATACTTAGGAATCGATATAAATAAGATACAATAGATTAAATATGCGGTGCATCAAATAAAGTGACAAAGGCATCTTTCACTGTTGGTAAGACATTCCGATAAAAATTAAGGGTTTTTGCAAACTGTTAAAAAAACCACCACCTACTTTAACTGATTATGTGTAGCGTGCGTTCTAAATTATCATTGATTATCACACTTCAAACATCAAATGCAATTATATAAATTGCAAAAATCATGTAGTTAATATTCCATCATATAACCTTTTATAATGTGAAATGAATACGAAAAGTGAAGTGTTATGTATTTAATGTGTATACATTTTTCTAGACAAATACAAGATTTGCAGGAATTAATCCAAGGGATAATGTTGGTTACACTAGGATACGAAACAACCGAAATCGACAGGGTACAAAATAACTAGGGTACGAGACAACCGAAAATGACAGGGTACAAAATAACTAGGGTACGGTCGAGGTAACTGTATTCCCAGTCAATTTACCCTTAACGGATCATTAACGAAACAACGTAGTGCATAAAAGAAATGGTCAATGTTTCAGAAACAGCTGTACAGACTGTTGTTTACCAGTTCGAGTTATTGATGCATTAACGGATCAATTGTAGCAATAAGAGGATCACATGACTGATATCAGGAGGGTCATCTCAAGCAACATTTTAGCTGTCAAAACTTTTGCTGTTATTGTACAAGTTATATTTTATCTAACTGCAGATTTGTATTGATATATTTCCGATTTAATCACTAGCATCTTTGGGAATGGCTAAATTATCGAAAATAAAATTTTGAGAAAACCCCTCAGATTCACTCATGGAAACAAAATGGCGATCTTCTAATGGTAACTTACCTAGCTATTTTGTTATCGCTTCAGTGAAAACATGCAAAAACAAATGAGAATGATTGGTTACATTTTAATAGGTAAATGTCAAAATAACTAATAAATTAAGATCGCTAGCTGTTGCCGCGAAAAACACATGTTCTCTTTGAAACAATGGTCGAGTCCCGTAGTCAGTCGGTAGCGACGCGGGCTGTCAATCCAGGGGTTGTGAGTTTGAATCCCTGCTCGGCCAACTTTCTTTCCGAGGATTGACAAAAGTCAATGTGACATGCGTCATTCCTCTTCCACCAATGGTCTAAGTCTATGTGGAAAAGCAGCCAGTTGCTTGGGAATATTTTTGTGTGGAGTACTGGTGTGAGAAAACCAGGAAATGCATGAGTAGGTGAACTGGCCGCCGTGATATAACTTGAGAAATTGTTAAAAACGGCGTTTAACCCCAATCAATCAACCCAGTAGCTCAGTCAGTAACGACTTGGGCTGTCAACCCAGGGGTTGTGAGTTCGAATCCCGACTTGGCCAACTTTCTTTCCGACATTTGACAAAAGTCATTGTGACATGCGTCATTTGTCTTCCACCAATGTGCTAGGTCTATGTGGAAAAGCAGCCAGTTGCTTGGGAGAAGATTGTTGTGTGGATTCCTGGTGTGAGAAAACCAGGAAACACATAGGTAGGTGAACTGGCCGCCGTGATATGACTGAGAAATTGTTAAAAACGGTGTTAAACATCAATCAATCAATCAATCAATTTAAAACAAGGAAGAAATAACTTAGTCAATTTTAAAAAACACTTGCATCAGGCGTTCAGATGAAACGGATGAATTTGAAGTCCGACAAGCAACATTTTTATTTAAATGATACCATAAAGTACTTACCTGCCAATTTATACACAACAATTTTGTCTAATAAATTAGTTAGCGTGCCTTGAACATTAAAGTGATCCGCTATTGGTTATAATCTGCTAAGGGTTACTTGACTGTATGTAATTTAATTTCATGCCAATTGTATGCATTTTACAGGCCTTGAGAAAGTAAATGAAATAGATCTATATAATAAATTAAATTCAGGATCATGACATGTTCATGTGTTGGCAAAATTACTTTTTCCATATGACAATAACATTAGAAGTTTATGAAAAGAGGTTGCTTAAACCAGAAACTTATAACATATTTATATCTCTGATAAAAAATCAACAAACATATCATTTTTCAGTCAAAATTTCATAATTGTCTGGAACACAGCTTTTAATGAAACATTATAATAGTGAACCCAGAAAATAAAGGACTTTTAAAAAATATTTATGTCCATGATAAAACACAACAAACATGCATGTTATAACTTTTCAATCAGAAATTCACAGCTTTTAATGAAACCTTATAATAATAAATTATAATAGAAATAAAGCCAGAAAATAAGGACGGACTGTCAATAACAGGCTGATCTATTACACAAATTTCTGACAATTTGACCTTTTATTACAGCAATGAGTTTGTACATGAAGTGTTCATTAAATTTATAAACAATTTCATCAATCTTCTACTTATTTCATTGTTAAACATTTTCCCACATACAATTAATCTGCAGCAAATTTCATTGAAAAGAGTTGAAAACATTGTGAAAAAAAGAGAAATTGTTCATCTTCACCAAGTTCTCCTTTTCCACAATGTTTTCAAAAATAGTTTTTAAGTGTGAAGGAGTGTCAGTAATTTTTGACAGTATGTTTTTAAAAATGAATTTCTTCTATTGTCAGAATGTATCTAACTCAACTTGAAACACATATATTTTCATGTTGTAAATATACATGTATATTGATACAGATTTATTTTATATGCAGACTTGTCACACTGCATTTTTAATTTCAGCATGATGAAACTTTATCAGAATGTTTTTCTTGTTGATATGTAGGCCAAGTTTGAATATGGGTCATGGCGGGTCAAAAACTAGGTCACTAGATCAAATTGAAGGAAAATCTTGTAAACACTTTGGATGCCGCATTTTTTGCTTGAGCAGCTTGAAATTTGGTCAGAATGTTTGTCTGAATTATATCTAGGTCAAGTTCGAATATGGGTCATATTGGATCAGAAACTAGGTCAATAAAGGAAAATATTGTTCAAACTCCAGAGACCGCATTTTTACTTTGAGCAAGTTGAAACTTTGTCAGTATGTTGTCTCGATGATATCTAGTCCATGCTGGAATATGGGTCATATCAGGTAAAAAAATATAGATCACTAGGCCAAATGAAGGAAAATATTGTTAACACTGTGGAGGTTGCAGTCAGAATAATTGTCTTGATGTGTTTTGCATTGCAGTACATTGTATAATTAAGGTGAGCGATCAAGGACCATCATGGCCCTCTTGTTTGTCAAAACCATTACAGATATTGCTTTGAAACTTACAACACTTATTCACCATCATTACCTCCATCAGCAGACAAGAGTACATAACTCTGTCAAGGTTTTTTTAAGAATTATGGCCCTTTTTAGCTCACCCATGCATGATGTGCAAGGTGAGCTATTGTGATCACATTTTGTCCGGCGTCCGGCTGTCGTGCGTCGTCAACATTTGAGCTTGTTAACACTCTACAGGCTACATTTTGCGTCCAATCTTCATAAAAGTTTATCAGAACATTCATCTTCATTAAATCTTGGACAAGTTTGAAACTAAGCCATATGAGGTCAAAGACTAGGTCAAATTGAAGGGAAATCTTGTTAACACTCTGGAGGCCACATTTTCAACTTGAGCATGTTGAATTTTTCTTGATGATATGTAGGTCAAGTTCGAACATGGGTCATGTCAGGTCAAAAAGTAGGTCACTAGGTCAAATTGAAGGAAAATCTTGTTAACACTCCAGAGGCCGTAATTTTTGCTTGAAATTTGGTCAGAATGTTAAGCTGAATAATATCTAGGCCAAGTTCGAATATGGGTCATGCCGGGTCAAAAACTAGGTCACTAGGTCAAATTGAAGGAAAATCTTGTTAACACTTTGGATGCCGCATTTTTTGCTTCAGTAGCTTGAAACAGAAACTAGGTCACTAGGCCAAATTGAGGGAAAATCTTGTTAACTCTGTAGAAGCCGCATGTTTGCTACAGCGGCTTGAAATTTGGTCAGAATGTTGAGCTGAATAATATTTAGGCCAAGTTCGAATATGGGTCATGCCGGGTCAAAAACTAGGTCACTAGGTCAAATTGAAGGAAAATCTTGTTAACACTTTGGATGCCACATTTTTTGCTTCAGCAACTTGAAATTTGGTCAGAATGTTTGTCTAAATAATATCTAGGCCAAGTTCGGCTATGGGTCATGCCGAGTAAAAAACTAGGTCACTAGGCCAAATTGAAGGGTAATTTTGTTAACACTCTGGATACTGCATTTTTAATTTCATCATGATGAAACTTTATCAGAATGTTTTTCTTGATGATATGTAGGCCAAGTTCGAATATGGGTCATGCTGGGTCAAAAACTAGGTCACTAGATCAAATTGAAGGAAAATCTTGTGAACACTTTGGATGACGCATTTTTACTTTGAGCAAGTTGAAACTTTGTCAGAGTGTTGTCTTGATGATATCTAGTCCATGTTGGAATATGGGTCATATCAGGTAAAAAAATATAGACTAGGCCAAATGAAGGAAAATCTTGTTAACACTGTGGAGGTTGCATTCAGAATAATTGTCTTGATGTGTTTTGCATTGCAGTACATTGTATAATTTAGGTGAGCGATCCAGGGCCATTATGGCCCTCTTGTTTACTTAGAATTTTGGTTAAGTTTTTTGTACCAATTTTACTTTTTAGCTCACCTGAGCTTTGCTCAAGGTGACTTATTGTGATCGCCTTTTGTCCGGCGTGCGGCGTGCGGTGTGCGTCGTCCGTCAACTTCTTCTCCTCAGTAACCAGTGGGTCAATTGGGATGAAACTTCACAGAAAGCATCCTCCCAATGACCTCACCAGATTTCCTTCAAATTTTTGGGGTCCATGCAGAATTCTGGTTTCGATGGCAACGAAATGAAAAAAACTTCAAAATTCTTCTTCTCCCAAACTGGTAGGCAGATTTTCAAATAATTTTGTAGAAATGTTCCTTGGATGACCCTCTATCAGATTCCTTCAAGCCATGTAGATTAGTAAAAAAACATTGCCGCCAGGGGGTCGGGGCTATTTTGCCTTATATGGCTATAGTGAAAACTTAAAAAATCTTCTCCTCCGAAAATGTCAGGCTGATTTTCAAATAATTTTGTAGAAACGTTCCTTGGATAACCCTCTATCAGATTACTTCAAGCCATGTTGATTGGTAAAAAAACATGGCCGCCAGGGAGGCGTGGCTATTTTGCCTTATATGGCTAAAGTGAAAACCTAAAAAATCTTCTTCTCCGAAAGCGTCAGGCTGATTTTCAAATAATTTTGTAGAAATGTTCCTCAAGTGACCCACTTTCAGATTCCTTCAAGCCATGTTGATTGGTCATAAAACATGGCCGCCAGTGGGCAGGGCTATTTTGCATTATATCCATAGTGAAAACTTCAAAAATCTTCTCCTCCAAAAGTGTCCGGCCAATTTTCAAATAATTTTGTAGAAATCATCCTAGGGTGACCCTCTATCAGATTCCTTTGAGCCAAGTTGATTGGTCAGAAACTATGGCCACCAGGGGGCGGGGCTTATATAGCTAAAGTGAAAAAAATAAATCAGGTGAGCGATCCAGGGCCATCATGGCCCTCTTGTTTCAAAACCATTACAGATATTGCTTTGAAATTTACAACACTTATTCACCCTCAATACTTTTATCAACAGACAAGAGATCATAACTGTGTCAAGAATTTTGTAAGAATTATGGCCCTTTTTCGACTTAGAATTTTGGTTAAGTTTTACTTATTTTCAAAACCTTTACAGATATGGCTTTGAAACTTACTTGTTCACCATCATTAACTTCATCAACAGACAAGAGTTCATAACTGTTATCAATTTTTTTGTAAGAATTATGGCCCTTTTTCAACTTAGAATTTCGGTTAAGTTTTTTATACCAATTTACTTTTTAGCTCACCTCAGTGTTCCCACCTTTTTTTTTTCCTGGGGGTTTTCTGCGGAAATTGGGGGTACAACATAATGTTTCTTGGAAACATCAATGAGAATGCATTTAAAATGTTTTTTTGCTTTAAATGATATGCTGACATGTCTATGATAATATTATAAAGGAATCAACTGAATAATTATTGTTTGTAACTTTTTTATTAGCTCACCTGAGCTTTGCTCAAGGTGAGTTATTGTGATCACCTTTTGTCCGGCGTCCGTCGTCCGTCGTCCGTCGACCGTCGTGCGTCGTGCGTCGTGCGTCAACTTCTTCTCCTCAGTAACCAGTGGGTCAATTTGGATGAAACTTCACAGAAAGCATCCTCTCAATGACCTCACCAGAATTCCTTCAAATTTTTGGGATCCATGCAAAATTCTGGTTTCCATGGCAACGAAACCGAAAAACTTTAAAATTCTTTCTCCTGAATTGGTTGGCAGATTTTCAAATAATTTTGTAGAAATGTTCCTTGGATGACCCTCTATCAGATTCCTTCAAGCCGTGTTGATTGGTCGAGAAACATGGCCGCCAGGGGGGGCGGGGCTATTTTGCCTTATATGGCTATAGTGAAAACTTAAAAAATCTTCTCCTCCAAAAGTGAAAGGCTGATTTTCAAATAATTTTGTAGAAATGTTCCTTGGGAGACCCTCTATCAGATTCCTTCAAGCCATGTTGATTGGTCGAAAAACATGGCCGCCAGGGGGGGCGGGGCTATTTTGCCTTATATGGCTATAGTGCAAACTTAAAAAATCTTCTCCTCCAAAAGTGTCAGGCTGATTTTCAAATAATTTTGTAGAAATGTTCCTTGGGTGATCCTCTATCAGATTCCTTCAAGCCATGTTGATTGGTCAAAAAACATGGCCGCCAGGGGGGGCGGGGCTATATTGCCTTATATGGCTATAGTGCAAACTTAAAAAATCTTCTCCTCCAAAAGTGTCAGGCTGATTTTCAAATAATTTTGTAGAAATGTTCCTTGGGTGATCCTCTATCAGATTCCGGGTCACTAGGTCAAATTGAAGGAAAATCTTGTTAACACTCCAGAAGCCGCAATTTTTACTTCAGCAGTTTGAAATTTTCTCAGAATGTTTTTCTTAAAAATATCTAGGTCAAGTTCGAATATGGGTCATGCTGGGTTAAAAACTAGGTCACAAGGCCAAATTGAAGGGTAATCTTGTAAACACTCTGGATACTGCATTTTTAATTTCACCATGATGAAACTTTATCAGAATGTTTTTCTTGATGATATGTAGGCCAAGTTCGAATATGGGTCATGCTGGGTCAAAAACTAGGTCACTAGATCAAATTAAAGGAAAATCTTGTGAACACTTTAGATGCCGCTTTTTTAGCTCTACTGGCCAAAGGCCAGAAGGGCTTATGTCGTGGCGATTTGTCCGTCGTCCGTCCGTCCGTAAACAATTTCTTGTTAACACGATACAGTCTTCACTTTTGATTGTATCTCAACCAAACTTATACAGTAGTTAGATATCCATGAGAGCTCGGTTCCTTTCGAAAACCAGCCACAGATCCGCCCATGCATGACTGGATTATGGCCCTTGAAATGGTCAAAATTGCTATAAAAGAGCTTGTTAAGACGATACAGTCTTCACTTTTGATTGTATCTCAACCAAACTTATACAGTAGTTAGATATCCATGAGAGCTTGATTCCTTTCGAAAACAAGCCAGATCCACCCCATGCATGACTGAATTATGGCCCTTGAAATTGTCAAAATTGCTATAATAGGGCTTGTTAACATGATACAGTCCTTATTTTTGATTGTATCTCAATCAAACTTATACAGTAGTTAGATATCCATGAGAGTTTGGTTCATTTCTAAAAAACGGCCAGATCTACCCATGCATGGCTGGATTATGGCCCTTGAAATTGTCAAAATTGCTATAATACAGCTTGTGAACACAATAGAGCTTCCATTTACTATCTGATCTTCACCAAACTTAGATGGTATTTGAATATTGATGACATATTGGTTCCTTTTGAAACAAGCCAGATCAATGCCAGTAGAGCATAGGCCCTCATGGGCCTCTTGTTTGCTTCAGCAGCATGAAATTTGGTCAGAATGTTTGTTTGAATTATATCTAGGTCAAGTTTGAATATGGGTCATATTGGATCAGAAACTAGGTCAATAAAGGAAAATATTGTTCAAAACTGTGGAGGCCGCATTTTTACTTTGAGCAGGTGAAACTTTGTCAGAATGTTGTCTTGATGATATTTAGTCCATGTTGGAATATGGGTCATATCAGGTAAAAAAATATAGATCACTAGGCCAAATGAAGGAAAATATTGTTAACACTGTGGAGGTTGCATTCAGAATAATTGTCTTGATGTGTTTTGCATTGCAGTACATTGTATAATTAAGGTGAGCGATCCAGGGCCATCATGGTCCTCTTGTTTAATTTATTGGCTACACAATGTGTGAAGAGTCTCTTGATGTTTGACTACTGAACGTTTATACCTCTGCATGAAAGTCTGGCCCATCTGATGTCTGAGAATGTCTGCTTCTTCCATCGTCGCATCCTTTTCGAGGTACTTGAGAACAGTGGAAATACGATAATTGTTCACTTAAGAAAATATATGTATAGCCAAATGATGAAGGGGAGAATGTTCGCGTGTGAAGGGGCTAATGTCTGCCATGCACAAACTGGCGAAGGGGAGAATGTCCGCATATGCACTTTTTGATGAAGGGGAGAATGTCCGGAGTGGCAAATGTCCGCCATTCAGTTAAAACATACTGGCAAAAGAGGAACTTGCTCATGATAAACAATTTCTCTTTTTGCCACAAGGTTTATCAACTCTTTTCTGTTATTATTCTTTAATTTTCAGAGGGTTTATATTATTAATGCCATGGTGCAAATTGTTTGTTGCAGATATGATGTTTTTGGGAAAGGTTAATAAGCTTGATTTGTAAAAAAAAATAGGGAATAAAGCTTGTATTCATTACACTGATTATGACTTATATATAGTGAATTGAAATTAAAGTATGGTGCTATACTGTGTATTTTTCAAACATTGTGCCATATGAAAAAATGACCTTTACCTTACTTAAACTTTCCCAGATAGAGATGTTCCATAATTTTGAATAGGTGTTTTCAGTGTCGTCTACTTCTAATTTGTTGTACTTGGAAAAGTGGGTTGTAGGTCAACGCGGCCAACTGATGTTTCGGCCCGGCCTAGGAATTGTTGGGACGCTATTTGAATCAAATAGGACTTTTCGGCCAGAAAGATCTAAAGTCAGTTATGATGAAATAAGAAGTGTTTTCATGATTTATTTCAAAGATAGAAAGATATTTACACATTTATCAATTTTTATACGCCCGTTTTGAACGTGGCCAATCATCACTAAATTGGTCAGAATGTGTATTGGCATAATATCTCGGACAAGTTCGATAACTAGCCATATCGCTTTAGTCAATCAAGAGTTATCGCCCCTTAATTATAGAAATTACCCAAAATTGGTCTTGTCAGCTCAATAACTTTAGGAGCTTTTGTCCAAACATCACCAAATTTAGTCAGAATGTGTATTGGCATAATATCTCGGACAAGTTTGATAACTAGCCATAGCGCTTTAGTCAATCAAGAGTTATCGCCCTTTAATTATAGAAATTAAATAAAATTGGTCTTGTCAGCTCAATAACTTTAGAAGTCAATCTAGAGTTATTGCCGTTTAATTATAGAAATTACCTAAAATTAGTATTGTCAGCTCAATAACTTTAGAAGTCTTTGTCCAATCATCACCAAATTTGGTCAGAATGTGTATTAGGATTATAACTCGAACAAGTTCGATAACTATATCCATATCACTTTAGTCAATCAAGAGTTATCGCCCTTTAATTCAGCTCAATAACTTTAGAAGCCTTTGACCAATCATCACCAAATTGGTCAGAATGTGTATTGGGAAAATATCTCAGACAAGTTCGATAACTAGCCATATCGCTTTAGTCAATCAAGAGTTATCGCCCCTTAATTATAGAAATTACCCAAAATTGGTCTTGTCAGCTCAATAACTTTAGAAGCTTTTGTCCAATCATCACTAAATTTGGTCAGAATGTGTATTGGCATAATATCTCGGACAAGTTTAATAACTAGCTATATCGCTTTATTCAATCAAGAGTTATCGCCCTTTAATTATAGAAATTACCCAAAATTGGTCTTGTCAGCTCAATAACTTTAGAAAACCTTTGTCCAATCATCACCAAATTTAGTCAGAATGTGTATTGGCATAATATCTCGGACAAGTTTGATAACTAGCCATAGCGCTTCAGTCAACCAAGAGTTATCGCCCTTTAATTTTAGAAATTAAATAAAATTGGTCTTGTCAGCTCAATAACTTTAGAAGTCAATCTAGAGTTATTGCCGTTTAATTATAGAAATTACCTAAAATTAGTATTGTCAGCTCAATAACTTTAGAAGCCTTTGTCCAATCATCACCAAATTTGGTCAGAATGTGTATTAGCATAATAACTCGGACAAATTCGATAACTACCCATATCACTTTAGTCAATCAAGAGTTATCGCCCTTTAATTATAGAAATTACCTAAAATTGGTCTTGTCAGCTCAAAAACTTTAGAAGCCTTTGTCCAATCATCACCAGATTTATAAAATGTACCCAATTTTCAGTGAGAGAAAAAAAAAATATGTAAAATCTGTCTGTTTTTACATAGTACCTTAACCAAAGCAAGAACATTAAAGTCATAGCAATGCTAACAAACATATAAAACACAATTATAGATCCTTCTATAACGCAAATATGTAAATGATATGAAACATCAAAGTTACGGACACTACGCCATTGACTACCCTAGCAAAAATACACAGATTTGTAGTCTTTTGACAATTGCACTGCATATTTTGATGAGAAAGAAGTTCTTGGAATATTTTGCAGTTGGTTGTCATCGGTATTTTTGGGGTCAGATGTGTTTATCAATCTCACCCGCAATCACCCGCAATCTCAATGCCTGTGTTCTCTTGACTGCCAACTGTCTTTTAAACTTATTACTTGATTTTACAATGTCTTGTTTTCTTGACCTTTCATTTCTATGACGATATCGCTGCATCTCTTCTCTCTTTTGTTTTCTTAGCTTTCCTCGTTTTGTCATACTATTTTCAGCCTCCTTTCGCTTTCACATTCTATCTTCTGTGTTTCAATCTCTATCTTTTTAGCTCAGCTGAGCACGAAGTGCTCAAGGTTAGTTATTGTGATCGCCTTTTGTCCGGCGTGCGTCGTCCGTCAACATCTTCTCCTCAGTAACCAGTGGATCAATTGGGATAAAACTTCACAGAAAGCATCCTCACAATGACCTCACCAGAATTCCTTCAACATTTTGGGATCCATGCAGAATTCTGGTTTCCATGGCAACAAAACGAAAAAGACTTTAAAAACCGGTTGGCAGATTTTCAAATAATTTTGTAGAAATGTTCCTTGGATGACCCCTTTATCAGATTCCTTCAAGCCATGTTGATTGGTCGAAAAAGACGGCGGGGATATTTTGCCTTATATGGCTATAGTGAAAACTTAAAAAATCTTCTCCTGAAAGTGTCAACAAAACGAAAAAAATCTTCTTCTACCAAATCGGTTGGCTGATTTTCAAAAAATCTTCTCCTCCGAAAATGTCGGGCCGATTTTCAAATTATTTTGTAGAAATGTTCCTCAAGTGACCCACTATCAGATACCTTCTAGCAATGTTGATTGATCAAAAGACCTACCCACCAGGGGGCGAGGCTATTTTGCCTTATATGGCAATAGTGAAAACTTTAAAAATCTTCTCCGAAAGCCATGTTGATTGGTCAAAAACTATGGCCGCCAGGGGGCGGGGCTTATATGGCTAAAGTGATCATGGCCCTCTTGTTTCTTTAATTTTTCATTTGCTTCTGTATTCAATTTCTGTTTTTCTCTCCACTTTTTAACCTTTTCTGCATTTTTTTGCCTTTTGAGTTTCTGTATTTCAGTTGTTTCACTTGATCTCAAATCCATCTAAAAAAGGAACATTTAGATATATATCAGATTCATTGAAGTTGAAGTTTTCTTACATTTATTTATGAACTTTGGGTTTAAATAATGATTGCCTATTGTTGCCAGGCTGTCAACCCAGGGGTTGTGAGTTCGAACCCCAGCTTGGCCAACATTCTTTCCGATGTTTGACAAGTCACTGTAACAAGCGTCATTCGTCTTTCAACAATTGGCTAACAACTTCTATGATGAAAAGCAGTCAGTTGCTTGGAAAGTATGTTGTGTGGAGTACTGGTTAAGAAAACCAGGAAACATATGAGTAGGTGAACTGGCAGACCTAAAAATTGTTGAAAACGACGTTAAACCCCAATCAATCAATCAAACCCTTCTTGTATTGTAGACTAGTGCTTTTGGTTGTCTACCCCTTCAATGGTATTTGGACTTAAATACTTGAGTGTTTTTTTCTTTTTAATTAACACCATTAGTTTAATTTTTAGCTCGCCAGTACGAAGTACAGGAGAGCTTATGTGTTACCCCCGGCGTCGGCGGTGGCGTAGACACCTAGGTTTAAGGTTTGTGTTTAAGGTTTTCATTTGGGTTTTAAGGGTTTATACCTTTAGGAACCATTTGTCATCCATCTACGCACACCACTACACCCGTCCTGACCCTGGGTGAAGGTCAAGGTCATTTCTACTTGGTTCTACTTGGTTCAGTTACAAGGTTTAAGGTTTGCGTTTAACGTTTAACATATCACTCTGCATTCACTATTATGACATTGATTGCTTTCATATTTAGTTTATACATTTAGGAACTATTGGTCATCCATCTACGCACACCACTACACCCGTTCTGACCCTGGGTCAAGGTCAAGGTCATTTCTACTTGGTTCAGTTACAAGGTTTAAGGTTTGCGTTTAACGTTTAACATATCACTCTGCAGTCACTATTATGACATTGATTGCTTTCATATTTAGTTTATACATTTAGGAACTATTGGTCATCCATCTGCGCACACCACTACACCCGTCCTGCACCTGGGTCAAGGTCAAGGTCATTTCTACTTGGTTCAGTTACAAGGTTTAAGGTTTGCGTTTAACGTTTAACATATCACTCTGCATTCACTATTATGACATTGATTGCTTTCATATTTAGTTTATACATTTAGGAACTATTGGTCCATCTACGCACCCCACTACACCCGTCCTGACCCTGGGTCAAGGTCAAGTTATATCAGAGTTATTGCCCCTTTTCTGTCAAAAAATATAACTTTTTCGTCACGTTTTCAAATAACTTTTTTTCTACTCAAAGGATTAGATTGAAACTTCTGACAAATGTTTATATCAATGTGTGTGATTGGTTCACAAAAGGGGGATAATCCAAATAATTTTATATCAAGAGTTATTGCCCCTTTTCTGTCAAATAACTTTTTTTCTACCCGAAGGATTGGATTGAAACTTCTGACAAATGTTACTTTTTTTTTTATTCGACGTCTGTCTGTCTATTTTTTTTTTTATCCGGCGTCTGTCTGTCTGTCTGTCCGTCACACTTTTTTCGTCACGTTTTCAAATAACTTTTGTTTTACTCAAAGGATTAGATTGAAACTTCTGACAAATGTTTTTATCAATGTGTGTGATTGGTTCACAAAAGGGCGATAATCCAAATAATTTTATATCAGAGTTATTGCCCCTTTTCTGTCAAAAATTTAAATTTTCAAATAACTTTTTTTCTACTCAAAGGATTGGATTGAAACTTCTGACAAATGTTTATATCAATGTGTATGATGGGTTCACAAAAAGGGGGATAATCCAAATATTTTTATATCAGAGTTATTGGCCCTTTTCTGTCAAAAATTTAATCTACTCAAAGGATTGGATTGAAACTTCTGACAAATGTTTATATCAATGTGTATGATGGGGTCACAAAAGGGGGATAATCCAAATATTTTTATATCAGAGTTATTGCCCCTTTTCTATCAAAAATTAAAATTTTCTGACAAGGCGCCGGCAGGTGACACACGTGCTCCGGGGAGCACTCCATTCTAGTTGAACTTAGAATTTTTGTCAAAAGTATTGAAAAGGTGTATTATCTTGCAATAGGTGATACTGTGCGACTTTACCTAATACTTTAACTGTTCTGAAGTAGGCCCTGATATACGATGGCCCTGATAGGCGAGCTATATTGTCCTCCGACAACTCTTGTCTCATTTATCATCATCCATTTCTTTTGAATTCTTTTGATTACTTACCTTCAATACAAAACACAGTTGACATTTTGATATAAGCTGTAATCTGAACAATGATAAAATATTGTAGTGTCCGTAACCAAATTGTGCTCTTTTAAGTAGCTACTTCTGATGAACAGAATATGGTAACATTAGCAGTTTGGTGCTTTATTTGGAAACCAGAGACCTCTTATATGGAAATTCATCCCATATATAGAAGTTTTGGTTTCTTTTACAGCACTATATAATGCATGTAAGAAGTACTTAACCGGAAAAAACAACATGACTCTGTGTAAATATTGATAAAGATTTGTATGTTTGTAAAGGCAAACATATCAATATAGTTAAAAACTATTGTAAGTTAGTGATAGATATCATTAAAATTTGTAGGAACACAATTTTATGTAAAAATACAAGTTCTAAATTTTAATCATCTAAGGTTACGGACACTACATCTTCATCAAACAAAAGTTTATAGAATTAACTTACCTTTATATATGGAAAAACTTGTAAACTTTGCTAAATCTAATTCAGGAAACACAACATTTTAGGATGAAAATGATGAATGTAGCATCACCACTTGCAGATTCAAAATATTTCCTGTCTTCACACATGCTGTCTAGGAAAATGATGCTATTCCTAAAGATAATGCAATCCGGAATTTCCATTCAATTGCATCATCTTTGTATGTGTTAAAAATTAGTTGATTGACTTCTTTTTGAAATAAGACATGCAACTAGCATAAGGCTACTGATATTAAATTCAAAATAAATTAATATAAACATTACAGGAAAGCAGGTTACGGACACTACACTGTTTGTGTTTTTAGCTCTACTGGCCAAAGACCAGAAGGGCTTATGTCGTGGCGATTTGTCCCGTCGTCCGTGTGTGCGTCCGTCCGTCCGTAAACAATTTCTTGTTAACACTCTTCACTTTTGATTGTATCTCAACTAAACTTATACAGTAGTTAGATATCCATGAGAGCTCGGTTCCTTTCGAAAACCATGCATGACTGGATTATGGCCCTTGAAATTGTCAAAATTGCTATAAAAGAGCTTGTTAACACGATACAGTTTTCACTTTTGATTGTATCTCAACCAAACTTATACAGTAGTTAGATATCCATGAGAGCTGAGTTCCTTTCGTAAACCAGCCAGATCCACCCATGCAAGACTGGATTATGGCCCTTGAAATTGTCCAAATTGCTATAATTGAGCATGTGAACACAATAGAGGCTCCATTTACTATCTGATCTTCACCAAACTTAGATAGTAGTTAAATATTGATGAGAGCTTGGTTCCTTTTGAAAATCAGCCAGATCTGCCCATGCAAGACTGGATTATGGCCCATGAAATTGTAAAAATTGCTATAATACAGCTTGTGAACACAAAAGAGCCTCCATTTACTATCCAATCTTCCCAATACATACATGCTCTGGATTGAAAATGACCAAAGAACCATACCAGTAGAGCATAGGCCCTCATGGGCCTCTTGTTATAGCAAAGCTATAGTAAAATATCCAACAAATGAATTCATATTTTAACTCTCCAATGCCCTTAAGGTATATTTTACATCTGATTTTCAAAAACAAATGCAAGAAAAGTGAAAAATTTCTCAGATATGACTGAAATTGCTCATTTAATTTCACGTTTGAAAAATTATAATGAGCAAATTCTTTAGAGACATGTTATTATTTATTTCCTTACAGTTCTTTACCTTATATGATTGGTTAGAAAATGTCTGATTTAAAATCACATAATGGAAGATATGCACAATCTGGTTAAATATAAATTACATTTTTATAAACATTAAAAAAGTTTTAGGAAAAGGTAGAATAAGTCATTGACCAAGCAAAGTTTAACCATTTTCCGCGCACAACAAATCGGCAGCAGACAACATTGAAAATCTCCATATATGAAGTATTTTTATTGAACAGAGGTGAAAACATTGAGACAAATGGAGTAATTGCTCATTATGTCTCCCCCATTACATGGGGGTGACATATTGTTTTTGCCCGTTCCGTCCTTCCATCTGTCACACTTGTTTCCGCTCAATAACTGAAGAACGCTTGTTGTAGGAACTTCATACTTGATATGCAGGTTGCTCATGACCAGTAGCTGACCCCTATTGATTTTGATAACAGAAGGTCAAAGGTCAAGGTCATGGTAACCTTGTGAGGTAAAAAATGGTTTCCGCTCAATAACTGAAGATCGCTTTGGCCGAGGAACTCCATACTTGGTATGCAGGTTACCCATGCCCAGTAGAAGACCCCTATTGATTTTGAGGTCAGTACGTCTAAAGTCAAGGTCACAGTGACAATGAGCTGAAAAATAGTTTTTGCTTGGGCCCAGGAACTTCATACTTGATGTGCAGGTTGGTCACCACCAGCAAATGACCCCTATTCATTTTAAGGTCATTAGGTCAAAGGTCAAGGTCACAGTGGTCAAGGTAACATCCGTCACACTTGTTTTCGCTCAATAACTGAAGAACGCTTGGGCATAGGATCTGCATACTTAGTATGCAGGTCGGTCATGACCAGTAGATGACTCCTATCGATTTTGATGTCAGAAGGTCAAAGGTCAAGGTGACCTTGTGAGGTAAAAAATGGTTTCCGCTCAATAACGGAAGAACGCTTGAGCCGAGAAACTCCATACTTGGTATGCAGGTTGGCCATGCCCAGTTGAAGACCCTTTTGCTTTTGTTTGATTTTGAGCTGAAAAATTGTTTTTGCTTAATAACTAGAATGCTTTGGTCATGGAAGTTAATACTTGGTGTGCAGGTTGGTCAACACCAGCAGATGACCCCTATTGATTTTGAGGTCACTATGTTTAAGGTCAAGGTCATGGGTACCTTCAGCTGAAAAATTGTTTCCTGCTCAATAACTCGAGAATGCTTATGTTGAGGTACTTTATACCTGCTGTGCAGGTTGGTCCTAACCAGTAGATGACCCTTATTGATTTTTTGTTTGATTTTGAGGTCACAAGGTCAAAGGTCAAGGTCACAGTAACAATGAGCTGAAACATTGTTTTTGCTTAATAACTGTATAATGCTTTGGCCATGGAAGTTAATACTTAGTGTGCAGGTTGGTCACCACCAGTAGATGACCCCTATTGATTTTGAGGTCACTTGCTTAAAAGGTCAAGGTAACCTTCAGCTGAAAAATGTTTTCCTCTCAATAACTAAAGAATGCTTATGTTGAGGAACTTCATACCTGGTGTGCAGGTTGGTCCTAACCAGTAGACGACCTTTATTAAATTTGTTTTATTTTGAGGTCACAAGGTCAAATGTCAGGTCACAGTAACCTTCAGCTGAAAAATGTGTTTTACTCAATAACTCAAGAACGCTTATGGCCAGGAACTTCATATTTGGTACGCAGCTTGGTCCTAACATGTAGGTGACCCCTATTGATTTTGATGTCAGTAGGTCAAAGGTCAAGGTCGTGGTGACCTTTGGCTGAAAAATAAATGGTTTCCGCTCAATAACTGAAGATTGCTTGGGCCCAGGACCTTCATACTTGGTGTGCAGGTTGGTCACCAGCAGCAAATGACCCCTATTGATTTTGAGGTCAAAGGCCAAGGTCATGGTAACCTTCAGCTGAAAAATGGTTTCCGCTCAATAACTGAGGATTGTCACTGTTGCTTCATCTCCAGTCCAGAACTACAAAATTCATCTCCATTATTTTTTTTCCTCCCCTACAACCACACAAATGGGGAGACAAGCGCTTTTTCAAAAAAGCAATCTCTAGTTATGAGCAATTTTTCTTTTGGCCACAATGTTTTCAAATGACGTCTATTGCAGAGGCGACCAAAGGTGTCTGTATGTGGCTAAGGTCTGGATTTAATGACATTGTATTGTGTCATAAATGTCTTATGCCATATATCAGAATGATGGAAGACAATTATGTTTTGTTTGATATTATTGCTGATGGAAATTTCTTTTTTCCAGAAAAGAAGAAGTGTTGGAACCCAGTTTCAGTCTGTTACTGTGAAAGACCAATCTACACAAACAAATGATATAAAACATATACTTCCGGAGAAGGCCTATTTGACAAATGAGTCATTTAATAGAACATTGATGTCGATAGGATCTGATGATTCAAGAGACCAGGCTTGGGAGACTGAAATTGACTCTGAGGTTATATCTATGGATTTTGAGGATACTGAAAGTGGCAAAGAAGCAAAGGAGACAAAATAAAGCGTGTTTAGACGAGTTATTGTGCCAGTGCAGAATTTGTGGGTCTAATACCTCAATAATTAAGAAAAATAGTGGGACACTGTTTAACATGTGGGCATTTCGAAACATGGAGAAGCCAGCCCATGTCTGGAAATATGCCCCTTGGCAATTTAATTTTAAGTGCTGCCACAGGTATGATCATCTTCTTTTGTGTTTAATTTAAAAAAATGTTCAATATTTTCTCAATACAATGAACAACAAATCAATTGCATATGATATGAAAAAGAAAACTGGTACATTTCTTTTCAATTTATTGTTTTGTCATCTCGGTGTCTGAATCGGCATCAATGCAGTCGAAATCTAATTTTAACGGAACGGAACGACTGCAGTCATTTAAAAATACATTCTGAGCATTTGAGGGATGAGCAGATCTTATATTGAATGGCACCTAGTACACTGCAATAACTAGAAGAAGAAAAAAGTATTAGAATTGAAATTCTTCATAGAAAGTTACACAAAAATAAGGACACTCTCTTTGAATGTATTAAATATCGAAATTTGTGTTTGTGAACTTGGGACGATTTCATTTGGATTATAAGGGATTTTTTATGCAGGTTTGTGAGAAATCATTTGGATTATAAGGGATTTTTATGCAGGTTTGTGAGAAATTATTTTACAATTTATTCTTTAACAAACAGATGAATCATTTGAAAGTTTGGTAAAATATAAAAGAATCAGTTTTACCCCTTTATTGCACATGTCGACCATTTTCTTTGTTGAAGACGCGTTTATAGCAAACGACTTTTGAAAAAACATTGTGATGCAAGGAGACATTTTTCACTATTAGCAGTTTCTCCTTTTGTCATAATGTTTTCAACTGTTTTCAATGATTATACATTATAGAATTTCCTAATATCTGATATTTTTTACACATGGTCACGCGATGTTAGAATTGCGCATAGAGAAATGCACAGCCAACTTTATATAGTAACAATATGTTGGGATCCTTGAAACTGCATTTTGAATGATTGAAGTTTAGGTTTGTTAACTTTTGGGAGTAATTTTCTTACGGAAAAGTTGAGATTTAAGCTGTTGAAAATCAGACACGGTCAAACACGTCTGTATGGAGTAACGGATAGAGGTGGTGGATTGCGTCTGTATCGGGGAATCGACAGACGCGTTTAAACGCGTCTGTATGGGGTAATCGATGTACGCGGTAGAATGCGTCTGTATGGGGGAAAGGGTTAATATGAGCAATTTCTCATTTTGACACAATGTTTTCTACTGTCATCTTCTACAGGAGGAAAGATTGAACAAAACAATTTTATTTGGTTCATTTGCCTTTAAATAATTTAAAAATGGTACTATAATGGCTTGGAATTACGACTGACTTGCTTATGACAGGATAAATGGACCAGAAGTACTGATAATTTACCTAGGGTATGCCGTAATAAAACTAAAATTGTTGAAAGTGCCGTAAAACACCATCCAAAAACAGTGATTGTCTTAAAGTGTTGTTGCAACAATGTTTCATATTCCATTCAAAATTATACTAAAAGTAATATTTTTCTGGAATCTACCACACTAAACTTTTTTTTTTTACTTATGAAATTGGGCATACATGTCATATATAGATAAAATTGTCTTTGTATTTGTTGCTAAGGGTATTTTGTTTATTATAAAGTATTTCAGAGTCTCGTTTGAACATGTTCACATGCTCCTGTTGCACAGACAGAAAATGAAGGGGAACTCACCGCAGAGCACTTGAAGGTCAAGATCATATCCTACAAAGATTATATGCAAGTTTGGTCTGGATTGCTGGATGCTGCACAACTAAAGGTAACCTTAACCCTTGCCCACATACAAACAGATCTGCAGTAGAGGACTTAAACCCTTTCCCTCATATAGACACTTTTTGATGCCTCTGCAGCAGACAGCTTTTTGAAAACATAGTGACAAAAAAAGAAATTGCTCAAAATTGCAATTTCTCTTTTTGACACTGTTTTCCACTTTTAGTCATAGGTTATCCATTCAATTATATAGATTTTCTATTTTTAGCTCCACTGGCTGAAAGCCAGTCGAGCTTATGTCATGGCGAATTGTCCGTTGTGCGTGCGTGCGTGCGTGCGTGCGTGCGTGCGTGCGTGCGTTAACTTTTTCCTTTAAACGACTTCTTCTCCCTAACCACTTGGCCAATTTGGTTGAAACTTCATGGGAAGCATCCTCTCAATGTCCTCTACTAAATTCCTTCAATTTTTTTTGATCCATTCACAATTCTGGTTTCCATGGCAACCGAAAGAAAAAAATAGTGAGAACTTAAAAAATCTTCTTCTCCGAAAGTGTCAGGCCGATTTTCAAATAATTTTGTAGAAATGTTCCTTGGGTGACCCTTTATTAGATTCCTTCAAGAAATTTTGATTGGGCGAAAAACATGGCCGCAAGGGGGCGGGGCTTTTTTGCCTTATATAGCTATAGTGAAAACTTAAATAATCTTCTTCTCAAAAAGTGTTCAGCAGATTTTCAAATAATTATGTAGAAATGTTCCGTGGGTGACCCTCTATCAGATTCCTTCAAGCCATGTTGATTGGTAAAAAAACATGGCCGTCACAGGGCGGGGCTATTTTGCCTATATGGCTAAAGAGCAAACTTAAAAAATCTTCTCCTCCAAAAGTGTCAGGCCGATTTTCAAATAATTTTGTAGAAATGTTCCTTGTGTGAACCTTAATTAGATTCCTTCAAGAAATGTTGATTGGGCGAAAAACATGGCCGCCAGGGGGCGGGGCTTTTTTGCGTTATATAGCTATTGTGAAAACTTAAAACATCTTCTTCTCCGAAAGTGTTCAGCCGATTTTCAAATAATTTTGTAGAAATGTTCATTGGGTGACCCTCTATCAGATTCCTTCAAGCCATGTTGATTGGTCGAAAAACATGGCCACCAGAGGGCGGGGCTATTTTGACTTATATGACCATAGTGAAAACTTAAAAAATCTTCTCCTCCGAAAGTGTCAGGCATATTTTCAAATAATTTTGCAGAAACATTCCTTTGGTGACACTCTACAAGATTCCTTTAAGCCATGGTGGTTGGTAAAAAAAATAGCCACCACGGGGCAGGGCTGTTTGGAGATTTTATTTTTGCCTTATGGCCGTGGAGCGATACTGGCCCTCTTGGGCCTCTTGTTAACAAAATATGTTCGAGGTTGTCTGCTGCAGAATTGTCATATGAGGGAAAGGGTTAAAACATCTTGGCATAAATATAGAAAATCCCTATTGACGAGAGTTTAATATTTGTTTCAGAAAATATTGTTGCTCTTAAAGAGTTGTCTGCTGTGGATGCTTCAAATTGCATCTCCTATGGGGAAAGGATAGATTGACATAAACCTCCAGCTGTTTTGCAAAAGCAATTTCTTCTTTTGCAACAATGTTTTCAAATATTATCTTCTGCTGAAGCGTCAGAAATCACCTATATGTGGGAAAGAGATAAACCTATTCCAAATATGATACATCCGCATTGGACTTCTTAGAACTCATCCAGGCAAAAACTTGGACAATCTGTATATTTATTGAATATTGTTGAACACATTGTGACAAAAGGAGATTATTAGAAATTCATCAATATTGAAACCAAAAGTCAGTTAACGGATGCATTGTATGGTGAACTTATGTCCTCCATTTTGAAAATTCTTGGCAAACTTTATCTGAGTTCAGCAGTGGATAATGCATCTAATGAGGTATGAACACACAGACGTGCGGATGTGGATGAGCTAACATTAAAAAGCTTATCTTCAGTTTGGTTAGAATTCAAGACATGTAAGATTAGTGGCAGAGCTCTGGTTTAACCCTTTCCCACATTCTTCTGCAGATTTGTTGTATGTGGGAAAGGGTTTAGAAAGCTTAACCCATTCACAGTTACTGCTGTAGTTTTGTTGTATGTGGGAAAGGATTTAGAAAGCTTAACACATTACCACATTCAACAAGTCTACAGAAGACAACTAAATAAGAAGATATCCAAGTAAGAATATTAAATATCTACATAAATGAAAGTAGAAGTATTGAAAAGAATTGAAAGGCAATAATTTGGAAAATATTCATAAATGAAAATATTTATTGAATTGATTTAAAATTATTTTGGCAAAAGCAGAAATCTACTTGTGCAATTTTGTTTTCAAATATGGTTGGGTGCAGATGGGTCAAAACAAGGCTTTTAAATGTTACATTTGCAAACAGAAAAGACATTGTCCAGAGGAACAGGTTGATAAGAGGCTTTACTGGTTGAATAGATTTTCTACAAAGAACTGACTTGGCAGCAGACAACTTTGAAACATGTTTAAACAAAAAGGGAAAATCTCTATTAATAAAGTTATATTGTTTGAGAATAAACATGTGGTACAAACAACATGCAGAAAAGAGAAAGCTCTAGAGTCTCTAAACTCAATGAATGAAGACAAATAGCCCTTTTCCACATACAGGAATTCTGCAGCAGACAACTTTGAGAACAGCTAGACAAAAGTATGGAAAATCTCTACAAATGATTATATAGTTATTGAAAAGAGTTGAAACATTGTGGCCAAATAAAAGGTGAAATTTCTTCAAAAGTCGTCTTGCATCAAAATGCATCTGTATGTTGGATAGCGTTATGCCTAAAATGGTTGATACTAAAATAATGACCTTGTATTGACATTGGTGTTTCCCACATACAAGGAATCTGCATCAGAAGTCTTTGAAAACATGTTAGCAAAATCATGGACAATCTTTCTATAAATGAATGTATAATTACTGAATCAAGTTGAAAACATTGTGGCAAAAGGAGAAATTGCTCATCATGAGCAATTTCTTTGTTTGCCACAACGTTTTCATAAGTTGAGGCGTCAGGAAGCGTCTGTATGTGATAAAAGGTTAAACATCTTCTGCAGATGTGTCAAAATTTATCTGCATGTGGGATATTGTTAAGCGTAAAAGGGTTCATACCAAAATGACTGTTTTGACTTCTGGTGTAAAAATACTTTTGTACTTTAATGTGATTTACAGGAGGAAGGACCTTCCATTTCTGATGTAGACCCAGATGAACTTGGTGTTGCCAGTGCAGATCCATTGCTAGGTCAACAAGCAAACAAACCCAAGGACCATCAAGTATTTATAAATCTTGTGGACTTCTGTAGGTAAGGGTCTGTTCATTTAGAGTGGAACATTAGTGGCTACTGGCTAGTAATTTAAAATACATCAGTTGATACTGCTTTCTCAGTTAGATTCAGTATTAATCCTTTCTTACACCAAATCTGCAGCAATTTGAAAAGGTCTGGGCAATCTCTCTATAAATGTAGGTATTATTATATAATAGAGTTGAAAACATTGTGACTAAAGTCTAAAGGAGGAAGCGCTCATTATATTTCCTGCTGCAGATTTTTAGCTCACCTGAGCTTTGCTCAAGGTGAGTTATTGTGATCACCTTTTGTCCGGCGTCCATCGTGCGTCGTGCGTCAACTTCTTCTCCTCAGTAACCAGTGGGTCAATTGGGATGAAACTTCACAGAAAGCATCCTCTCAATGACCTCACCAAATTTTGGGGATCCATGTATAATTCTGGTTTCCATGGCAACGAAATGAAAACAACTTAAATATTCTTCTTCTCCCAAACTGGTTGGCAGATTTGCAAATAATTTTGTAGAAATGTTCCTTGGATGATCCTCTATGAGATTCCTTCAAGCCATGTTGATTTGTCGAAAAACATGGCCGCCAGGGTGGTGGGGCTATTTTGCCTTATATGGTTATAGTGAAAACTTAAAAAATCTTCTTCTCCCAAACTGGTTGGCAGATTTTCAAATAATTTTTGTAGAAATGCTCATTGGATGACCCTCTATCAGATTCCTTCAAGCCATGTTGATTGGTCAAAAAACATGGCCGCCAGGGGGCGGGGCTATTTTGCCTTATATGGCTATAGTTAAAACTTTAAAAATCTTTTCCTCCGAATGTGTTGGGCTGATTTTCCAATAATTTTGTAGAAATGTTCCTTGGATGACCCTCTATCAAATTCCTTCAAGCCATGTTGATTGGTAAAAAAACATGGCCGCCAGGGGGGGGTGGTCTATTTTGCCTTATATGGCTATTGTGAAAACTTAAAAAAACCTTCTTCTCCAAAAGTGTCAGGCCGATTTTCAAATAATTTTGTGGGAATGTTCCTAGGGTGACCCTCTATCAGATTCCTTCAAACCAAGTTGATTGGTCTGAAACTATGGCCGCCAGGGGGCGGGGCTTATATAGCTAAAGTAAAAAAAAAAATCAGGTGAGCGATTCCAGGGCCATCATGGCCCTCTTGTTCGTAAATGGGAAAAAAGGTTAACTTACATGTATTTTTCATCAAATTTGTAATTCATTTTACGAAAAAATTTATGTGATGATATTAAACATGATTTTTTGCTGCCTGGCTGAAAGACAGTCAAGCTAATGTCATGGCGAATTGAAACATTTTGCTTCAAAAGACTTCTCCTCCCTAACTACTTGGGCAATTGGGAAAAAACTTCATAGAAAGCATCCTCTAAATGTCCGCTCCTAAATTCCTTCAAATTTGTTGGATCCATGCAAAATTCTGGTTTCCATGGCAACAGAAAGAAAAAAATAGCGTAAACTTAAAAAATCTTTTCCTCCGAAAGTGTCAGGCTGATTTTCAAATAATTTTGTAGAAATGTTCCTAGGGTGACCCTCTATCAGATTGCTTCAAGCCAGGTTGATTGGTCAAAAAACATGGCCACCAGAGGGGCGGTGCTGTTTGGAGATTTAATTTTTGCCTAATGGCAGTGGAGCGATACTGGCCCTCTTGGGCCACTTGTTGTTTAAACCATTTCCAACATACAGACATTTTCTGACACCTCTGCAGCAGATGACTTTTGAAAATAGAGTAACAAAAGGAGAAATTGCTCAAAATTAGCAATTTATCCTCAGGTCATTATGCCAGGGGGCTGGGATTTTTTTGCCTTATATGGCTATAGTGGAAACTTATAAAAGCTTCTTCTCCAAAAGTGTTGGGCCGATTTTCGAATAATTTTGTAGAAATGTTCCTAGGGTGACCCTCTATCAGATTCCTTCAAGCCATGTTGATTAGTCAAAATACATGGCCACCAGAGGGCAGGACATTTTTGCCTTATATATGGCTATAGTGAAAACTTAAAAAATCTTCTTCTCTGAAAGTGTCAGGCCGATTTTCGAATAATTTTGTAGAAATGTTCCTAGGGTGACCCTCAATCAGATTCCTTCAAGCCATGTTGATTAGTAAAAAAAAACATGGCCACCAGGGGGCGGGGCTGTTTGGAGATTTAATTTTTGCCTTATGGCAGGGGAGAGATACTGTTCCTCTTGGGCCTCTTGTTTGCTGTTGGATGTTCCCAAACATGTGGAGCAATTAGTTTTCCAGTAATACTAACATAATATTGTCAAATATTACAATATTTGCAAACAATTAGACTATGTAAAATGTACACGTTGACTTTTTAGCTCACCTAGTTATTGTGATTGCCTTTTGTCAGGTGTCCGTCAACTTCTTCTCCTCAGTAACCAGTGGGTCAATTGGATGAAACTTCACAAAAAGCATCCTCTCAATGACCTCACCAGAATTCTTTCAAATTTTGGGATCCATGCAGAATTCTGGTTTTCATGGCAACGAAATGAAAAAAACTTCAAAATTCTTCTTCTCCCAAACTGATTGGCAGATTTTCAAATTATTTTGTAGAAATGTTCCTTGGATGACCCTCTATCAGATTCCTTTAAGCCATGTTGATTGTTGAAAAAACATGGCCACCAGGGGGCGGGGCTATTTTACTCCTCCGAAAGTGTCAGGCTGATTTTTCAAATAATTTTGTAGAAATGTTCCTAGGCCCTCTTGTTGTTTAAAGTGTAGATTCAGGTCAGATCATTCAGCCTATGCATCCACAACCTTTTGTACATTCTTTATATATTAATCAAACAAGCTTAAAGGAAGCTTCAGTATAATTACTTTGAAGCTGAAAGGAGTAAGAAGATGTACAGGCTGTTTTAACCCTTTCCCACTTACAACATATCTGCAGCAGATGGCTTTGAAAACATACCCGGAAAAAATTGAAAACTCCCTTTAAATGAAAGTACAATAATTGAATAGAGTTGAAAACATAGTGACAAAAGTAGAAATTGCTTGTTTAGAGCATTTTAATCTTTGGTTGCCATGTTTTCATAAATTCGTCGGATGCAGTGGTGTCAGAAAGTGTCTATTTGAGGGAAAGGGTTAAACCTACAAAGTTCTATAATACCAAACCATTTTAAGATTGTAGAGATCTATTGCCTGTGATGTATTATGAGAAGTTTGAAGAGTGGATGTTTACATATACTCTTCGGTTAATTTTGATGTCATCAGAGTAAGTATGTAAATGTTTGGAGACACATCTGGCTATTTGGTGGCAGGGGACACATTCGTATTTGGCCCCTGTCGATATTTCATATATTTGGAGTGTTTGAAAATGAATTGATTTCTTAACTATATAACAATATATGGCATTGATTTCTTTATTGACTTCTATCAATTGATGCATACACAGTGTGGAGAAAATACGAACATTTGTATATGCTAGCTCATATCATGTTGAAGAGCTTTTCAAGGGGAGGTCAATCTAAATATCATTTGAGAAGCTGTTTGGGATGAAAATTCAGGTATTTCAAATAAGATTTTCTACTAGAAGAATACTGATGACATGGTATTTTGTATACATTTCCTGGTTATGCATTGCTTCAATTTTCTCCTGCATGTTTCCAGGAAGTAAGGACATGATTAGAAAATCTGCCGAAATAGTGTCATTTTAGCCCGCATTTTGGGTAGGTGGGATAGAATACACAGGGTTTTATTTATTTTTCTGTTCTGTTGAGTTGCTGAAATGTTACATGATTATGAAATATTGTTATAATGCCATATATTGAGATATAGTTTTTAGCTCACCTGTGCACGAAGTGCTCAGGGTGAGTTATTGTGATCGCCCTATGTCGGGCGTCCGTCGTCCGTCAACATTTTCTCCTCTGTAACCGGTGGATCAACTGGGATGAAACTTCACAGAAAGCATCCTCTCAATGTCCTCACCAGAATTCCTTAAAATTTTTGGGATCCATGCAGAATTCTGGTTTCCATGGCAACGAAATGAAAAAAACTTCAAAATTCTTAAAAAATCTTCTCCTCCGAAAGTGTCAGGCCGATTTTCAAATTATTTTGTAGAAATGATCCTTGGGTGACCCTCTATCAGATTCCTTCAAGCCATGTTGATTGGTCGAAAAACATGGCCGCCAGGGGGGGGGGGGGGCTATTTTGCCTTATATGGCTATAGTGCAAACTTAAAAAATCTTCTCCTCCAAAAGTGTCCGGCCGATTTTCAAATAATTTTGTAGAAATGTTCCTTGGGTGACCCTCTATCAGATTCCTTCAAGCCATGTTGATTGGTTGAAAAACATGGCCGCCAGGGGGCGGGGTTATTTTGCCTTTTATGGTTATAGTGAAAACTTAAAAAATCTTCAACATCTTCTCCTCAGTAACCAGTGGGTCAATTGGGATGAAAGCATCCTCTCAATGACCTCACCAGAATTCCTTCAAATTATTGGGATCCATGCAGAATTCTGGTTTCCATGGCAACGAAACGAAAAAAACTTCAAAATTCTTCTCCTCCCAAATTGGTTGGCAGATTTTGAACTTATTTTGTAGAAATGTTCCTTGGGTGACTCTCTATCAGATTCCTTCAAGCCATGTTGATTGGTCAAAAAACATGGCTGCCAAGGGGCGGGGGGGGGGCTTTTTTGCCTTATACGGCTATAGTGAAAACTTAAAAAATCTTCTCCTCCAAAAGTGTCAGGCTGATTTTCAAATAATTTTGTAGAAATGTTCCTTGGGTGACTCTCTATCAGATTCCTTCAAGCCATGTTGATTGGTCGAAAAACATGGCCGCCAAGGGGGGGGGGGGGGGCTTTTTTGCCTTATACGGCTATAGTGAAAACTTAAAAAATCTTCTCCTCCAAAAGTGTCAGGCTGATTTTCAAATAATTTTGTAGAAATGTTCCTTGGATGACCCTCTATCAGATTCCTTTAAGCCATGTTGATTGGTCAAAAAACATGGCCACAAGGGGTCGGGGCTATTTTGCCTTTTATGGCTATAGTGAAAACTTAAAAAATCTTCTCCTCCAAAAGTGTCATGCCGATTTTCAAATAATTTTGTAGAAATGTTCCTAGGGTGACCCTCTATCAGATGCCTTCAAGCCAAGTCGATTGGTCGGAAACTATGTCCGCCAGATGGCGGGGCTTATATAGCTAAAGTGAAAAAAAAAATCAGGTGAGCGATTCCAGGGCCATCATGGCCCTCTTGTTACATTATGTTGGATGTTGTTTTTGAGAATTTTTCAAATAACATTTATTGGTGCAGACCAGCTTAAATGTTGCATATTTAGGGGTCCCCTGCCACCTTTGCCTCTCCACTTGGGCATCATTTAACCCCCCTTTCCAAGATACAAAATATCAGCAGCAGACGACTTTGCAAACATGGTGACAAAAACCTGAAAAATCTCCATCATCTAGGCAAAATATGGAAAATCTCTATAAATTGAAATATGGAAAATTGTGACGAATTGAGAAATTGCTTTTTTTTAGCAATTCCTTCTTTTGTCACAATGATTTCAAGTCTTCTGCTGAAGGGGCGTCGGAAAGCGTCAATATGTGGGGAAGGGTTCATTCTTTCCGACTTATGTAAATGCCACAAGCATCATTTCTCTTACACCAATCTTTCAGTCTATGTGGAAAAGCAGCCAGTTGGTTGAATAAACTTGTGAGGAGCACTGGTTTGGATAGCTAGAAAACAAATGGGTAGGTGAACTGGTAGACTTCCATGACTGCAGCAGAAAACTTTTGAAAACATTTTGGCAATTTCTCCTTTTGCCACGATGTTTTCAAAAGCCATCTGCTGCAGATGCGTCAAAATATATCTTATTTGTGATAAAGGTTAAGCCAGTTTGCTTGATGGCACCAGACAACTCAAGAACAACTTGTTTCTGGTTTTCCTTTTCAGGACATTTCTGGAACTGGTTTTTCTCCAGCTATAAAACAGGAATCCATGGAGACCGACTGTCCTTAGTCCGTTGGACAAGCCCAGAAACATCCCTGTTATCTGCTCTTGATGAATTTTTTAAAGAGGTACAGCTTTGTTTAATCAGTTATATTTGACATAGTACAAAGAACTTTTAATTATGAGCAATTTCTCTGCATGTGAGAACGTATAATCTTTTTCCACCTGTGGATACATTTTGACGCATCGGCATCAGATGACTTTTGAAAACATTGGAGCAAAGAAGAAATTGACCATATTTATACCCCCTTCGAAGAACAGGGGGTATATACGAATCACTGTGTCGGGCTGTCGGAAGCCATATTTTTTCCGTCCCATTTCTTACAAACCACTGGGTGGAATTCAATAAAATTTTACATGAAGCTTCTATAGATGTGTATATCCCAAAGGTCTTACAATTGCATGTTATTTACAGAGTTATGGCCCTTTTACTTAATAAGTTATGGTGTAGGTCAAGGTGCTGTTTTAGGGGTATTTATCATCTTCAGTGATAGTTCTAGTTTGTATTGTAATAAAAATCTTTACCAAGATTAAAATTTACTGCAAGTTTCTATGTACCAATGTTTGAGGGTTGGTGATGGTTGCATCTGAAATTATACAACTGAAAAGTTGTTTAAAGCGGCGTAAAACACCAAACAATCAAACCTCTGGAATTTTTTTAAAATATATTGTAGAAATGTTCCTTCGAAATTCTTTCAAGCCAAATTGATTAAAGTCAAAAACATGACTACCTAAATTGATTTAGTGACATTTTTAGAATTATTCTCCTAAATGTATCTGACAGATTTTCAAGTAATTTTGTAGAAATGTTTCTTGTGTGAACCTCTATCAGGGGGTTGGGCTATTTTCCCCATCATGCCAAAAGTGTAAGATTTAGAAATTAATCTCCGAAGAAAATGGATGTCTTTTATACAAAAACCCGTACCAGTACATTTCTTTGGTGACCTTTTCGTTTCCTAAAGTCTTATTAATTTGACAATAGCGGACATCATAGGGTTGGGTTATTTCACCTTGTGACAGTTGAGCTTTGCCGGTACTCTTTTGCCTATTGTCTTAGCTTACCTGACCGCATAATGTTTTATTGTGGTTGACTGTGCGGTTGGCATGACAAACCACATTGCATGAATTAGGTGGGCTATCCAAGGCCATCATGGCCCTCTTGTCATTATGTTTTATACTAAATTTTTGTTCTATTCACAGGTTTTAGTCAATATGAAACAGTACAAAGATGAACTGCTGGCTTGCTGCTTGACTTTTATATTGACTTTACCTAAGGAAGTAATATCTGAACAAATGCTAGATGTGGTACCAGCTATACAGGTATATAGGAGTCACCCTGTGGTTGGTCGGTCGGTTGGTCCGTTGCGAGTTTCCTTGTCCGGAGCAAAACTTTAAAACTAATTGTTGGAATTTAATAAAACTTCATACACTGGTAGAGCAGAATGAGAGGAAGTGCAGTGTACAAGAGCCATAACTAATTTACATAATTACAGAGTTATTGCCCTTTGTTACTTTTTCTTGTACGGAGAATAACTTAATAACTAATAGATGGAATATAATAAAACTTCTTACACTGGTAGAGCACACTGAGAGGAATTTCAGTGTACAAGAACCATAACTCTAATTTACATAATTACAGAGTTACTGCCCTTTGTTACTTTTTCTTGTCCGTAGAGTCTTGTCTGGAGCATAACTTTAAAACTAATTGTTGGAATTTAATAAAACTTCATACAATGATACAACACATTGAGAGAAAGTGCGGTGTACAGGAACCATAACTCGACTTAAACTAATTACAGAGTTATTGCCCTTTGTTACTTTTTCTTGTTCAGAGAATTACTAAATAACTAATAGATGGAATCTAATAATACTTCTTACAATGGTAGAGCACAATGAGAGGAGGTGCAGTGTACAAGAACCATAACTCTAATTTACTTAATTACAGAGTCATTGCCCTTTGTTACTTTTTCTTGTGTTCGTAGTCTTGTCCATAGCATAACGAAGAGTCTTGTCCATAGCATAACTTTAAAACTAATTGTTGGAATTTAATAAAACTTCAAACGATGATACAACACATTGAGAGGAAGTGCGGTGTACAGGAACCATAACTCTATTTTACCTAAATACAGAGTTATTGCCCTTTGTTACTTTTTCTTGTCCGGAGAATTACATAATAACTAATTGATGGAATCTTAATAAAACTGCATACAATAGTAGTGCACTATGAGAGGAAGTGCATTGTACAAGAACCATAAGTGTAATTTACATAATTACAGAGGTATTGCCCTTTGTTTCTTTTTGTTGAGCGTAGAATAATTTCAAAACTTATGGATGGAATTCAATAAAACTTCATACTATGATACAACACATTGAGAGGAAGTGCAGTGCACAAGAACCATAACTCTTTTTTAGCTAATTACAGATTTATTGCCCTTTGTTATATTTTCTTGTTCGTAGAATAATTTTCATTGCCCATTCTTACTTTTTTCTTGTCCGGAGATTATCTTTAAAACTACAGTTGGAATTTAAGGTGGGGTTTCTTAACATTACACTACCTTTCCTATCAGGACGACGTTCGGGGGTATTAATCGCATTCAGTGATAGTTCTAATTTAGCCTGTTCCAACCTGCACGTTGATCCATATCCAGCAGACATTGCGACAAAGGAAGAAAATGTTAATAATGCGCAACTTTATATAGTGCTCTAGATAAGGACCTATTTCATTTTCAAAAATCCTAATATGGCCTCTAAATCATGAGACTATTCTTCTGTGTACCAGCAAGGTTAGATTTGAATGAGAAATCAGAGATTAGGGGGAGCAAAGAAAGCTAAGTTCTCCTTAGGCCAAACCAAACAATACCTGTGGGTCCGGTTACATGCCGGAAAAAAATAGGGTCGGTAGTACAGATTTTTTTTTTCACCCTGTACATGTAGATTTTGCACATAGATGTCAGAGGCATAAATAAAGAACACAACTATATTCAGTGTTGAGTTTTATTGCATCGGAACAACTATCTAATATCTAAGCGTTTTATAATTCACAAGAAAGTCAGAAAAAACAACATTGTTGAATGTCTGAAATTATAACCTTTTTTCGATAACATAGCCCATAGCGGACATGGAACTCCCTTTGTCTTTTAGCGGAGCAGGAGTAGAGACAAGGTGGAATGTTCGCCATACTTCCCTATAAAGTTCAGTGCTGCTGAGAAAAGATCTTTGGCATTTTATGCCTGTGGAATGCAGACATTTTTTGACATCCACTGACAGTATGGACGCCGCCATTTTGTTCTTCCTGTTGATAAACCCAGGGCTCGGCATTAACGGTTGTCCGATAGCCTGGGGCAAGTAACAGTGGAATCCTTTCTGGGACAAATATGTTGACATGTCAATAATTTATTTCATTATTTATCCATCCCTGTCGAGTTTAAAACTTCAAACTATAAAGTTCGCCATAAAGATCAATAAACAAAATAATTCTGTAAAGCGGAATAGTTTACATGGTAGATGCCCACGCTCTTATGGGTTATTCCATATAGTGCTATTTATGACACCAATTCAATTTATCAAATCATAAGTGGCATTGGAAGACAAATGACTGTTTTAAATCACATAAGTTGTAAATTTATACATGAATTTATATCCCTATTTAAGTGGTACTGATTAACAGCTCCATTCACAATTACGAATGGCTCTTCACTATTTTCTGACAGGATCCAGTGGACCCAATTTACAATTCCTCAAAAAGAACCGGCCGTCTGCCAATATGACCAGTTAAAACCGGAATTTGAATGGTTACAATTTATCCAGAGGCCATAATTTAGAGTCACAGATTAAACCATTCGGGACCTCAATCTTATGTGTCGCTGACAACCCGAAACGTTCCTAAATCAGTCCTAGTCACGTATTTCAACTCGTCGCAATTGTTTGAAATACACATGTCACATGATGAAATCCCTCTATTTTAATTTATGCTGCCTCATTCTAAATAGATTCATCCCCGAGTATTGATTGGTCAGAATTGAACTAAACGATACGTCATTTACACTTTTCTGAAGAGGTATTTTCCAGAATCCTCTGAATTAAAAATGGCGGATGTCAATAATAATATTTCCGATATCTTATCAAATTCCGACTCATTTTGTTTAAAGTACATTCTAATGTCAAACCGTAGACATTTTTATTTGTTTAAATTACTTGTTTGTGTAAACATAAACGTAAATATCGTCCTGTAAATTCAACTGTGTTGTATGTATAACTGTTGTAAACTACTGGGAGATTTCTTTAATATTTGCTTCATTTAATAGGTCACCTGGTGCAACAATAGGTTTCTACCCCTCGAACATTCCACTCCGATGTTAGGTGATCTCCCACAACAGCTAGATCACCTATCTGCACGTAAAACTTCTGTGAGTGTCAAGCATACATTTATTTAAGTTGTTTTATTTCGTATTCTTCTAGGATCTGATAAATAATTTTGTCATACTAATAAGTATTTGTGTATCCAATGATTTAGCCATTTTAAGACCAATATATTTACATTATATTGTGAGGAGAAATGTAACATCTTAGTAATTGTTAACCCTTTCGCACTTGCAGACGCACTTTGATGCATATGTAGCAGACGCATTTTAAAACATTGCTGCAAAAAAAAATAAGTAATTACTCATTATAAACAATTTCTTTTTCCACAATGTCTTATTCAGTAAGTTGACTTTAACTTATAGAGCTTTTCCAGTGTTTTGCCTAGATTTTTTGTTCAACCATCTGCTGCAGATTTATTGTATTTGGGAAAGAGACCACTATTTGACTGAAACTTTGTCAGACAGTTTATCTGAATTATATCTAGGTCTAGTTTGGATATGTGTGATTCTGGGTCAAATACTAAGTGAAATATGAGGAAAAGCTGCATTTCTGAATCTAGAATGATGAAAACTTGTTTTCATGTTTTCAATTTCTTATATCAAATGATGGATATGTTTTTTCAACAAATCTATATGGCTTGAACAATTTTTAGCTCCACTGGCTGAAAGCCAGTCGAGCTTATGTCATGGCGAATTGTCCGTCGTGCGTGTGTGTGTGCGTGCGTAAACTTTTTCCTTTAAACGACTTCTTCTCACTAACCACTTGGCCAATTTGGTTGAAACTTCATAGGAAGCATCCTCTCAATGTCCTCTCTTAAATTCCTTCAAATTTGTTTGATCCATCCATAATTCTGGTTTCCATGGCAACCAAAAGAAAAATATAATGAAAACTTAAAAAATCTTCTTCTCTGAAAGTGTCAGGCCGATTTTCAAATAATTTTATAGAAATGTTCCTTGGGTGACCCTTTATTAGATTCCTTCAAGAAATGTTGATTGGTCGAAAAACAAGGTCGCCAGAGGGCGGGGCTATTTTGCCTTATATGACCATAGTGAAAACTTAAAAAATCTTCTTCTCCGAAAGTGTTCAGCCGATTTTCAAATAATTTTGTAGAAATGTTCTTTGGGTGACCCTCTATCAGATTCCTTCAAGCCATGTTGATTGGTTCAAAAATATGGCCGCCATGGGGTGGGGCTATTTTGCCTTATATGGCTATTGTGAAAACTTAAAAAATCTTCTCCTCCGAAAGTGTCAGGCCGATTTTCAAATAATTTTGCAGAAACATTCCTTGGGTGACACTCTACAAGATTCCTTTAAGCCATGGTGGTTGGTAAAAAATATGGCCACTAGGGGGCAGGGCTGTTTGGAGATTTGATTTTTGCCTTATGGCCGTGGAGCGATACTGGCCCTCTTGGGCCTCTTGTTTTAAAGTGTCACAGAAGGAATATTTCTACTTATTTATCTTGAAATCAGGCAAGCAGATTCAGAGAAGAAATAACATGCATAATTATATGGTAAAAAAAGGTAATACTAAACCTTTTCAAGAATGATTTTAAAAGTTGTCTAAAAGGTAATACTTAACCTTTTCAAGTATGTTTTCTAAAGTAGTCTATTACAAAAAAAGGTTAACAGAATGGGATGTCATTGTTAATATAACAATTCACAGATCATCTTTTTGTTTTATATATAGATACCAAAGGCTATTCAACAAGAAGAGTACAAGATACACTGCATATGTTGTGAAGAGTACTAAAATATTAGCCAATATTCCATTGCTAAAGAAGAAAGACTGAAGGACAATGTTGTCGGCATGAAAAGGAAGATGGTACATGAAGAGTACGAAAGACAAATCAAAATATAGCAAATATATTTATAATTGAGCACATATCCATTCGAAAATATACAATGATTCCTAGTAGACCCTGATCAGTCTGTGCATTTTTGCAGTCTGATTACAATTCAGACTACATGTATTCATAAATAAACAACTTACAAAAGCTTTAAATAAGCTTCTGATGAATTGTGTTCACTAACAAAACTGCATAGGAACCTGCTAATGTAAGTCTAAACTAATCACTGTCACATATGCACTTTCACATGCTTTGACTTTAAAGTTATCAAAAATCTTCTGTTGCATTTACAACAAAAAGGTTATTATACCCCCAGATACATAGTATATGAGGGCTATATACATGTAGGAGTCACGCTTGTCGGTCCATTGGTCTGTGGACATTTCTTGTGAACACTATTTCTCAGCAACCCTTTATCAGAATTTAATACAACTTCACAAGAATGATTGATACCAAGCCTAGTTGTGCATATTATGGGCGTGTTGCACTTGAATTATTTTTAAATGAGTTATGGCCCCTTGAATTTCTCATACATATTACATATATGTCCATATTTTGTGAACACTATTTCTCAGCAACCCTTTATCAGAATTTAATGCAACTTCACAAGAATGATTGATACCAAGCCTAGTTGTGCATATTGTGAGCGTGTTGCACTGGAATTATTTTTAAATGAGTTATGGCCCCTTGAATTTCTCATACATATTACATATATGTCCA
This sequence comes from Serripes groenlandicus, assembly GCA_031761405.1. Taxonomy (NCBI): domain Eukaryota; kingdom Metazoa; phylum Mollusca; class Bivalvia; order Cardiida; family Cardiidae; genus Serripes; species Serripes groenlandicus. The sequence continues at coordinate 184,295,879 of JASEVX010000001.1, read as the reverse complement.
TATTTTGTGAACACTATTTCTCAGCAACCCTTCATCAGAATTAAATATAACTTCACAAGAATGATTGATACTAAGCCTAGTTGTGCATATTGTGGGCGTGTTGCACTGGAATTATTTTTAAATGAGTTGTGGCCCCTTGAATTTCTCATACATATTACATATATGTCCATATTTTGTGAACACTATTTCTCAGCAACCCTTTATCAGAATTAAATACAACTTCACAAGAATGATTGATACTAAGCCTAGTTGTGCATATTGTGAGCGTGCTGCACTGGAATTATTTTTAAATGAGTTATGGCCCCTTGAATTTCTCATACATATTACATATATGTCCATATTTTGTGAACACTATTTCTCAGCAACCCTTTATCAGAATTAAATACAACTTCACAAGAATGATTGATACTAAGCCTAGTTGTGCATATTGTGAGCGTGCTGCACTGGAATTATTTTTAAATGAGTTATGGCCCCTTGAATTTCTCATACATATTACATATATGTCCATATTTTGTGAACACTATTTCTCCGCAACCCTTCATCAGAATTTAATATAACTTCACAAGAATGATTGATACTAAGCCTAGTTGTGCATATTGTGGGCATGTTGCACTGGATTTTTTTTTAAATGAGTTATGGCCCCTTCAATTTCTCATACATATTACATATATGTCCATATTTTGTGAACACTATTTCTCAGCAACCCTTCATCAGAATTTAATATAACTTCACAAGAAAGATTGATACCAAGCCTAGTTGTGCATATTGTGGGCGTGTTGCACTGGAATTATTTTTAAATGAGTTATGGCCCCTTGAATTTCTCATACATATTACATATATGTACATATTTTGTGAACACTATTTCTCAGCAACCCTTCATCAGAATGTAATACAACTTCACAAGAATGATTGATACCAAGCCTAGTTGTGCATATTGTGGGCGTGTTGCACTGGAATTATTTTTAAATGAGTTATGGCCCCTTGAATTTCTCATACATATTACATATATGTCCATATTTTGTGAACACTATTTCTCAGCAACCCTTTATCAGAATTTAATATAACTTCACAAGAATGATTGATACCAAGCCTAGTTGTGCATATTGTGGGCGTGTTGCACTGGAATTATTTTTAAATGAGTTATGGCCCCTTGAATTTCTCATACATATTACATATATGTCCATATTTTGTGAAAACTTTCTCAGCAACCCTTCATCAGAATTTAATATAACTTCACACTTTATTAGCTCACCTGTGCACGAAGTGCTCAGGGTGAGTTATTGTGATGGCCTTTTGTCCGGCGTCCGGCAACTTTTTCTCCTCAGTAAACAGTTGGTCAATTGGGATGAAACTTCACAGGAAGCATCCCCACATTGACCTCACCAGAATTCCTTCAAATGTTTGGGATCCATGCATAATTCTGGTTTCCATGGCAACGAAATGAAAAAAACTTTAAAAATCTTCTTCTCCAGAACTGGTTGGCAGATTTTCAAATAATTTTGTAGAAATGTTCCTTAAGTGACCCACTATCCGATTCCTTCAAGCCATGTTGATTGAACGAAAAACATGGCCGCCATGGGGGCGGGGCTATTTTGCCTTATATGGCTATAGTGAAAACTTAAAAAATCTTCTTCTCCCAAACTGGTTGGCAGATTTTCAAATAATTTTGTAGAAATGTTACTTAAGTGACCCACTATCAGATTCCTTCAAGCCATGTTGAATGGTCGAAAAACATGGCCGCCAGGAAGGGCGGGGCTATTTTGCCTTATATGGCTATAGTGAAAACTTAAAAAATCTTCTTCTCCAAAAGTGTCAGGCAGATTTTCAAATAATTTTGTAGAAATGTTCCTTAAGTGACCCACTATCCGATTCCTTCAAGCCATGTTGATTGGTCGAAAAACATGGCCGCCAGTGGGCAGGGCTATATTGCATAATATGGCTATAGTGAAAACTTAAAAAATCTTCTCCTTCGAAAGTGTCAGACAGATTTTCAAATAATTTTGTGGAAATGTTCCTAGGGTGACCCTCTATCAGATTCCTTCATGCCAAGTTGCTTAGTCGAAAACTATGGCTGCCAGGGGGCGGGGCTTATATAGCTAAAGAGAAAAAAAAAAATCAGGTGAGCGATTCCAGGGCCATTATGGCCCTCTTGTTTTTAAAGGGGTTATGGCCCAGGCACCAGCTGGGGGTATTCATCACCTTCAGTGATATTTCTAGTTGAATATTAAATGGATTTTCTACATATTATAATTGATTTGTGTTAATCCTTTCCCCCATACAACAAATCTGCAGCAGACTACTTCTAAAATGACCATTGAAATCATTGAAGCAAAAGAAGAAATGGCTCAATATGAGCCATTTCTCATTTTGCCACAATGTTTTTAACTTTTTTCACTAAAATAAAGTTTCCAGAATTCATCTCTATTTCTAAAACATTTTTATTCAAATATGGAAACTCTTTATAATTACTAGTAAAATTGAAATGAAAACATGGCGGTACAAGAAACACATATAGCAAATGCTCCTGCTAATTAAGGGTTAAAATTTGATCAATAGTTGGAATGAAGTGCAAATGAAATAGCTTATCAGTAAAGGACATTTGTAATAATGCATCAATCTTTGAACAATTTAAAAAAAGAGAACCACCACAGGAACATTACTGTGAAGTTCAATTGATATGTGGGTCCATTGGTTTAAACGGACATGTCGTTGAAACTAAAAGTTTATTTTACAACTTTTCTGATGCCGACGAATCAATATGGCTTGAACAACACAATATGTACAGTGTCACTACAGAAACATCTCTGCTAAACTATCTTGAAATCAGACGAGAAATTTGATAAGGATGGAATTTTGAAGTAATGTCATTTTGCCCCCTTTCTGATGCCATCTGGCAGCCATTTTTTCAACCAAACAATATGGCTTGTACTTAACCTCAAACAGTATGTTGCATTGAGTTATTTCCTCAATATAAAATCAAGTTTTAAAGGTCGGGTGTAAACAAAAACTATTATTACATCGAAAACGAAGCGTATCATTCAGATTATGTGAGTACTTGCCTCCATTTTGAGTCAAATTTGAGCAATTATACTGCTTTAAGCAATTTCTCAGTTTTCAACTTTACAATTAATTTACGCAGAATTTGGCAAGTTGTTTTCAACGTCTTTTGCTGCAGATCTGTTTATCGGATAGGATTAATTGCAAACTCGATACTGGCCCTCTTGGGCCTCTTGTTTTAACGAAGTGACTGTTATACAATTTATAATATGTTGAATGAAAGAGGTGCATAGCTGCATATCTTTCAATACCAATTCAGGGGGATATGTTTTAAAAACTTAAAACTACTCTTTAAATCTACGAATCCTGTTGGTAAATAATTTACAAATACAACAATTGAAATATATCAAATTCATTCCAATAACATTAATAAGTCATTATCATATAATTTTAGCCTTGTACAGGGTGTTTCATAATATCTGTTACCATTTTGGTGCTTTATATTTCTCTAACAATGTAAAACACTCTTAAATAAACGTTACAATGTGATAGTAGACAGAGTATATATTTGATATATGACATCAGAAGATTATCTTAAACACATGCCTTTATACGGGTTTCTCAATATGTCGGTTTTACAACAAGTGTTCCAGATGACGTCCTTTTTGTTGAATTACGACGTCAAGACGTTTCTGATTTGCAGGTGTTCGTTGAAATATTTCTTATTTCTCGCTTGATGGATACTTTCAAATCTTCTAGAGATGCTGGTGCGGGGCTGTACACCCTGTCCTTGAGATATCCCCATAGGAAAAAGTCCAGCAGACTCAGATCGGGAGAGTGAGGGGGCCATACTGTGTCTGTCCTGTAAGAAATAAAGTTTGTACCGAACCTTCTCTCAAGCCACGAAAGTACCTCAATGGAAGTGTGCAGAGAAGCACCATCTTGCTGAAACCACAGTGTGTTAAGGTCCATACCCTTTCTCCTTAATGCTGGCACAAACTTCTTTTTTAGGAGATTTAAATATCGACTACTCACCGTCCTCATCCTCAAAGAAAAATGGACCAATAATGCCAGAAGAACTTAATGCTGCCCAAACAGTTACTTTCTCAGAATGCAAAGATCTTTCCGGGTAAATATATGGTTTTTCTGTACCCCAGAAACGACAGTTGTTTGTTTGTAGACACTAGTTGCACTTGCATTGTTAGTAATGTCACCTAACACTACGTACAGACCTTTGTAGAGTTTCTTCAATAAAAATTCTCAGTTGTTCGATACTCTCTAAAGTCCTGACTGATTTTGGCCGGCCGGCATTGCTACGGCGTCGATCAATAACTGATCCTGACTGCTCAAACCTTTTGACAATTCTGTGCACTTGCATCTTAATGAGTTTCTCATTATCGGGGTACAATTTCTGCATCGATCTGATCACTGTAACTGGTGAATAACTCTTATAATACAGTTTAACAACTTCTGTGGACAGCGCCATCCTGGAATAACGACTTGTTTGGATGACGTCGTTGATGACGTCATGACGTCAACATTTTCCCGTACTTTTTACACCACACAAAACTTTATTCTGACTATTTCAAAATGACATATGACATGACTGCATTATTCATTATATGTATCTTATATAATATTTTTTAATGGTAACAGATATTATGAAACACCCTGTATAAGGCATCAGTTTTTTTTTAAAAACAAACAAACTGTCCTGTAATTAATCGTTAGATCAGCCAAAATTAATCAATATCAAACAATTGAGTCCGGTCGTTTTCAGTTATGTAAACATTCTCGCTGAAGGTGTGAATAATTAACCTCTGGTCAGATACGTCTGACAAATTGAAAAGAACAAAAGGTGAAATACAACTGTGTATACATTTGATCTATTTTTCCAAGTACTCGGTTACTTGAATTACTAATCAAATAACATACGGTTAACCAGGTAACTGATTAATCGCTGACATCCCTAAAATTTGTCTTATCTCTTCTTGAATTTTTTTTTCTATGCTCTTTAAAAAAAGCTGTACCAAGTAGCCAAGCTTTCAATAATCTCTTTTCCTATCATATGAGTATGCCATGTAGTTATTTGCATGTTCTTGGCATGTACACTGAATGTTACTAGATATTGTTTTAAGATGTATTTATGAATTTATGAACATGAGTAAACATTTTGTTGTCTACCACATGCAGATGACTTTTGATAATATTGTAGCATAAGTTGGAATTGCTTATGATGAGCTTTTACTTCTTTTGTTACAAAGTTTTTGGCTATATTTGATAATAACACTTTCATGTATATATATATTACTATCAAAAGCTGGTTTAGCCGGTTATAAGGATGGATGAGGATGCAATTTTGTGTTATATTATTTTTAAATCTGGCCAATACTTTTGGATTTTTCAAGTTTTTACTTTATATATATAAGGAAAACAAGCACTGCCCCTTGGTGGCCATGTTTTTCCCCCCAATTATTTGATATAAAAAAAGAAATCGGTAAAGGGTCACCCATGGAAAAATATTTGCAAATTAGTTTTAAATAGAGCCAGGGCTCTTGCACAAGAGTATTTCTAATGTCACCACAATATATATGTATAAGGAAAACAAACCCGCAGACATGTGGCCATGTTTCTCAACAGACCAGAATAATTTCAATACTTTTGCTAGACAGCCACCCTAGGAACATTTGTGCTAAACTATTTTCTATACGTACATATATGTGTAAGGAACACATTACCTGCTTATTGGTCCCTTTACCACATGCAAAGCAGAAGACTTCTTAAAATGTTTTGGCAACATTGAATGAAAGATGTTTTATCAGTGTAGCCAAGGTATATGAATAAGGGGACACTTATACTACCTTGCTAGAAAGCTAGATTTACATCAATGTGATAGAGTGTTCACCTTGGGCTGTGACAGCACTGCCTGGTCAGTCAAACAGGGCTTGCAGTGTGTTTTAAGTCAAACATGGCACTATAGCTTCAAAATTAGAGTAGACATTTACAGTTAAGAAGCACTGTATGTCGCGGTTAGAACTTGTACAAAATTGGAGAGAGTACTACATGTTTGCAGCCTGGTTAGCTCGGTCAGTTAAGTAATTGCCCTGAAAGCACGAGGTCTAGGGTTTGAGCACCGGACTGGCTGCATTTTTTCTCTCCCGGTGGCATCAGAAAATTTTAATGTTTCATTTTGTTACAACAAATTTTTTGTTGGAAAAGGGAAAGTGCTTGTATTCAGTAATTAAACCTTTTTCTTAAGGATTTTGTAATGCATCTGCAGCTTAACCCTTTCCCTCATACGACAATTCGGCAGCAGAAGACCTTGAACATATTTTGTCAAAAAATTAAAATATCTTTAATTGAATGGATAAACTATGACTAAAATTGGAAAACATTGTGGCAAAAGAAGAAATAACTTGTTTTGAGCAATTTCTTCTTTTCTCACTATGTTTTCAAAAAGTCGTCTGCTGCAGAGGCGTCAGAAAGCGTCTATATGAGGGAAAGGGTTAACCCTGAAATGCTGTCTGTATTATTTATCCAGTCTGGGAAATATTTAAGATCTAATTAACATTTCTTAACCCTTTCCCACATAGAGCAATTCTGCAGCAGACGACATTGAGCAAACATTGTCAAAGAATAGAACATCTCTATAATTGAATGGATAACCTATGACTAAAAGTGGAAAACATTGTGTCAAAAGGAGAAAGTGCACGTTTTGTGCAATTTCTTCTTTTGTCACTATGTTTTCAAATAGCCGTCTGCTGCAGAGGCGTCAGAAAGCGTCTATATGAGGGAAAGGGTTAATATCATTTTATATATATGCAGCCAGTCTTTTACATTTTGGCTACCTTAACCCACATGCTTACACATTTTAATGTATTTGTCTTTACTAAAATTAGACTGGAAAAATAGTGCCAAGGAAAAAGGCCTATAGTGTTTGCTTTTGCAACAATGTTTTCCCCTCTATGTAATAAATATACTTTAACCCTTTCCCACATACAACAAATCTGCAGCAGACAAATTTAAAAACAAACACAAACTCCCTTTAAATGAAAGTATAATAATTGAATAGAGTTGAAAAAATGATGACCAAAGGAGAAATTGCTTGTTTTGACAACATGTTTTCAAAAAGCCGTCTTCGCAGAGGCATCCGGTTAATGTAAATTAATCTTCCATATTTCGGCGTAGATGTTTTCAAAGTCATCTGCTGCAGATTTGTTGTATGTTGTGAAAGGGTAAATCAAAATTCCAAAATATAAAAAATCTCTTTTAATGATAGTATGAGTATTAAGCTAGAGTTGAAATCATTGCCGCAAATGGAGAAATTGATCATATCATTATGAGCAATTTCTCCTTTTGCCACAATCATTTCAAAAGTCGTCTGCTGCAGAGGCATCAGAAAGCGTCTATATGTGGATTAAAAGGTTAAAACGATTGATGTAACAGAGCTCTAGATAAGGGGATTGTTTTACATTCTAAAATCCCTATTTTAACCTCTAACCCTATGATTTAGGTCCTTAAAAAAAAGCGTCTCATTGAGAAGATTCTTTTGAGTAAACACATCATAGGGTTTGGTTGGATGATAGAGATATTGTGTGGAACAGAGCTGTATAATCCTCCTTATCTGGACCTCTGATGTTAATTCATATCAGGTACTGAAGATGTGAGTGTTGAATCTCATGTGAGTACCACCAAAAGTAAGTCCAGCAAAGGGAGAAAGAGGCTGACAATCAGGCTGATTAAAGGGAAATGGAACAAAGTGACACAGGTACAGACTCTTACACGCTCATAATTAACTCATTTCCTCCTACAACAAATTGGCAGCAAACAACTTTGATAAAAGATATTCACAAAAACATGTAAAATATCTAAAAAAAAAAAAGACAGTGTAATTATAAAAGATAGTTGAAAACGTTGTAGCAATAGTTGTCTGCTGCAGGTGCCTAACCATTCTTAGTCTAGAAAAGGTTAAAAATTCTTAATTTTTGGCGAAACAATTGAAGGTCATCTTTTTGGTGATGCTTTTATCTATCGTCTGTTCTCCCATCTGTCCGTCCCTCATGCTTTCAATGATTATTTGCAGGCGACAGATTGGTTAAAATGTTCATCATATGCTTACAGTAGACCTTTTTCTGAGGCAGTGGTTATGAGACGATTCTGTAGCAGACCACTTTTGGGAACATTGTGAAAAAAAAACCTTTTTCCTTTTTCCACCTTTTTACAAACTTTGTGACAATAGTTATTTTGACATGTTTGTTGAAAATTGCCACAAATAAACGCTTTCTGATGCCTCTGTGGCAGACAACCTTTGAAAACATTATAACAAAAGGAGAAATTGTTCATAATGAGCAATTTCACCTTTTGCCACAATGTTTTCAACTCTATTCTATAAGTAAACCTTCATTATTGGGAGATTTTCTACATTTTTGCAGAAAAGTTCTATGTCGGAAAGGGTTAACTCTTAGGGGGAAGTATTAACTTCCACCTCCTGTCCACTGCTGATGAAGAAATGTCTCGTAAAGCTTTGTATGTGAAACATCCGAGGTTCAGATAAGGAGGGGTTTACAACTCTTTTCCCTGCAATATCTTTCTTATTATCCAAACAAACCCTAAAATGTTGGTACTTTAATTAAACAATTGTTATGAATACCTACAAGCTAGGGTAAATGGGTCAAATAAGGATTTTAGAACATACAAAATGCCCTTTATCTAGAGTTAATCAGTTTTTAGCTCGACTTTTCGAAGAAAAGGCTAGCTATACTACTCGCCCCGGCGTCGGCTTTGCTGTCACACCTTGGTTAAGGTTTTTGTACCAATTCCCTTTTATGTCAAAACCATTACAGATATTGCTTTGAAACTTACAATACATATTCACCATCATTACTTCCATCAACAGACAAGAGTACATAACTCTGTCGAGGTTTTTGTAAGAATTATGGCCCTTTTTAGATCAAAGGTGAGCTGTTCTGATCACTTTTTGTCCGTCTTCCGTCGTCCTTCGTTAACATTTAGACATTTAGATCATCTCCTCCTTAACCACTTGACCAATTTCAACCAAACTTCACAGGAATGTTCCTTTGGTGGACCTCTATCAAAATTGTTCAAAAAATTAAATTCCATCTAGAACTTTGGTTGCTGCGGCAACAGAAAAGGGGAAAATTGCCAAATCTTAAAAAATCTTCTTGTCGAAAAGTACTGGCCCGATTTGAAAATTATTTTGCACAAATGTTCCTTGGGGTACCCTCTACCAAGATTGTTCAAATATTTCCTATTCATTGAAAAACATGGCCGCCAGGGGGTGGAGCTTATTTTCCTTATATGCATTGTTAAAATTTTAAAAATCTTCTTGTCCGAAAGTACTGGCTCGATTTGAAAATTATTTTGCACAAATGTTCCTTGTGGCACCCTTTACCAAGATTGTTCAAATATTTCCAATCCGTTGAAAAACATGGCCGCCAGGAGGCGGAGCTTGTTTTCCTTATTTGTGCATTGTTAAAACTTTAAAAATCTTCTTGTCCAAAAGTACTGGCCCTAATTGAAAATTATTTTGCACAAGTGTTCCTTGGGGCAGCTCTAAACCAAGATTGTTCAAATATTTCTGATCCGTTGAAAAACATGGCCGCCAGGAGGCGGAGCTTGTTTTCCTTATTTGTGCATTGTTAAAACTTTAAAAATCTTCTTGTCCAAAAGTACTGGCCCTAATTGAAAATTATTTTGCACAAGTGTTCCTTGGGGCAGCTCTAAACCAAGATTGTTCAAATATTTCTGATCAGTTGAAAAACATGGCCGATTTTCAAATTATTTTGTAGAAATGTTCCTTGGGTGACCCTCTATCAGATTCCTTCAAGAAATGTTGATTGGTTGAAAAACATGGCCGCCAGAGGGCGGGGCTATTTTGCCTTATATGACCATAGAGAAAAACCTAAAAAATCTTCTTCTCCGAAAGTGTTAAGCAGATTTTCAAATAATTTTGTAGAAATTTTGCCTTATGGCCGTGGAGCGATACTGGCCCTCTTGGGCCTCTTGTTTCTGTATTTCATGTGTGTACATGTATATTGTTATTACGTAACTATGACAATGATACATATGTATTCAAATATATATATATAAAGCTCTGTTCTTAGAAGAACGCTACGGAATTCGCTAAATGATTGAATGCCATTTGATTTATTATTTCCCTTATAAAGAGCATACCTTTACACCATGTTTTCAACTCTGTATACTTATTATAATTATAATATATTTTTCTTCTAATATCACACATTTCCCCCAATTCTTAGAAGAACGCTACGGAATTCACTAAATGATTGAATGCCATTTGATTTATTATTTCCCTTATAAAGAGCATACCTTTACACCATGTTTTCAACTCTGTATACTTATTATAATTATAATATATTTTTCTTCTAATATCACACATTTCCCCCAATTTCAAAGCAAAAATATGAAAACAGCTAAAGGGTTACACTTTTGTTGACTGCAATTACATAGGCTAGTCAGAATCTTCACTGATGAAGGTCATTTTTCCCCAGACCTATTTTTGTCCCCCCCATATCTGACCTGCTATCACTTTTTTTATTCAGATCCATTTTTGTCCCACGTGTCTGATCTTGCTATGAAATCGAGTGACAGACAAACAAAGGTAGCTGCGTGTGAATTACTACATTCCTTGGTATTGTTTACTATTGGACGAGGGGCCCAGCCACCTGGTACTGAGGTGGGGAGAGCCTCGACGGCAGCTATCTACGAAAAGATCTTTTCTGTAATGCTGAAGTTTGCTTGTGATGTTGAATTGGTGAGTAATACAACACTAGAGGGTGTTCAATTTTTAACCCTTTCCCACATACAATATTTCTGCAGTAAACGACATTTGAAATATACAGACAAAAACATGAAAAATCCCCATAATTGAATGTAATTATTCAAAAGAGTTGAAACCATTGTGGCAAAAGGAGTAATTGCTCGAATTGCAGCAGAGGACATTTGAAACATACCGACAAAAACGTGAAAAATCTCCATAAATGAGAGTTCAATTATTAAAAAGAGTTGAAAACATTGTGGCAAAAGGAGAAATTACTTGTTTTGAGCAATTTCTTCTTTTGTCACAATGTTTTCAAAATTCGTCTGCTGTGGATGCATCAAAATGCATCTACAAGTGGGAAAGGGTTAATTAAAGGGAGATATAAGGATTGTTGAATATTAAGTCCTTTGAATATTTATTTTAGGATGCCGCCGCAATAAAATAACATAAAAGTAAAATCATCAAATACAACACATTTATTCCCAGACAATAAATAATAACAACACACATTATTAACACTATTATTGTGGAGATAATTTGGACGCAAGTGGTATTCGGCCATCATGGAGGACGGCACAGTGATCATTAGACTAGCTGTTATGCAGTTGCACGCACCAAATATGTATGACTAGTAGTTTTATATGAAAGCATGACCTTTTCCGCTTTCATTCCAGTTCACACTAGTGGGTTCCGCTAGGGATGCGCTAATACAGGGCATCCTCTGCCTATCCCGGTCATCCCTCTCCCCTATACATAATTTTATGGGTTCCCCGAGGGATACGCTAATACAGGGCATCCTCTGCCTGTCCCGGTCATCCCTCTCCCCTATACATAATTTTATGGATTCCGCGAGGGATGCGCTAATACAGGGCATCCTCTGCCTGTCCCGGTCATCCCTCTCCCCTATACATAATTTTATCAATGGTACGGGCCTAAAAGTGGGTTCCGTGAGGGACACGCTAATACAGGACATCCACTGCCTGTTCTGGGCATCCCTCTCCCCTATAGATAATTTATCAATGGTGCTTGCCATAGACAAAGCCATGAATTAAACTTAGGATTGTTGGAATCCTGTGAGAAGCAGCATTGCAAGGTTCCACATCCTTGACATGCCATGCATAATAGCCCCTCACAGTTCCCAGCTCCTCGTCCGTGACACCCGAGGCCCCGTTCCTGATTGATGCAGAGTAAATAACAATGAATTCTGACTATTAGGTATGCTAGATCACTATGCCGCCCACTCACTGGCCGCTAGAATCCGCCACAGAAAATTTAGTATAAATTTGTCCCCCATTCAGCGGCCTATCCATCAGCCTCACAAGTCCACTTATTTTGGTATCAATTTCCCATATAATTGATCTACCATTCCATAAATTCCTCACAATCTGATGTCCAGTTGTATTAATGTGTTCCTTTTGTTACTTATTTTTCCCCCCAAAGCTCAATTGATTAGATTCTAGGCCTCTCCAGGAAATCCATGATGATTTCCCACCAATCGATTGATTTGGGTTTAACGCCGTTAAACCAGTACTCCATACAACATACTTTTCCAAGCAACTGGATGCTTTTCCACATAGACTGCTAGTCAGTCATATCACTGCGGCCAGTTCACCTACTCATATGTTTCCTGTTTTTTTCACACCAGTATTCCATACAACATACTTGTCCAAGCAACTAGCTGCTTTTCCACATAGACTAATAGTCATTTATATCACTGCGGCCAGTTTGCCTACTCGTATGTTACCTGGTTTGTTCACACCAGTACACCATACAACATACTTTTCCAAGCAACTGGCTTCTTTTCCACTGGTGAAAGATGAACGACGCGTGTCAAATTGACCTCTGTTAAACGTCGGAAAGAATGTATGATGATGACAAGTTATCCCATTCCTACATACAACAATTCTGTATTCTGCAGCAGACAACTTTGAAAACAGATTGGCTAATATTTCATGTACTTCATAAGTTTCCATTGTTTAGTACCAACAAGATCATTCCCACCTAGGTTAGAAGAACTACAATCATGACTCACCATTGGTAATGGGTGATAAACTGTAAGTTGGGAAGCAGTCGGCTTCAGTAAATACCACTGGCACCTTTTAATCATACAAACCAAGACCATGTGGCCTGCTTAAATTAGCTCATCCTTCCACTCTGGCAATCAGTGAGTCACCAATCTCAAAACAGTAGGAAATCAATAGTGTAATTAGGCCAAGGGAGCAATAAGTTTTCTTAAACGGACCAGTAATCTTTGCGATCTTAAGCGGCCTAACAAGTTGGCAAGTTTATTTGAGGTACATGCACAGCCCTAAAAACAATATTAAATCTCAAAGTCAAACATGTTGTCTATATCAAGGAAAAGGTTATAAAAGATATCTGTAAGAGTAAGGTAAATGCTCATGTCATGGAATAAACTATGGGAACAACAGTTACATTATCACCATAAAATGTTTTCGAAGGCTCTCTCCCCATATGGAAGTGATACTGAAATCTGGAAATTGGTAAAACGGTTATGTCCTCAGTGAGGCCCTGTTTTCGAAGGCTCTCTCCCCATATGGAAGTGATACTGAAATCTGGAAATTGGTAAAACGGTTATGTCCTCAGTGAGGCCCTGTTAGATCAAGGCATGCAGGCCAATGTGCATGTGGGAACTTCCTGCAAAAACTGTAAGTCCACATTACAAACCCAGTATCTTTTGGGACGTCTTCCATACCCGATTCTGCTTGAAGGTAAAAATGAGGCTTTCAAACCTTAGATTCAATTGATCAATCTGCGGCAGAAAGGAATGTAAGATAGCCTAGCAATCAAAGTTAAAAGATCCAATTATGAACTGCATTTACTTAAAAGTACATTTTTTGATGAAAGTATATCCCCAGGTTTCAAACCAATTTCACCAATTATCCAAGATACCAATCAAGAACGACATTTTCTAAAAAGTGCATTTTTTGAAAGTATATATACTCAAGCAGTAAGTAATCCTAGCAAACCCATTTTGTGACAGAAAACAGACAATATGGAAGCAAGATGTTCAGTTTCCTTTTCCCCAAAACAATAAATCATCTAGGTAAAGTATTAGATGTTCAGTTCCCTTAAGATTGCCTTCTTTAGCTTGTCTAAAATTACAACTTTCAAGGAATATGGCAAAAAGTTCCCCCGTCTTGCAGGCAATCAAATGACAAAGCCATGTCAAAATAAAAGTTACCATCAAGTTCATCGAAATCGAAAATACAGGCAAAGAGTTCAAATGTCATTAGTACTAGTAGACGACCATTATCAAGATTGTGTACCATAACGACAGCTTCATGAAAGCTTGTGAATTGAACTGAGCAAAGAAAAGGATGCTGTATTTAAAGTCATTCTGTGAATGACCTGGTGTACCAGCCTAAATTCACTGGCTTTTCTTCGGGAAGAGAGCTAGCGGATATACCCTGCTTTTGGCAGTAGACGATTTTTAAATGGGCCCGAAACACTACCAGCAGTAACTCATACTGTATTTGGCATCCACATGTTTCCCTAGCTGAATTTGCTTACAGTAATCGTGATCCAGAATAATACAAAGGGAAACTATGAGCAAAGTTATTAAGTGAAGTTGCCGCTACCAACAAGTTCAATTTTCAAAACATCGACGTTAATTGGGTTCCTTGACGGTGAAACATTGCACGGTCCAGTATATGGGCAGAAATGTCATCCGACTCAAATCCCTATTTCTTCCTATCATTAAATAGTTCAATACTAGACGTCTAGGCGTCTTGTGATAAAATTGTCCTTGAAATGCACCAGACTGACATAGGATCGCCTAAAATGATAGAATACTCACCACGTGACAAGATCGTCAATGATGCGAGACAAACAGACTCATCAATTCTATTGATCACAACGACACCGCCATTTTTTCTCCTGTTCCCTTCCATACAGATTATTCGTCTGTGTTCTTCTTTTCCCCCGCGGCATATTCTTTCCAAAATTATCGCCGATGATTTTGGATATTAAATTGTTTTTCCGAAATCTATTTTGTGCATGGTTCCTTGAAGCTGATTGAAAAAAGGCCGAGTGTTCCAAATATTCTCAAATTTTGAAGCGTCCGAGACTTTGCGTAACAGGTGATTAGACGCTTAATCAAATCCAATAGTGACTGCAAGCGCTTTGTAGTCTAGAATTGATCATAACAGGCAGATGATTTAACCCGGAAGAAATCAATTCCCAAAACTCCAAAAACCCAATTTAAAAGCATCTCCCAACCCACAAAGGTTTGTCAGCCCCGAAATAAATGAGATTATAGCTAGGGTCATAATTTGTAATAGCTCACATTAACAAAATGTGCTTCAGAAGAGCTATTGTGATGTGAGATAGTCCTGTGTCTATTGTCTGTGATCATTTTCCATTGAATAAGAACTCTTCCCTTAGCACTGGGTAAAAGTTTATTAAACTATGCAGATCATTTCACTGGAGTGGGGCTAATTTCCATTATATGTAGCAATTGAAACCAAGGTCTCGGAAGATCATTACATGGCCTGCATGACCCTCTTGTTAATTAGTGAACTAGAGCTACTGTGTAGGTATCGAGTATAGACAAATATTAATTTCCAAACGTAAATGATTTAATAACCCAATGATTCAATAACCCTTCCCACATACAACAAATCTGTAGCAAAATATCTTGCCAAATGTATGGATAATCTCTATAAATGAACGAAAATTATTATACCCCCGCAGACATAGTTTGAAGGGGGGTATACTGGAATTAGCCTGTCGGTCGGTCTGTCCGCAAAATCTGTTCCGTTGTACTCCTCCTTCAGTTTCTACCTGATTGACTTGATACTTGGCATAAATGTTAATCAGGAGTAGTAGATGTGCAAGACGCAAATTTCATGTCCCTTTGACCTTGACCTCTGACCTTGAAATAGGATTTTTTTTTGTTAAAATCTAATCTGTTGTACTCCTCCTTCAGTTTCAACCTGATTTACTTGATACCTGGCATAAATGTTAATCAGGAGTAGTAGATGTGCAAGACGCAAATTTCATGTCCCTGTGACCTTCACCTTGGCCTCTGACCTTGAAATAGGAATTTGTTTTGTTAAAATCTAATCTGTTGTACTCCTCCTTCAGTTTCAACCTGATTTACTTCATACTTGGCATAAATGTTAATCAGGAGTAGTAGATGTGCAACACGCAAATTTCATGTCCCTGTGACCTTCACCTTGACCTCTGACCTTGAAATAGGTATCTGTTTTGTTAAAATCTAATCTGTTGTATAAGTTCATGTCCCTTTTACCTTGAAATAGGATTTTTTTTTTGTTAAAATCTAATCTGTTGTACTCCTCTTTCAGTTTCAACCTGATTTACTTCATACTTGGCATAAATTTTAATCGGGAGTAGTAGATGTGCAAGACACAAATTTCATGTCCCTGTGACCTTCACCACTGACCTTGAAATAGGAATGTTTTTTGTTAAATTCTAATCTGTTGTACTCCTCCTTCAGTTTCAACCTGATTTACTTCATACTTGGCATAAATGTTAATCAGGAGTAGTAGATGTGCAAGACGCAAATTTCATGTCCCTGTGACCTTCACCTCTGACCTTGAAATAGGATTTTTTTTCTTAAAATCTAATCTGGTGCGTCATGTCATTCCAACATACTACAGTGACCACTTGATTGTGTCTGGTGCTGTTCCCTTCAAGAAACCTGTGCTAGTGTCAAGAAGTAGAACATGATATTATATTACATTATAACAACTGTAAACTACCTAAATTACGTAAGGATTTTATATTCCCTTATATTCGCAAGCTGATCTCCTCGCGAAATTAATACCTTGCGAAAATATATCGATCAGAAGTGAAATTTAAACTTCTGCTACTTATTCTCAAAATTAAAATATCAAAATATCAAAATCATGATAAATATCGAAAATTGGTCCTCGCGAATATTCAGTAGTTTACAGCAAAAACCTTGTTACTCTTTGAATAAAGAATGTGGTTCATTTTCTTCTTGTTTGTTTGTTTTCTGAAACGAGAAAACTAAATCAAAACTTATTTCATGAGGAAATAGTACTTTATGCGGATTGTATTTTATGCATTAGAAAATGTTCCTGACAAAATTTCTTTAAAATTAGATTTGTATATTGCTTTTTGATATCATCTTAGTATTTCTTTTTGATACTGATATTCAAATTGTCTGACTCAAAGATAATACTGTGAGATATAATATGTGTCAGGGTCAGGGGTTGGGGCGGGGGTATTAATCACCTTTAGTGATAGTTCTAGTTTATTATTATTCTTTATGAGCGAATTTCTTCTTTTGCACTAGTGTTTTCAAATGTTGTCTGCAAATGTGTGAAATATATCTGTAAGGAAAGGTTAAAAGATTTTTTTAACATAAAAGTTGTATGAATAGCAGATTTTTAACTTACACATCAGATAGCTTTGTATAGATCTAGAGAGAAGAGTACGTTGTGAACAATGTGAAATTGCTCATTTAAGCAATTTATCCTTTTGCAACAGTGTTTTGCATTTATGTTATATCACAGGTTTTCCTGTTTTGTCGCACCAGTACTCAACACAATATTCTTCCATTCCCAGGCAACTGGCTACCTTCCCACGCCGGTCACAAATATTTTTCTGGGTTTTACACCGTTTTCAACATTATTTCAGTTATATCACGGCGACAGTTCACTTATTCATGATCCCTGGATAAACAAACCAGTATTAGGCTAAGAATGTGCATTGAATAAGGGCATTGTGCCACTACTACGGTACGAACCCTGGACGTCCGGTTCCAAATCACTAACGCTAATCACTCGGCCACAGCGGATAATTCTAGTCACAATGAATTTGTGTCAATCATCGGAAAGAATACACGGCAGAGACGTGTTTTTCGAACCCTCGCCTCACGGATTGACTGGCTGACTGACCTTTGGCGGCTCCCTAAAACACTGTATTAACTTTTTAGCTCACCTGAGCTTTGCTCAAGGTGAGTTATTGTGATCGCCTTTTGTCCGGCGTCCGTCGTGCGTCGTCCGTCGTGCGTCAACTTCTTCTCCTCAGTAACCAGTGGGTCAATTGGGATGAAACTTCACAGAAAGCATCCTCTCAATGACCTCACCAGATTTCCTTCAAATTTTTGGGATCCATGCAGAATTCTGGTTTCCATGGCAACGAAATGAAAAAAACTTCAAAATACTTCTTCTCCCAAACTGGTTGGCAGATTTTTAAATAATTTTGTAGAATTGTTCCTTGGATGACCCTCTATCAGATTCCTTCAAGCCATGTTGATTGGTCGAAAAACATGGCCGCCAGGGCGGGCGGGGCTATTTTGCCTTATATGGCTATAGTGAAAACTTAAAAAATCTTCTTCTCCGAAAGTGTCCGGCCAATTTTCAAATAATTTTGTAGAAATGTTCCTTAAGTGACACACTTTCAGATTCCTTCAAGCCATGTTGATTGGTAAAAAAACATGGCCACCAGGGGGGCAGGGCTATTTTGCCTTATATGGCTATAGTGAAAACTTAAAAAATCTTCTCCGACGAAAGTGTCAGGCTGATTTTCAAATAATTTTGTAGAAATGTTCCCTCTATCAGATTCCTTCAAGCCATGTTGATTGGTCGAAAAACATGGCCGTCAGGGGGGGGGCGGGGCTATTTTGTCTTATATGGCTATAGTGAAAACTTACAAAATCTTCTTCTTCGAAAGTGTCTGGCCGATTTTCAAATAATTTTGTAGAAATGTTCCTAGGGTGACCCTCTATAAGATTCCTTCAAGCCAAGTTGATTGGTCCGAAACTATGGCCGCCAGGGGGCGGGGCTTATATAGCTAAATTTAAAAAAAAAAATCAGGTGAGCGATCCAGGGCCATCATGGCCCTCTTGTTTTAAAAGCTCACCAAAGTATCATTTTATGTATTATAACATTTTTTCATATTTTGGACCTAGGGAAAGTATAATCTTTAATCCAATGATTCTATATTCTACATTTTTCGCAATAAGTGACAGACGAACACGGTTGTAGACACCTTTTTATCAACTTCTGGGTAATAATTAATTAAATAAAATAGTGTTTGGTCCTGATCTTTCAGTAAATATTTGTCATGAGAAATGTAGTTTGTTATCAAATTATTGAAAGCGGTCACGGTTGGACACAATAACACCAACATTTATAATTGAGGAAAATACATGTACATGTATGTCATGAAAAATACGTCTTATCAGGTCAGGATAAAGTCAATATTGTTGGGCAATACTTCTGAAGGATACATGAAAAGACACATTGTTTGACAATTTTGATAATTTTATAGATCATTGATCTTCATCGTCATTTGAATCACTGCTGATCCCCAATTCAGCCAATAGTTTGGGAACTTTTTTTGTCAAAAATCTCCTGTACAAAAGCTGATTGGATTGAATTAACTCTGACAGAGTCCGACGTTTATTGTGCCTTCTGTCATGGCGTCTTTGGGGAACACCAGGTTCAGCTACACCAGGTTCAGCAACACCAGGTTCAGCAACACCAGGCTCAGCAACACCAGGTCTTGTCCGGACCATAACTTTGTAATGCATAGAGATATTTTCAAATAACTTGGCACAAACATGCAACATATCAAGATGATGTGCCAAATGCAAAAATAATTCTGTAGATTCAAGGTCAAGGTCACAGTGATAAGAAATAGACTTTAATTGAACTTTTCTTGTCCGGACCATAACTGTGTCATGCATAGAGATATTTTCAAATAACTTGGCACAAATATGAACATATCAATATGATGTGTCACATGCAAAACTTTTGTCTGTAGCTTCAAGGTCAAGGTCACAGTGACAACAAATAGACATCAGTTGAACTTTTCTTGTCAGGACAATAACTTTTTCATCCATAGAGATATTTTCAAATAGCTTGGAACAGATATACACCATATCAAGACGCTGTGTCATATGCACAATTTATGTGTTTAGCTTCCAGGTCAAGGTCACAGTGACAGAAAATATACTTTACTTAAACTTTTTTTGTTCAGACCATAACTTTACCATGCATATAGATATTTTCAAATAACTTTCTCAGTAACTAGTTGGTAGAATTTCATGAAACTTGAAATAAATATGAACCAAAATACTGGGATGATGCTCGTCCACTGTTTTTTTTTATTGGTCAATTTTCCTTAGAGTTATTGCCCTTGATATATTGAAAAATCCACGTCCGCAGCCATTTCTCAGTAACTAGCTTGTAGAATTTCATCAAACTTGAAATAAATATGAACCAACATACTGGGATGATGCCCGTCCATTGTTTTTTTTGATTGGTCAATTTTCTTTAGAGTTATTGCCGTTGATTTAAGGGAAAAAATTGAATAAAGGGAGCTATTGCACTTATGTCACCGTTCGTTAAAGTAGCAAAAACTTGTTTTCGCATTACCCTTTGGGATTTAATTATGAAAAAATGTCTTTAATTCACTCTTAGTTTAATAAAAATGTTTATTAAACCAGTGTCGTTATTTTATTCTTTCAGGAAGAATATGTTTATCTGTCTCAATTTCTGTTCATACCCCTTGTTCTTGTATTAATAAGTTGAAATAATTTTGCAGGTCAATTGCACATTCAACATAAAGGCCTTTATTCACAAACAAGCCATCATTGGTGGGGTATATCAATTCAGCGAAATTGCTTGTTTCTTCATAATATCCAGATATATTTTTATGTTGAAGTATCATGTTTTGCAAATGCACCAAATTGTATTTTATAACAATTCTCAGTTATTTAAGCATCTAGTTTACCGACCCTTTAACCCTTTCCCACATACAACAAATATCAGCAATTATCTTTGAAAACATCTAGGCACAAATATATTGAAAAGACTTTAAAAAAGAAAATGCTAAAAAGAGAAATTGTTCATTATGAGCAGTTTATCCTTTTGTCCCAATGGTTTCAAGATGTTTCCGCAAGTGTGAATGTGTTAAAATATGTTAAACATGATTTATATCTGATTTGTAACATGGTTTTATTTTTTCAGTCAAACAGACGTTATAATGGACTATATGAGAACCAAGTTTCAAGAGAGTGTCAGCAAAATGGTCGTGGATAACACAACACAGCTCACACTGAAAACACATCCTTGGTATGTATTTTCAAATATGTGGATATTTAGCTATTTCCCATATATGTACAACAAATCTTTAGCAGACACTTTTGAAAATATGTGATCAACAAAGTATAATGAACAATTTCTATAAATGAAAATACATTTATATTAATTTATGGAATACAGTTAAAACCAATATATTAAAAGTCACAATGTTTTCAAAAGTCATTAGCTTCAGATGTATCCAAATGTTACTGCATGTGGTTAATGGTTAAATAAACTCATATTTTAGGTGTGGTAAAGGACTGCTTCAAGGGTTCTAAATAAGTCGTTAATCAGTAGCTATAAACATTTTACTGATGCAGGCAACAATGAACATTTTGATGCCTTTTAGGCAGACATTTTTAGCTTGCCTGTTTGTAGTAGAAAAGTCGGGCTAATGTGATACCCTTGGCAACGTCATTGTCTCAAAACTTTAACCTTACCTTATTGCTCTAAAACAGTTATACATTTTCAAACGAAACTTGATACAATTTTTCCTAGGAACAATTCTCATGTCTGTACAAAGTCACATTACTCTGGCTGTAATAAGTATTCAGAAATGGCCCTTTTTAGGTCACCTGTCACATAGTGACAAGGTGAGATTTCGTGTTCGCCCTTCGTCTGTCGTTCTTGTGAACACGATAAAGTCTTCATTTATAATCCAATGTTTACCAAACTTATTCAGTAGCTAGATATCAATGAGAGCTTGGTTCCTTTCAAAAAGCTAGATCTGTTGGTGCATGACGGGATTATGGCCCTTTATAAATTAGTTAAAGTCATCATTTATTATCCGATGTTTACCAAACTTATTCAGTAGCTAGATATTTATGAGAGCTCGGTTCCTTTTCAGCCAGATCTGTCCATGCATGACGGGATTATGGCCCTTTAAATTTGGCAAAACTGCTATAATTGACCTTGTGAACAAGATAAAGTCATCATTTATTATCCGATGTTTACCAAACTTATAGACATGAGAGCTTGGTCCCTTTTGAATACCAGCCAGATCCGTTCATGCATGATGGGATTATGGCCCTTTATAAATTGGCAAAATTGCTATTATTTACCTTGTGAACAAGTTATAGTCTTCATTTATTATTCGATGTTTACCAAACTTATTCAGTAGCTAGATATCCATAAGAGCTTGGTTCCTTTCGAAAACTTCATTTAATTGTCACATGTCCTTTACATTGATTTATAAACGTGACCATGACCTTTGTGTGATCTTTTACAATCAAATATCATCATTGTCTTTGGATGACCTTCAGCATGACTTTTTGACCTTCTTTCTTATGTTTGTAAAGCCATTAAATTAGGACCCTTAAAACACTTACTCAGGTGAGCGATATAGGGCCATCATGGCCCTCTTGTTTTGACTTGGGACAAAAAAGATGAACGTTGGCATTTGCTCTGAAATGCTCTTTTAAGCTCACCTATGCACAAAGTGCAAGGTGAGCTTTTGTGATCGTCCTTCGTCGTCGTCGTCGTCGTCGTACGTCTGTTCACATTAAACCAATTAACCAAATTCAAAATAATTTTATAGAAATGTTCCTTGGGTAGATCTCTTTCAAACTTGTTCAAAGAATTCTATTCTATGCAGAACTTTGGCTGCCACGGCAACAAAAAAGGGGAAATTAACCAAAACTTAAAAAATCTTCTTGTCCAAAAGTACTGGCCCGATTTGAAAATTATTGTGCACAAATGTTCCTTGGGGTACCTTCTACCAAGATTGTTCAAATATTTTCGATCCGTTGAAAAACATGGCTGCCAGGGGGCGGAGCTTATTTTCCGTATATGTGCATTGTTAAAACTTTAAAAATCTTCTTGTCCAAAAGTACTGGCCTGATTTGAAAATTATTTTGCACAAACGTTCCTTGGGGCACCGATCCATTGAAAAACATGGCCGCCAGGGGGCGGAGCTTGTTTTCCTTATATGTGCATTGTTAAAACTTTAAAAATCTTCTTGTCCAAAAGTACTGGCCCAATTTGAAATTATTTTGCACAAACGTTCCTTGGGGCACCCCCTTTGGCAAGATTGTTCAAATATTTCCGATCCTTTGAAAAACATGGCCACCAGGGGCCGGAGCTTGTTCATAGACTCATATAGGGAAAAACCTTTAAAAATCCTCTTGCCTAGGCCTTAAATATTTGGTATGTAGCATCATCTAGTGGACCTCTACCAAGATTGTTAAAATTATAGCCCTGGGGTCAAAAAATGACCCCTCCCCTGGGGTCTATTGTTTTACATAGACTCATATAGAGACAATTTTAAAAAAAATATTTCTAAACGTAGAGGGCCCCGGCCTTTGATATTTGGTATGTAGCATTGTCTACTGGACCTCTACCAAGATTGTTCAAATTATAGCCCTGGGGTAAAAAATGACCCCATCCCGGGGGTTACTTGTTTTACATATACTCATATATGGGAAAAACTTAAAAAATCTTCTTGTCTAAAAGCAGAGGGCCAAGGCCTTTGATATTTGGTATGTAGCATCATCTAGTGGACCTCTACCAAGATTGTTCAAATTATAGCCATGGGGTCAAAAATGACCCCTCCCCTGGGGGTCATTTGTTTCACATAGACTTTTTTTAGGGGAAAAACTTAAAAAATCTTCTTGTCTTTGATATTGGGTATGTAGCATCATCTAGTGGACCTCTACCTAGATTGTTCAAATTATAGCCCTTGGGTCAAAATTACCTGTCCCTGGGGGTCACTTGTTTTACATAGACTCATAAAGGGATAAAAATTAAAAAATCATCTTGTCTAAAAGTAGAAGAAGGCCCAGGCCTTTGCTATTTGGTATGTAGCATCATCTATGGACCCCTACCCAGATTGTTCAAATTATAGCCCTGGGGTCAAAAATGGCCCCACCCGGGTCACTTGTTTTACATATACTCGTATAGGGAAAAACTTTAAAAATCTTGTCTATAAGTTTAATATTTGAAATCTAACTTCATCTAGTGGACTTCTACCAAGATTTGTTAAATTATTATAGCCCTGGTGTCAAACATGGTTCCACCCTGGGGATCACTTGTTTTACATAGACTTGTTAAGGTAAACACTTTGAAAATATTCTTGTCCATTTGCCATGAATGTTCTTTGGGTGCCCCTCTACTAAGACTTCCAATTATTTTGATAGGATGATAAACATGGCCACCAGGGGGTGTTGCTTGTTTTTCATATATATGTATAGACAAATAACAATGAAAACTTTTTAAGTTTGATTAAATCAGGTGAGCGATATAGGACCATCATGGTCTTCTAGTTTAAAAATGCTGTTGTAATAAATTTTAATATTATATATATTTCTTCAGCTATTTTCATAGCAGACATCACAGAAACTACTATATCAGGTAAACTGTTTATGTTTTTCAGGTATCCAAATGACTTGGCATGGACCATGAAGATAAATCATAGAGATATGGCCAAATATCTAGGATTGAAGGACTTTTTCTGTTTCCTTACATCCGTCGTCGTTAACTTAAATTCCACAAAACATCACAGGAATGTTCCTTTGGTGGTCCTCTTTCAAATTTGTTCAAAGGTTTAAATTCCATTGAGAACTTTGGTTGCTGCGGCATCAGAAAGGGGGCAAAATGTCCAAACTTTAAAAATCTTCTCCTCCAAATCTGCCTTTCAGATTCCAATATAATTTGGTAGAAATGTTCCTTGGGTGACCCTTAACAATAATTGTTCAAGCCATTTTTAGCTCTACTGTCCAAAGGCCAGAAGGGCTTATGTCGTGGCGATTTGTCCGTGCGTCCATCCGTCTGTAAACAATTTCTTGTTAACACGATACAGTCTTCACTTTTGATCTTGGATTATGGCCCTTGAAATGGTCAAAATTGCTATAAAAGAGCTTGTTAACACGATACAGTCTTCACTTTTGATTGTATCTCAACCAAACTTATACAGTAGTTAGATATCCATGAGAGCTCGGTTTCTTTTGAAAAAATCTTCTTGTCTAAAAGCAGAGGGCCAAGGCCTTTGATATTTGGTATGTAGCATCATCTAGTGGACCTCTACCAAGATTGTTCCAATTATAGCCATGGGGTCAAAAATGACCCCTCCCCTGGGGGTCATTTGTTTCACATAGACTTTTTTTAGGGGAAAAACTTAAAAAATCTTCTTGTCTTTGATATTGGGTATGTAGCATCATCTAGTGGACCTCTACCTAGATTGTTCAAATTATAGCCCTTGGGTCAAAATTACCTGTCCCTGGGGGTCACTTGTTTTACATAGACTCATAAAGGGATAAAAATTAAAAAATCATCTTGTCTAAAAGTAGAAGAAGGCCCAGGCCTTTGCTATTTGGTATGTAGCATCATCTATGGACCCCTACCGAGATTGTTCAATGGATTATGGCCCTTGAAATAGTCAAAATTGCTATAAAAGAGCTTGTTAACACGATACAGTCTTCACTTTTGATTGTATCTCAACCAAACTTATACAGTAGTTAGATATCCATGAGAGCTCGGTTCCTTTTGAAAACCAGCCACAGATCCGCCCATGCATGACTGGATTATGGCCCTTGAAATGGTAAAAATTAGTATAAAAGAGCTTGTTAACACGATACAGTCTTCACTTTTGATCTTATCTCAATCAAACTTATACAGTAGTTAGATATCAATGAGAGCTTGATTCCTTTCAAAAACCAGCCAGATCTGCCCATGCATGACTGGATTATGGCCCTTGAAATTGTCAAAATTGCTATAATAGACCTTGTTAACAAGATACAGTCGTTATTTTTAGCTCACCTGAGCTTTGCTCAAGGTGAGTTATTGTGATCGCCTTTTGTCCGGCGTCCGTCGTGCGTCGTCCGTCAACTTCTTCTCCTCAGTAACCAGTGGGTCAATTGGGATGAAACTTCACAGAAAGCATCCTCTCGATGACCTCACCAGAATTCCTTCAAATTTTTGGGATCCATGCAGAATTCCGGTTTCCATGGCAACGAAACCGAAAAAACTTCAAAATTCTTCTTCTCCCAAACTGGTTGGCAGATTTTCAAATAATTTTGTAGAAATGTTCCTTAGATGACCCTCTATCAGATTCCTTCAAGCCATGTTGATTGGTCGAAAAACATGGCCGCCAGGGGGGCGGGGCTATTTTGCCTTATATGGCTATAGTGAAAACTTAAAAAATCTTCTCCGACGAAAGTGTCAGGCCGATTTTCAAATAATTTTGTAGAAATGTTCCTTGGGTGACCCTCTATCAGATTCCTTCAAGCCATGTTGATTGGTCGAAAAACATGGCCGCCAGGGGGGGCGGGGCTATTTTGCCTTATATGGCTATAGTGAAAACTTAAAATATCTTCTTCTCCCAAACTGATTGGCAGATTTTCAAATAATTTTGTAGAAATGCTCCTTGGATGACCCTCTATCAGATTCCTTCAAGCCATGTTGATTGGTAAAAAAAACATGGCCTCCCGGAGGGGCGGGGCTATTTTGCCTTATATGGCTATGGTGAAAACTTAAAAAATCTTCTTCTCCGAAAGTGTCGGGCAGATTTTCAAATAATTTTGTAGAAATATTCCTTGGATGACCCTTTATCAGATTCCCTCAAGCCATGTTGATTGGTCGAAAAACATGGCCGCCATGGGGGGGCGTTTTTTTTTTGCCTTATATGGCTATAGTGAAAACTTAAAAAATCTTCTTCTCCAAAAGTGTCAGGCCGATTTTCAAATAATTTTGTAGAAATGTTCCTTAAGTGACCCTCTATCAGATTCCTTCAAGCCATGTTGATTGGTCGAAAAGCATGGCTGCCAGTCCTCAGGGCTATTTTGCCTTATATGGCTATAGTGAAAACTTAAAAAATCTTCTTCTCCAAAAGTGTCAGGCCGATTTTCAAATAATTTTGTAGAAATGTTCCTTAAGTGACCCTCTATCAGATTCCTTCAAGCCATGTTGATTGGTCGAAAAGCATGGCTGCCAGTCGGCAGGGCTATTTTGCCTTATATGGCTATAGTGAAAACTTAAAAGATCTTCTTCTCCCAAACTGATTGGCAGATTTTCAAATAATTTTGTAGAAATGCTCCTTGGATGACCCTCTATCAGATTCCTTCAAGCCATGTTGATTGGTAAAAAAACATGGCCTCCAGGAGGGGCGGGGCTATTTTGCCTTATATGGCTATAGTGAAAACTTAAAAAATCTTCTTCTCCGAAAGTGTCAGGCAGATTTTCAAATAATTTTGTAGAAATGTTCCTTAAGTGACCCACTATCCGATTCCTTCAAGCCATGTTGATCGGTCAAAAAACATGGCCGCCAGTGGGCAGGGCTATATTGCATTATATGGCTATAGTGAAAACTTAAAAAATCTTCTCCTCCGAAAGTGTCGGGCAAATTTTCAAATATTTTGGAGAAATGTTCCTAGGGTGACCCTCTATCAGATTCCCTCAAGCCATGTTGATTGGTCGAAAAACATGGCCGCCATGGGGGGCGGGGCTTTTTTGCCTTTAATATGGCTATAGTGAAAACTTAAAAAATCTTCTTCTCCAAAAGTGTCAGGCCGATTTTCAAATAATTTTGTAGAAATGTTCCTTAAGTGACCCTCTATCAGATTCCTTCAAGCCATGTTGATTGGTCGAAAAGCATGGCTGCCAGTCGGCAGGGCTATTTTGCCTTATATGGCTATAGTGAAAACTTAAAATATCTTCTTCTCCCAAACTGATTGGCAGATTTTCAAATAATTTTGTAGAAATGCTCCTTGGATGACCCTCTATCAGATTCCTTCAAGCCATGTTGATTGGTAAAAAAAACATGGCCTCCCGGAGGGGGGGGGGCTATTTTGCCTTATATGGCTATAGTGAAAACTTAAAAAATCTTCTTCTCCGAAAGTGTCAGGCAGATTTTCAAATAATTTTGTAGAAATATTCCTTGGATGACCCTTTATCAGATTCCCTCAAGCCATGTTGATTGGTCGAAAAACATGGCCGCCATGGGGGGCGGGTTTTTTTTGCCTTATATGGCTATAATGAAAACTTAAAAAATCTTCTTCTCCAAAAGTGTCAGGCCGATTTTCAAATAATTTTGTAGAAAGGTTCCTTAAGTGACCCTCTATCAGATTCCTTCAAGCCATGTTGATTGGTCGAAAAGCATGGCTGCCAGTCGGCAGGGCTATTTTGCCTTATATGGCTATAGTGAAAACTTAAAAGATCTTCTTCTCCCAAACTGATTGGCAGATTTTCAAATAATTTTGTAGAAATGCTCCTTGGATGACCCTCTATCAGATTCCTTCAAGCCATGTTGATTGGTAAAAAAACATGGCCTCCAGGAGGGGCGGGGCTATTTTGCCTTATATGGCTATAGTGAAAACTTAAAAAATCTTCTTCTCCGAAAGTGTCAGGCAGATTTTCAAATAATTTTGTAGAAATGTTCCTTAAGTGACCCACTATCCGATTCCTACAAGCCATGTTGATCGGTCAAAAAACATGGCCGCCAGTGGGCAGGGCTATATTGCATTATATGGCTATAGTGAAAACTTAAAAAATCTTCTCCTCCGAAAGTGTCGGGCAAATTTTCAAATATTTTGGAGAAATGTTCCTAGGGTGACCCTCTATCAGATTCTTTCAAGCCAAGTTGATTAGTTGAAAACTATGGCTGCCAGGAGGCGGGGCTTATATAGCTAAAGTGAAAAAAATTAATCAGGTGAGCAATTCCAGGGCCATCACGGCCCTCTTGTTTAGCTCACCTATGTACGAAGTACAAAAGATCACTGAATGTTCGTCGGCGTCGTCGTCTGTCTGTCCGTCCGTCTGTTAATAATTTCCTATAAATGACTTCTTCTACTAAACCAATGGACAGATTTCAAAATAACTTCACAGGAATGGTCCTTAGGTGGTCCCCTTTCAAAGTTGTTTAAAGAATTTCATTCCAAGTATAACTTTGGTTGCTGCAGCATCAGAAAAGGGGAATATTGCCAAATCTTAAAAAATCTTCTTGTCCAAATGTGCTGGCCCGATTTGAAAATTATTTTGCACAAATGTTCCTTAGGGCACCCTCTACCAAGATTGTTCAATAATTTCCGATTCGTTGAAAAACATGGCCACAAGGGGGCGGGGCTTGTTTTCCTTATATGTGCATTGTTAAAACTTTAAAAAATCTTCTTGTTCAAAAGAACTGGCCAGATTTCAAAATAATTTTACAGAAATGGTCCTTAGGTGGTCCCCTTTCAAAGTTGTTTAAAGAATTTCATTCCAAGTAGAACTTTGGTTGCTGCAGCATCAGAAAAGGGGAAAATTGCCAAATCTTAAAAAATCTTCTTGTTCATAAGTGTTTGCCAGATTTAAAAATTATTTTGCACAAATGTTCTTTGGGGCACCCCCTACCAAGCTTGTTCAAATATTTCCGATCCGTTGAAAAACATGGCCGCAAGGGGGTGGGGCTTGTTTTCCTTATATGTGCATTGTTAAAACTTTTAAAATCTTCTTGTCCAAAAGTACTGGCCAGATTTCAAAATAACTTCACAGAAATGGTCCTAAAGCGGTCCCCTTTTTAATGTTGTTTAAAGAATTTAATTCCAAGTAGAACTTTGGTTGCTGCGGCATAAGAAAAGGGGAAAATTGCCAAATCTTAAAAAAACTTCTTGTCCAAAAGTGCTGGCCCGATTTAAAAATTACTTTGCACAAAATTTATGTTCCTAAGGGCACCCTCTATGAAGATTGTTTAATTATTTCCGATCCTTTGAAAAACATGGCAGCAACGTGGCGGGGCTTGTTCAAATATTTCCGTTCCGTTGAAAAACATGGCCGCCAGGGGGCGGAGCTTGTTTTCCTTATATGTGCATTGTTAAAACTTTAAAAATCTTCTTGTCCAAAAGTACTGGCCTATTTTGCACAAATGTTCCTTGGGGCACCCTCTACCAAGATTGTTCAAATATGTCCGATCCATTGAAAAACATGGCCGCCAGGGGGCAAAGATTGTTTTCCTTATATGTGCATTGTTTAAACTTTAAAAATCAGGTGAGCGATCCAGGGCCATCATGGCCCTCTTGTTTATTGTATCTCAATCAAACTTATACAGTAGTTAGATATCCATGAGAGCTTGATTCCTTTCGAAAACAAGCCAGATCCGCCCCATGCATGACTGAATTATGGCCCTTGAAATTGTCAAAATTGCTATAATAGGGCTTGTTAACATGATACAGTCCTTATTTTTAGCTCTACTGGCAAAAGGCCAGAAGGGCTTATGTCGTGGCGATTTGTCTGTGCGTGCGTCCGTCCGTCCGTCCGTAAACAATTTCTTGTTAACACGATACAGTCTTTACTTTTGATTGTATCTCAACCAAACTTATACAGTAGTTAGATATCCATGAGAGCTCGGTTCCTTTCGAAATCCAGCCAGATCCGCCCATGCATGACTGGATTATGGCCCTTGAAATGGTCAAATTTGCTATAAAAGAGCTTGTTAACACGATACAGTCTTTACTTTTGATTGTATCTCAACCAAACTTATACAGTAGTTAGATATCCATGAGAGCTCAGTTCCTTTCGTAAACCAGCCAGATCCACCCATGCAAGACTGGATTATCGCCCTTGAAATTGTCCAAATTGCTATAATTGAGCATGTGAACACAATAGAGGCTCCATTTACTATCTGATCTTCACCAAACTTAGATAGTAGTTAAATATTGATGAGAGCTTGGTTCCTTTTGAAAATCAGCCAGATCCGCCCATGCAAGACTGGATTATGGCCCATGAAATTGTAAAACTTGCTATAATACAGCTTGTGAACACAAAAGAGCCTCCATTTACTATCCGATCTTCACCATACATACATGCTCTGGATTGAAAATGACCAAAGAACCATACCAGTAGAGCATAGGCCCTCATGGGCCTCTTGTTTAATGTATCTCAATCAAACTTATACAGTAGTTAGATATTCATGAGAGTTTGGTTCATTTCTAAAAAACGGCCAGATCTACCCATGCATAGCTGGATTATGGCCCTTGAAATTGTCAAAATTGATATAATATAGCTTGTGAACACAATAGAGCTTCAATTTACTATCTGATCTTCACCAAACTTAGATGGTATTTGAATATTGATGACATATTGATTCCTTTGAAACAAGCCAGATCAATGCCAGTAGAGCATAGGCCCAGCTCATGGGCCCTTGTTATGAAAGTGCTTTACTTGAATGATCCTCTATTTAATTTGTTTAAGCCGTTTTGATTGGTTACACAATCATAGCAACCAGGCGTCATCACATAAGGGGTAAATTGAACTTTTAGCTACAAATGACAACCAACTCCTACCATTCCAATAGACCAATTTCCACAAAACATCACAGGAATGTTCCTTTGGTGGTCCTCTTTCAAAATTGTTCAAAGATTAAAATTAAATTGAGAACTTTGGTTGCTGCCGCATCCGAAAGGGGACAAAATGTCCGAACTTTAAAAATCTTCTCCGACGAATCTGCCTGTCAGATTCAAATATAATTTGGTAGAAATGTTCCTTGGGTGACCCTCTATAAAAATTGTTCAAGCCATACTGATTGGTCGAAAAACATGGCAGTCAGGCGGCATCAGAAAAGGGGCAAAATGACAAAATTTGATAATTCCATTTTTAGCTCTACTGGCCAGAAGGGCTTATGTCGTGGCGATTTGTCCGTCGTGAGTGCTTGCGTGGTTGCGTCCGTAAACAATTTCTTGTTAACACGATACAGTCTTCACTTTCCATTGTATCTCAACCAAACTTATACAGTAGTTAGATATATTAATGAGAGCTCGGTTCCTTTCGAAAACCAGCCAGATCCGCCCATGCATGACTGGATTATGGCCCTTGAAATGGTCAAAATTGCTATAAAAGAGCTTGTTAACACGATACAGTCTTCACTTTTGATTGTATCTCAACCAAACTTATACAGTAGTTAGATATCCATGAGAGCTCGGTTCCTTTCGAAAACCAGCCACAGATCCGCCCATGCATGACTGGATTAGGGCCCTTAAAATGGTCAAAATTGCTATAAAAGAGCTTGTTAACATGATACAGTCCTTATTTTTGATTGTATCTCAATCAAACTTATACAGTAGTTAGATATCCATGAGAGTTTGGTTCATTTCTAAAAAAAGGCCAGATCTACCCATGCATGGCTGGATTATGGCCCTTGAAATTGTCAAAATTGCTATAATACAGCTTGTAAACACAATAGAGCTTCCATTTACTATCTGATCTTCACCAAACTTAGATGGTATTTCTAATATTGATGACATATTGGTTCCTTTTGAAACAAGCCAGATCAATGCCAGTAGAGCATAGGCCCTCATGGGCCTCTTGTTATGAAAGTGTTTGTCTGATTTTAAGAAAATATAATACGAATCTTACTGTAATGATCCTCCATTTAATTTGTTTAGGCCGTTTTGTTTGGTTACACAATCATATCAACCAGGCGTCATCACAAAAGGGCTAAATTGAACTTTTATCTACAAATGACAACCAACTCCTACCATTCCAATAGACCAATTTCCACAAAACATCACAGGAATGTTCCTTTGGTGGTCCTCTTTCAAAATTGTTCAAAGATTTAACTTCCGTTCAGAACTTAGGTTGCTGCGTTATCAGAAAGTGAGAAAAATACCTACATTTTAAAATCCTTTTCCTCCATAATCAGCTTGAGCGATTGCAAGATAATTTGGTAGAAATGTTCCTTAAGTGACCCTCTAAATAAACTGTTGAAGCCGTATTGATTTCGTTGAAAAGCAGGGCAGCAAGGCGGCAACAGGAAAGGTGAAAAATGACAAAAACTTTATAATTCCATTCTTATTAAAGTTATTGTTAGATTTCAAGATATAAATGGCCTTTACTGATAAGCTGTTTCTTGAGAAGTATCCACTCCTTGCAGTTTTATTTGCACTCCTTGATCAAATTTTCCAAGATATTTGCAGTTAAATATTTGCTATTAATTTACTTTCAATTTGGTGATCGATTTAGGGCCATCTTGGCCCTCTTGTTCAATGTGCAGACACTTTATGACACATCTGCAGCAGACAACTATTCAAAGCTCCCTTTGCTACAATTTTTTCATTTATTGGGATTTTCCATATTATTGCCTCAATATTTTGAGTTGTGTGCAGATTTAAAAAGGGTTAAATCTTTAGGTTTTTGAATATTTGTTAAAAAGCTGTAGGAAATATTTTCGCAGTCAAGCTATCCATCTGTTTACTACTTTTTAGCTCACCTATGCACGAAGTGCAAGGTGAGCTATTGGGATCACATTTTGTCCGGCGTCCGTTGTGCGTCGTGTGTCGTCAACATTTGAGCTTGTTAACACTCTACAGGCTACATTTTGCATCCAATCTTCATGAAAGTTTATCAGAACGTTCATCTTCATAAAATCTTGGACAAGTTCGAAACTGGACCATATGAGGTCAAAAACTAGGTCACTAGGTCGAATTGAAGGGAAATCTTGTTAACACTCTGGAGGCCACATTTTCAACTTGAGCATGTTGAAACTTTAACAGAATGTTTGTCTTAATGATATGTAGGTCAAGTTCGAACATGGGTCACGTCAGGTCAAAAAGTAGGTCACTAGATCAAATTGAAAGAAAATCTTGTTAACACTCCAGAGGCCGCAATTTTTTCTTAAGCAGTTTGAAATTTTGTCAGAATGTTTGTCTTAAAAATATCTAGGTCAAGTTCGAATATGGGTTATGCCGGGTCAAAAACTAGGTCACTAGGTCAAATTGAAGGAAAATCTTGTTAACACTTTGGATGCCACATTTTTTGCTTGAAATTTAGTCAGAATGTTTGTCTTAAAGATATCTAGGTCAAGTTCAAATATGGGTCATATTGGGTTAGAAACTAGGTCACTAGGCCAAATTGAGGGAAAATCTTGTTAACTCTGTAGAAGCCGCATATTTTGCTTCAGCTGCTTGAAATTTGTTCAGAATGTTGAGCTGAATGGTATCTAGGCCAAGTTCGAATATGGGTCATGCCGGGTCAAAAACTAGATCACTAGGCCAAATTGAAGGAAAATCTTGTTAACACTTTGGATGCCGCATTTTTTGCTTCAGCATCTTTAAATTTTGTCAGAATGTTTGTCTTAAAGATATCTAGGTCAAGTTTAAATATGGGTCATACTGGATCAGACACTAGGTCACAAGGCCAAATTAAGGGAAAATCTTGTTAACTCTGTAGAAGCCGCATGTTTGCTTCAGCGGCTTGAAATTTGTGCAGAATGTTGAGCTGAATGATATTTAGTCCAAGTTCGAATATGGGTCATGGCGGGTCAAAAACTAGGTCACTAGGTCAAATTGAAGGAAAATCTTGTTAACACTTTGGATGCCGCATTTTTTGCTTCAGCAGCTTGAAATTTTGTCAGAATGTTTGTCTAAATGATATTTAGGCCAAGTTCGGATATGGGTCATGCCGGATTAAAAACTAGGTCACTAGGCCAAATTGAAGGGTAATCTTGTTAACACTCGGGATACTGCATTTTTAATTTCAGCATGATGAAACTTTATCAGAATGTTTTTCTTGATGATATGTAGGCCAAGTTCGAATATGGGTCATGCTGGGTCAAAAACTAGGTCACTAGATCAAATTGAAGGAAAATCTTGTGAACACTTTTGATGCCACATTTTTTGCTTCAGCAGCTTGAAATTTGGTCAGAATGTTTGTCTGAATTATATCTTGGTCAAGTTCGAATATGAGTCATATTGGATAAGAAACTAGGTCAATAAAGGAAAATATTGTTCAAACTCCAGAGGCCGCATTTTTACTTTGAGCAAGTTGAAACGTCAGAATGTTGTCTTGATGATATCTAGTCCATGTTGGAATATGGGTCATATCGGGTAAAAAAATATAGATCACTAGGCCAAATGAAGGAAAATATTGTTAGCAATGTGGAGGTTGCATTCAGAATAATTGTCTTGATGTGTTTTGCATTGTATAATTAAGGTGAGCGATCCAGGGCCATCATGGCCCTCTTGTTTTCTTTATAGGTCATACCCTTTCTAACTTACTTCAACTCTGCATCAGACGTCTTTGAAAACTTCTTGCTAGAAATACGATAAATGAAAGAAAAAGCAAATATTTTTATAAATAATAGTTTATTTAATTATTGAATAGAGTTAAAAACATTGTTATCCAAAGTCGTCTGCTGCATATGCGTCAGAAAGAGTATGTATGTGGGAAAGGGTTATTACTTCCAACAGATAATCTTTCCCTGAAACAGACAGATACCTTTATGATTTTGATATAGAGTTGAAATGATATTGGCAAAAGTTAAAATCGCTCATCATGTGCAATTTCTTTTTCTCCTGCATTGTTAGCTCACCTATACACAAAGTGCAAGGTGAGCTTTGTGATCGCTCACCGTCCGTCGTCGTCGACGTTGTCTGTCCGTTCACATTTTCCTACAAACGACTTCTTCTCCTAAACCAATTAACCAAATTCAAAATAATTTTACAGGAATGTTCCTTGGGTGGATCTCTTTCAATCTTGTTTAAAGAATTCTATTCCATGCAGAACTTTGGCTGCCACGGTAACAAAAAAGGGGAAATTAACCAAAACTTAAAAAATCTTCTTGTCCAAAAGTACTGGCCTGATTTGAAAATTATTAGGCACAAATGTTCCTTGTGGCACCCTTTACCAAGATTGTTCAAATATTTCCGATCCGTTGAAAAACATGGCTGCCAGAGGGTGGAGCTTGTTTTCCTTATATGTGCATTGTTAAAAATCTTCTTGTACTGGCCCGATTTGAAAATTATTTTGCACAAATGTTCCTTGGGGCACCCTTTGACAGGATTGTTCAAATATTTCCGATCCGTTGAAAAACATGGCCGCCAGGGGGCGGAGCTTGTTCATAGACTCATGTAGGGAAAAACCTTTAAAAATCTTATTGTCTAAGAGTAGAGGGCCCAGGCCTTTAATATTTGGTATGTAGCATCATCTAGTGGACCTCTACCAAGATTGTTAAAATTATAGCCCTGGGGACAAAAAATGACCCCTCCCCTGGGGTCTATTGTTTTACATAGACTCGTATAGAGAAAAATTTAAAAAAATATATTTTCTGAAAGAAGAAGGCCCCTGCCTTTGATATTGGGTATGCAGCATCGTCTAGTGGACCTCTACCAAGATTGTTCAAATTATAGCCATGGGGTCAAAAATTACCCCTCCCCTGGGGGTCACTTGTTTCACATAGACTTTAAAAAATCTTCTTGTCTAAAAGTAGAGGGCCCAGGCCTTTGATATTGGGTATGTAGCATCATCTAGTGGACCTCTACCAAGATTGTTTAAATTATAGCCCTGGGGTCAAAAATGGCCCCACCCGGGTCACTTGTTTTACATATACTTGTATAGGGAAAAACTTTAAAAGTCTTGTCTAAAAGTTTAATATTTCAAATCTAACTTCATCTAGTGGACTTCTACCAAGATTGGTCAAACTATTATAGCCCTGGTGTCAAACATGGCTCCACCCTAGGGATCACTTGTTAGATCACCTAGAGCCAAAGGCTCAAGGTGAGCTATTCTGATCACTTTTTGTCCGTCGTCCGTCCGTCGTTAACATTTAGCATTTAGATCATCTCCTCCTTAACCACATGACCAATTTCAACCAAACTTCACAGGAATGTTCCTTTGGTGGACCTCTTTCAAAATTGTTCAAAGATTTAAATTCCATCGAGAACTTTGGTTGCTGGGTTCCTTGGGACACCCTTTACCAAGGTTGTTCAAATATTTCCGATCCGTTGAAAAACATGGCCGCCAGGGGGCGGAGCTTGTTTACCTCTATTTGCAGTTGCATTTTATACTATACTATCACTCAGGTGATCGTTTTAGGGCCATCTTGGCCCTCTTGTTTTACATAGACTTGTTAAGGTAAACTTTTTAAACAAATTCTAGTCCATTTGCCATGAATGTTCTTTGGGTGCCCCTCTACTAAGACTTCCAATTATTTTGATAGGATGATAAACATGGCCACCAGGGGGTGTTGCTTGTTTTCCGTATATATGTATAGACAAAGAACAATGAAAACTTTTTAAGTTTGATTAAATCAGGTGAGCGATATAGGAACATCATGGTCCTCTTGTTTTTAGCTCACCTAAGCACGAAGTGCAAGGTGAGCTTTTGTGATCACTCACCCGTCCGGCGTCGTCGTCGGCGTCTGTTAACAATTTCCTACAAATGACTTCTCCTACTAAACCAATGGACAGATTTCAAAATTACTTCACAGGAATGGTCCTTAGGTGGTCCTCTTTCAAAGTTGTTCAAAGAAATTAATTCCAAGCAGAACTTTGGTTGCTGCGGCATCAGAAAAGGGGAAAATTGCCAAATCTTAAAAAAGCTTCTTGTCCAAAAGTACTGGCCCGATTTGAAAATTATTTTGCACAAATGTTCCTTGGGGTACCCTCTACCAAGATTGTTCAAATATTTCCGATCCGTTGAAAAACATGGCCGCCAGAGGGCGGAGCTTGTTTTCCCTATATGTGCATTGTTAAAACTTTAAAAAATCTTCTTGTCCAAAAGTACTGGCCCAATTTGAAAATTATTTTGCACAAATGTTACTTAGGGCACCCTTCACCGCCCGATTTAAAAATTATTTTGCACAAATGTTCCTTGGGGCACCCTTTACCAAGATTGTTCAAATATTTTTGATCCGTTGAAAAATGTGGCCACCAGGGGGCGGAGCTTGTTTTCCTTATATGTGCATTGTTAAAACTTTAAAAATCTTTTTGTCCAAAAGTATTGGCCTAAAAAGAGTAAAAACTTTGAAAACTATTGAAGTTCTATTAAATCAGGTGAGCGATATAGGGCCATCATGGCTCTCTTGTTAATTGTCAACTGCTGCAAACTCGTCAAATGTGATTGTCTGTATCAGTGTAACATGTTAAATGCCATTCAAGCATGTCCAGTTCTGTAAACAGTATGGCAATTGGGGCATGTATTAAGCACTATTACTGCTTTACTTGAAAAGAGATATTTTCTGATTAGCTTACATGTATATATTTCTTCTGAAAGCAGATGTGCCCTTATCCCTTTCCCTCATATGACAATTCTGCAGCAGACGACTTTGAACATATTTTGTCAAAAAATAGAAAATCTCTATAATTGCATGGATAATCTATGACTAAAATTGGAAAAAACATTGTGGCAAAAGGAGAAATTGCTCGTTTTGAGCAATTTCTTCCATTGTCGCTATGTTTTCAAAACCCATCTGCTGCAGAGGCATCAGAAAGCGTCTATATGAGGGAAAGCCTTAAACATTTCAGACATGCAACAAATCTGCAGCAGCCAACTTTGAAAACATTAAGTCAAAAATGAAAGAACATTTATTTAATGAGGTTCTAAACATTGTGATATAAGGAGTTTTGAAAAAAATCATCTGCTGGTGATGCATCAGAAAGAGTTTATAAGGGAAAGGATTAAAATGTCATATCAGGTTAATATTTCACCTATTCGATTGCTGGTCTTTAACCCTTTCCCTCATATAGACGCTTTCTGACGCCTCTGCAGCAGATAACTTTTGATAACATTGTGGCAAAAAGGAGAAATTGCTCATGAGAGATTTTGAGCTCACCTGTGCATGAAGTTTTCAAGGTGAGCTATGGTGATCACATTTTGTCTGGCATCCAGCCGTCGTGCGACATCAACAAATTGCCTTGTTAACAATCTATAGGCTACATTGTGAATAAGATCTTAATGAAAGTTTATCAGAACATTCATCTCCATCAAATCTTGGACAAGTTCGAAACTGGGCCATATTAGGTCAAATTGAAGAAGAATCTTGTTAATAATCTAGAGGCCACAATTTTTGCTTCAGAATATTTGTCTTAATGATATCTAGGTCAAGTTCGAATATGGGTCATATTTGGTCAGAAGCTAGGTCACTAGGCGAAATCGTAGGGAAAACTTGTTAACACTGTAGAAGCCCCATTTTTGCTTCAGCAGCTTAAAATTTGGTCAGAATGTTTATCTTAATGATATCTAGGCCAAGTTTGAATATGGGTCTTATGGTGTCAAAAATTAGGTCACTAGGCCAAATTGAAGGGAAATATTGTTAACACTGGAGGCTGCATCTTTAACTTGAGCATGTTGAAACTATCAGAATGTTTGTCTTGATGATATCTAGTCCATGTTCAAATATGGGTCATATCAGCTAAAAAAAATAGGTCACTAGGCCAAATGAAGGTAAATCTTGTTAACACGCTGAAGGTTGCATTTTGAATCTTTCTCAGAATAATTGTCTTGATGTGTATTGCATTAGAAATCACATTGCAAAATTTAGGTGAGCGATCTAGGGCCATCATATTTTTGCTGCAGATTTGTCATATGTGGGAAAGGGTTAACTGAAGCACTCTATTAACTTAGCAATTATTATGACTGATGTTAAAATGCATTGCATTCTTACAGTTTACCGTACAACAGATTGAAGTATGGAGTATGTTGCCACCAAGAATGCTGCGGATACAGCCCCACCATGAAGTATTAGACTTGTGTGCTAGTCCTGGCTTTATGGCGGGTCAGATAACGGAAATCATGTATTCAAACCCAAATATTGTTAATGGTAAGTTAAATATTCCTAATGGTAAGTTAAATATTCTTAATGGTAACTTAAATATTGTTTATTTTTCACCCTCCCAATGAGGCATCAGTGTCCTACAGACAAACCTTTCGAACTCTCAACCATGAAGTGGTAAAATGTCCCCTCATTGCGGGAGGTCGAGAGTTCGATCCCTGGCCAAGTCATGCCAAAGACTTTAAAAATGGTAGTTATTGCTGCCCTCCTTGGTGTTCAGGGTTGTTGGGTAAGCATTACGATGATTGACTGGCTGGTGTCAAGATAAATTGACCAGTAGTACTGCTAACTTACCCAGGAAATGCTGCGATATATCTGAAAAATTGTTGAAAGCTGTTAAAATGTCAAAAACTGTTATATATATTGAAGCTATCATTGAAAAGCACACAGCAATACCATTAACAAGTTGTATATGTTTATCTCTTAACTTGTGTTTTGATAAGAGGTGATGAATACCTTTTTGGTCAACTTGCATCTTCATAACATGATGATATCTTTAAAAAGACATTACTTGACAATTCTGATCTGACCCTTGTGGTGTAGAGGTATAGATTATAACGATTGTAATCATAGGGTTTATACTGCCTGTCATTTATTGTATGTGTTTTCATAAACCAAGTCACAAGTTTGATGAGAATACATGCATGTCACAATAATGAAACATCTTTGCACAAAGGTCAGAATCAGGATAATTATACCCCCTTCGAAGAAGAGGGGGTATATAGTAGTTGCTGTGTTGAGCAGTCTGTCTGTCGGTCAGTCGGCCGGAAGCCATATTTTGTCCGGCCTATTTCTAACAAACCACTGGGTGGAATTCAATAAAATTAATCATGAAGCTTCTATACCAAGAGGAGATGTGCATATCCTAAAGGGGTTACAATTGCATGTTATTATACCCCCAGATAAGTAGTATATGGGGGCTATATAAGATTCACGCTTGTAGGTCGGTTGGTCCGTTGATCTGGACATTTCTTGAGAACACTATTTCTCAGCAACCCTCGTCTGGTAGGGAAGATATCCGCTGTGGTTAGCGTCGGGGATTTCGAAATCGGGTGTCCCGGGTTCGATCCCCAGTCGCGGCACTACGGTCATGGTGGAGTGCCCTTGGGCAAGGCATATTTTCTAGCCTAGTACTGGTTTGTTTACCCAGGGATCATGAATAATTAAATTTAAATGCGCGCTAAATGACCTTAGCTGTCGATGCGCCATAAAACAATATACATTCATTCACTGGTTGGTAGATTTTCAAATAATTTTGTAGAAATGTTCCTTGAATGACCCTCTATCAGATTCCTTCAAGCCATATTGATTGGTCGAAAAACATGGCCACCAGGGGGTGGGGCTAATTTGCCTTATATGGCTGTAGTGAAAACTTCTCCGAAACTTATTTTTAAATAATTTTGTAGAGATGTTCCTTAAGTGACCCACTATCAGATTCCTTCAAGCCGTGTTGATTGGTAAAAAAAACATGGCCACCAAAGGTGTTTTTTTTACTTATATGGCTGTACTGCAAACTTAAAAAATCTTCTCCTCTAAAAGTGTCAGGCCGATTTTCAAATAATTTTGTAGAAATGTTCCTTAGGTGAGACTCTATCAGATTCCGTAAAGCCATGTTGAATGGTTAAAAAACATGGCCACCACAATGCGGAGCTGTTTTGCCTTAAATGGCTTAAGTGATAACTTAAAAAACCTTCTCTTCCGAAAGTATTTAGCCGTTTTTCAAATATTTTTGCAGAAATATTCCTAGGGTGACCTTGACCCTCTATCAGATTCCTTCAATCCTTGTTGATTGGTCGAAAAATATGGCAGCCAGGGGGGCAGGGCTTATATGGCTAAACTGAAGAAAAAAAATCAGGCGAGCGATCCAGGGCCATCATGGCCACATACAATAAATTTGAAGCAGATTATTTTGAAAACATCAAGGAAAAAATATGCAACATCTTAACAGGGTGAGTGTATTAAAGGGTGAGGTCACTCTGCCGATTTCTCATATATCCTGTCTCCCGAGAGCGTCCGAGACATTGCGAGTTTACAATTTGGACGCCATTGATAAAAATACAGGAGACTGGATCATTTTACACGCTTCGTTATTTTTATTATTATAGACAATTCCGTGACATTTCAACCTAAAGAAATATGTATGAGGACAAGTAAGTACTTATATACTTATACAGCTACACAAAATTTAATAATAATTGGTAATAGTTTGTATATACACGTTTAATAATTGTGATAATCGCGCGTCTGTCAATGTCGTCTCTACAAAACGGCGAGCCAAGACCCGGTAGCTCAGTCCGTAGCAATGCTTTGAATCACGGCTCGGCCAACTTTCTTTCCGACGATTGACAAAGGTCAATGCGACATGCGTCATTCGTCTTCCACCAATGGGCTAAGTCTATGTGGAAAAGCAGCCAGTTGCTTGGGAAGATTGTTGTGTGGAGTACTGGTGTGGGAGAACCAGGAAATGCATGAGTAGGTGAACTGGCCGCCGTGATATAACTGAGAAATTGTTAAAAACGGCGTTAAACCCCAATCAATCAACAAAACGGCGAATTTCAAGTGAAAATCGCCAATTGTGGGTACAATATGTCTCGATGATTGAGAAAACGATATAACTGTTTGATTTAAGATTGCGATCAATGTGATGTGCATGAATCGCTTGTTTGACAGATTATATTTTTTTTTTTTTAAATTGAAGTAAAGTATCTTTTTTGTTCACAAACTTTGCTCTTTTTGAAGATTTTAGTGAAAATATGGTGAGATTTGATTTTCCTCCATATCAAAAAGAGATTTATAGATAAAGGTCGGGATTTCCGAGCTTATATTTAAGCATTTCTGTGTAAATAAACTATTTTGCTAATGCCAGAGATAATTTTTTACTTGTAAATGAGAATACAACGAAGTTACAGACATTTCATTTTAACTGATATTTGGCCATTTTCGAGAATATTGATCTTGCAATACAATACATCTTCGTTTTTTATAGACATATAGAAAACATGATTTACCAACAAATAAATGTTAATTTCAATGAAAAAGTTTCATATTTAGTATTGGAAGGTTCTGTACTAATTTCTTATAAATAACATACTCCAATTTTGCTTCTGATTAGAACTTAAAGCAGATATCATTGTGAATATTTAACATTTTATATTGTGTCCTTATCCTGCATCTTTTATGTGCAAACTTCAGTCACTAACATCATGGCTAAAGTGGTTGCGAGTTCGGCCAGTCATTCCAATTGTTCATAAATGAAACTGTGTCAAGTGGACCTGCCCTGATATACATGAAAAAGTATTTAAATCAGCAATAAACATCTATCAATCAAACTTCCTATAACAGAAACGTTTTTAGCTCACCTGTGCACGAAGTGCTCAAGGTGAGTTATTGTGATCGCCCTATGTCCGGCAACATTTTCTCCTCTGTAACCGGTGGGTCAACTGGGATGAAACTTCACAGAAAGCATCCTCGCAATGTCCTCACCAAAATTCCTTAAAATTTTTGGGATCCATGCAAAATTCCGGCCATGGCAACGAAACAAAAAAAACTAGTGAAAACTTAAAAAATCTTCTTCTCCGAAAGTGTCAGGCCGATTTTCAAATAATTTTGTAGAAATGTTCCTTAAGTGACCCGCTTTCAGATTCCTTCAAGCCATGTTGATTGGTCGAAAAACATGGCCGCCAGGGGGGGTGCAGGGCTATTTTGCCTTATCTATAGTGAAAACTTAAATAATTTTGTAGAAATGTTCCTTGATTGACCCTCTATCAGATTCCTTCAAGCCAAGTTGATTGGTCGGAAACTATGGCCGCCAGGGGGCAGGGCTTATATAGCTAAAGTGAAAAAAAAAATCAGGTGAGCGATCGAGGGCCATTATGGCCCTCTTGTTTAAACTAACCCCTGTCGTGGCACGAGTCATGGTTGAAGGCCTTTGTGCAAAGTG
The DNA here is from genome assembly GCA_031761405.1 of Serripes groenlandicus. Classification (NCBI taxonomy): domain Eukaryota; kingdom Metazoa; phylum Mollusca; class Bivalvia; order Cardiida; family Cardiidae; genus Serripes; species Serripes groenlandicus. The sequence goes on along the minus strand of JASEVX010000001.1, from coordinate 184,252,530 downwards.
CATTGTCTAGTATTGTTTTGTTTATCCCAGAATCAATATTATGTGAAATTTTGCTGTTATATATAACTGAAATAATGTTGAAAACGGCGTAAAACTAATTGTCTACAACCAAATTCTATGTCTAAAAAATGCCTGTGTCTACCTAGGTTCATATTGGAGTCGAATAGCAATCTTAGATCTTTTGAATTAATCTGTATAATTTGATTTATTCTCAAAAAACAACAATGTACCATTTGCGCATTAACCCACCCCCCCACATTCTTATTAGGGAAATTACTGTTTTGAAGCACATCACTGATTCCATTATAATCTTCATTTACTTAATGTTTACAGGGACCATGCCAAATATATAAATATGCCTAAAGTGAGGAACTCGAAAAGAATAGGTCCAAGAAGAAAATCAAAAACGGCTCAGAAATACACACACGCTAGTCACAATGATTTGGGAATAACAAATGGCCTATGGATTGAGTTACAGCAGTAAAGAAATGCCCAAAATTATATCCGACTGCATGGTCAAACTCATGTCATCTATCCAGCAACAATATCAAAAAGTATTCAAAAGACACATACCTTTCACAATTGTCACTCCATGTTTTTTGCGCATGTGGCAACGTATTCCAGATATTTATGAATAAGTATTTGTACATACGGAACACAAATAACGACCCTTTTTATTCTCAGAGGGTTTTGTTCTCTGCTGCTTCTTTTTAGTACTAGTAACAATTTCAATCTCCTCATCCGAAAACTCTATGTCACTGCAAGTGTAATCCCCTACCAAATTATCAAGGTCTAGATCGTCATCCCAACTTAGAAAATCACTCTTAGAATACGCCATGATAAATTAATTCAATATACATGTAATCACGTTAACGAACATTCACAAAATGGTTACTGTACTTACTAGTTATATGTTTTAAAGATGGCACATCATTAGAATATGTTTGTTTATCAGTCGCTCTTTGATGTACAGCAATTACCGTTTTTACCCATGCTTTTTTTTTTTCTTCACCTATTCTGGCCCGCTTTTGGTGTTAATTATCAATAATTATTAATTTGCACAAACTGTTTATTTTCTAAGCGCAAAATAGACCTTAAGAAGTGGTACATTGTCTTACATTCAAATCCACTTTAAATATACCTTTAGAAGTGTTTCATTGTCTTACATTTAAATCGCAAGTAAACACAATTTTTTAGACAATGGTTGACGGTAAACATATACCATTCCATAATCAAATCATACATGGATTGTCGGTATAATTAATAATAATTATATTTTCTTCGGATCCTAATTGTGGTAAAAGATAACACTAGAAATTACAGACCTTAGCCCCAGATCCGAGTTTGCAATTAATCCTATCCGATAAAAGACAGATCTGCAGCAAAAGACTTTGAAAACAACTTGCCAAATTCTGCGTAAATTAATCGTAAAGTTGAAAACTGAGAAATTGTTTAACATATTTTAAAATGTCTCAAAGTACATATTTATAGGGAAATATGACAAATATCTGTGTTAGACGTATGTGTATACGTTGCGCGGATAAACATTTATATCAGCACCGACTTTTATTTGAAAAGACAAGCATCACTGATATAAATCTATCCTTTCTTTATTGTTTCAACATCGTACAGACTGGCCATTCATTCATTCATTATTTGGTTTTGTTTACCCTCTCTGTGCAAAATTAACTATTTGGTGAGCATAAACTTGCCAAGACGTTGAGATTGATTATATACGTTGGTGTTTGTTCTTAAATCAGGATTTAAACGCAACAAATCGGCGATTTACGGACAATACCTGCTTTTTCATAACACAAAAAACGATGTCTTGGAATACATTTCACACACACACACTCGCCCTGATAAATTACATAATTTAACAAAAAAGGAAGCAACGCGGTGTCGATTTAAACCTCTACAATACACAAAAACCTTATTGAGGTTTACATATCGACTTTTTCCTCAATAAAGTGCGTACAGGTATGGTAGACCTCAGTACGACAAGTTAATATTGGAAATCTGATGATTATTGTAGAGTGACCTCACCCTTTAATACACTCACCCTGATCTTAATAAATGAAAATACAATGATTGAATAAAGTTGAAAACATTGTGGGAAACTGCTAATAATGAGAAATTTCTCCTTTGGCCACAATGTTTTCAAAAGTCGTCTGCTTCAAAGCTTTCAGAAAGTGTCTGTTTGTTGGAAAATGGTAAATATGATTTTTATTACAGAAGGCCTGCTTGTTTTGAATGATTGGTGGAAGTTTACAGACAAAATGCAGTACAAATGGTGTCAAGGACCCAAAGCCATTTTTACAAACCATGATGCTAGACACTACCTGGAGCTCTTCACATCAGACTCTGTATGATCTTACTGATGCTGTAGTAGAAGAAGTAGTTGTATTAGTTGATTAACTTTTACCCACATACAACAAATCTGAAACAAAGTACTTTGAAAACAAATGTACACTGTATACTCTTTACAACGCTGTACTTGGGAGCCATGGTCTTGCACAGCGATATTAACGGGGTTAAATTGATAGCGCTGTTCCAAAAATCTGCAGAGTCATTGCACCACCCACCCACCTATAATGCATACACTAATTCAATTGCGAAGAGAGAGCGTTTTTGGCTAAAAGCAAGCTTGCAAGATATATTTAACTGTTTCTTTGACATTAGATAGATTTATGAGGGCTCGAATTTAAGCTCGCATACTGGCGAATTGCAAGTGAAAAATTCAATTTGCGTGGTGACATTTCAGGCACCAGTAGATTATTGCGAGTGAAACTTTTGGACCGAATAATACGCATTTCTAATCGTCGATCTTTTACAGGGTTATTTCTTTGACAATTCGCGGTAATTGCAGTGAACTTTCGAGATTTACCGAGTGGCTGTGAGCATACTTTCAGTTTTGCAATATTTGTGGAAGTTTACAATCGATACATGTCTCGTGCGCATGCCCTATTAAACGGCCCCAATATTGTGACATTTAACTGCATACATTTGAACTAAATAGTTTTAATTTACATATCGCAAATACGATTGGCTGGAATTGTCACGTGTATATTTTGGGTTTCCCAAGTTGTATTCACTACGGTGATCGAAGAAATGGATAACATCCAGAAAAAATATCGCAAATACCATTGGCTGGAATAGTCATTTGTATAATTAGGTTTCCCAAGTTGTATTCACTACGGAGATCGAAGAAATGGGAAAGAAATGGATGACATCCAAACAAAATTTTGCGAAATTTTCAGCTGTGGTTGTATGTTACATTTTAAAGTTTGAAATTGAGCTTGTTCGTTTGTACACAATGACAGCCGCGGTTGATTAAAGTTGTATCAGTTTGCAAGGTGACTGAACACAATAAGGGCAATGCACAAACAATAATTACACCCTATATCGATTTTTAGCTCATGTATTGCATTGAAACTTTCTACAACCCTACCAAACTATCACACCTATGTAGATTATCAAGTTTTTTACAGAAATTCTGTTTAAAGTTTTGCCTGCAACTAAATTAAAGAGTCCATATCTCGGTATTTACTTAATGCATTGCATTGATACTTTTTATAACCCTACCCAACTATCACACCTCTGTAGATTATCAAGTTAGATAACTCTATCCTGCATTTTATGCAAGTTATGGCCCTTTTTTTACTTAGAAATTCTGGTTAAAGTTTTGCGTGCAACTGTATTAAGAGTCCATATCTCAGTATTTACTTGATGCATTGCATTGAAACTTTATACAACCCTACCCAACCATCACACCTATGTTGATTATTAAGTTAGATAACTCTATCCTGCATTTTATGCAAGTTATGGCCCTTTTTTACTTAGAAATTCTGGTTAAACTTTTGCCTGCAACTAAATTAAGAGTCCATATCTCAGTATTTACTTGATGCATTGCATTGAAACTTTTTATAACCCTACCCAACTATCACACCTGTGTAGATTATCAAGTGAGATAACTCTATCCTGCATTTTATGCAAGTTATGGCCCTTTTTTTACTTAGAAATTCTGGTTAAAGTTTTGCGTGCAACTGAATTAAGAGTCCATATCTCAGTATTTACTTGATGCATTGCATTGAAACTTTATACAACCCTACCCAACCATCACACCTATATTGATTATTAAGTAAGATAACTCTATCCTGCATTTTATGCAAATTAAGGCCCTTTTTTTACATAGAAATTCTGGTTAAAGTTTTGCGTGCAACTAAATTAAATGTCTATATCTCAGTATTTACTAGATGCATTGCATTGAAACTTTGTACAACCCTACCCAACTATCACACTTATGTAGATTATCAAGTAAGATAACTCTATCCTCCATTTTATGCAAGTTATGGCCCTTTTTTTGCATAGAAATTCTGTTTAAAGTGTTGCATTCAACTACATTAGAACCATATCTTAGTAACTACTTGATGCATTCCATTGAAACATTATACAACCCTTCCTAACCAGCACACCTATGAAAATAAGCAAGTTAAATAACTATCCTGCATATAATGCAAATTATCCCCCTTTAAGAAATTGTGATGCATGCAACTACATTAGAGTCCATTATCTCAGAAACTTAAATAAGCGGTGGAATAGTCGAGCACGCTGTCCTCCGACAGCTCTTGTTTCCTTAGAAATTCTGGTTAAAAATTGTGCGTGCAACTAAATTAAAGAGTCCATATCTCAGTATTTACTTCATGCATTGCATTGAAACTTTCAATTAAATTAAATTCAATTGTTAAACTCCAAACAAACAAAAAAAGCATTGAAACTTCCTATAACCCTACCTAACTATCACACCTGTGTAGATTATCAAGTGAGATAACTCTATCCTGCAAGTTATGGCCCTTTTTTTACTTAGAAATTCTGGTTAAAGTTTTGCGTGCAACTAAATTAAGAGTCCATATCTCAGTAGTTACTTAATGCATTGCATTGAGTCCATATCTCAGTATTTACTTAATGCATTGCATTTAAACTTTATACAACCCTACCCAACTTTCACACTCATGTAGATTATCAAGTAAGATATCCTGCATTTTATGCAAGTTATGGCCCTTTTTTTACTTAGAAATGTTTAGCTCACCTATTTGAACCCTATACAACGCTGCCCAACCATCACACCTATGTAAACAATCAAGTATGTTAACTCTTACCTGTATATTTTGCAATTTATGGCCCTTACTTTAACTAAAAGTTTGGTTAAAGTTTTGCATGCAACTACATTAAGAGTCGATATCCTAGTATCTACTTGAAGCATTGCTTTGAAACTTTATACAACCCTTCCAAACCATCACACCTATGTTGATTTTCAAGTTAAATAACTCTATCCAGCATTTTATGCAAGTTATGGCCCTTTTTGGACTTATAAATTCTGGTTAAAGTTTTGCATGCAACAACATTAAGCGGCTCGGCCAACTTTCTTTCTGACGATTGACAAAAGTCAATGCGACATGCGTTATTCGTCTTCCACCAATGGACTAAGTCTATGTGGAAAAGCAGCCAGTTGCTTGGGAAGATTGTTGTGTGGAGTACTGGTGTGAGAAAACCAGGAAATGCATGAGTAGGTGAACTGGCCGCCGTGATATAACTGAGAAATTGTTAAAAACGGCGTTAAACCCCAATCAATCAATCGACAACATTAAGAGACCATATCTTAGTAATTACTTGATACATTGCATTGCAACTTTATACATCCCTTCCCATCCATCACACCTATGTAAACAATCAAGTAGGATAACACTATCCAGCATTTTATGCAAGTTATGGCCCTTTTTGGTCTTAAAAATCTTGATTTAAGTTTTTCAACTACATTTAGAGTGTAATTTCAGTAACAACTTGAAGCATTGTATTGAAACTTTATACAACCTTTCCCAGTTTCACAACTATAAACACAACCAATTAAGATAACTCTATCGTGCAAATTGTTGCCCTTTTTTACTTAGAAATTATGGTTAAAGGTTTGCGTGGAACTACATTAAGAGTCCATATCTTATCAACTACTTGATGCATTCCATTGAAACGTTATACAACTCTTCCTTCCTATCACACCTATGAAAATAATCATGTTAAATAAATCTATCCTGCATATAATGCAATTTATCACCCTTTAAGAAATTGCGGTTAATGTTTTGCATGCAACTACATTAGAGTCCCATATCTCAGTAACTTAAATAAGCGGTGGAATAGTCGAGTGCGCTGTTTGATAACGATATCAATTTTTTTTACCTGTCTGTTGTTGTAATGTTGAAAAAAGCGATATGCAAACATGTGGATTAACGTGATTGCTCGGTAATGGAGATTTATTTGTCGGATCGTATTTTGGTTTTTCAAATGTTAGGTTTTTGAAAATTTATAATTCTATTCCCACATATTTCATGCACTAAAATTCGGGAGCCAAGCAAGACCAGCGTTATACCGAGAACAGCGGTAAAACGGAGAGCTTTATAGGTTGCCAGTGTATATATATATATATGCAAAAACATGAAAAAAAATCCATAAATGTTTGTTTTATAATTATGAGCAATTGCTTCCTTTAATACAATGTTTTCAATAGTCGTCTGCTGCAGAGGCATCAGAAAGTGTCTGTATGTGGGAAAGGGTTAACATGTGATAATGGTCGATAGTAGTGAGTTATCGTTCCTAACTAGGTGGCGCAATGAGTCCCGGTCCATCATTCGGATTACTTCAATTGATATCCCACACAAAGCAAAGCAAAGTTACTTCCGTGTTTTATAAAATCAATTAAAACTTCTTAAAATGCCGTCTATTTGTTGTTCCGTACATGAGTGTCACGAACGAGGAGGTCACGAATACCAGAGTGATCCTGTAAGAAAGGCGAAATGGATTCATGCCGTTCGACGCCTTGATGAAAATACCATGAAAATGTGGACGCCAACAAAATCATCCGTCGTTTGTAAGAAACACTTCACACCTGATGACTACGTAAAGGAAACTATGTATGGTATGCTAATCTGATAGAAAACTATATAAATGCTTAACTGTAACATGTTTTCATATTGAAGTTTGTTTTATTTCAAAACGAAAGTACCAATCGACTATTTTACACGAGTGGGTGGGGTAATATTTTGTTTATAGTTCTAACTTCTATATATGTTTAGCTGCTTGTTACTTGATCTGTTCTTTATTTGTTAATTTATGGATGTCAGCAGCTAATGAATTATGACAAATAATGATAAAAACAACATATTGCATATATTATATTCAATTATAGCAAAAATAAATATGAAAACACTTTATTATTTATTTACTTTTGTTTATTTTAAGGATTAAAACCTGGATATGGAAGGCTCCTGGCAACAGCAGTGCCAAGTATTTTTCCATGGACTCCGACAGAAGCCAAATATGCTATCAGTAGGAAGGAAAGGGCACAAACATTGATTCGCGTGCGTGACGTCACGTCGGTAAACAACTTTTGAATGTCGGAACGTTGTTTTTTGTTGTTTTTTAAGTAAATAACGTTATTTACATTCGGGAAATATTTTAAAAGTCTCTTTATACTAGAAAAAATGAAAGACGGGACATTTTGGTATATTTTTGACTTATTTCAACTATAATGAAAACTTGTAAAATGCATATTAGTCCGAATACAAGTTTCTTTTCTTCTATGTTCGATTCATTTACGGGTTTCGTCCGATCACAAGACAAGGATCAGCACCATGATTTTGTCGTTCCAGACATTTTCCAGGTTACATATAACGAGCAAAGTTTGACTGTAAATTTCACTCCAGGTGAATATTCCTTTTTGTATAATTACTTCAAAAATGAACCGGATTTTTATATTGTGAAAAAGGAAGTACAACACGGAGCCATCTTCAAATCTGATACAGAAGGAATTACGGCGACTCTATATGAAACCACTAGTGTTTTACACATCCAAGGTATGTCATCTTTGAAATGGTTTAAAAAGTTTTCCATGGAAGTTCAAAACTTACGCGACATAGACAAAAGTCTGACAAACTGCAAAGTTGTTCAAACCCAACCTCTGCATTCTACACCCAAAAAACCGGAGACATATTTTAGCGTTTCAATGTGTAATCATTGCGATAGTGCGGAAACCATTCAAAAACTCTCTCGCAGTCTGATGAAATTGACAAAAGAAGTTGAGTTTTTAAAAATAAAACTGCCTAGTAACAGTCCAAAGAAAACTGATATACATGTACATTCAGTTACTACACAAACTATGCCTCTTGAACAAAAAACACCAGTTATGCAAATTGCTTCAGTAATGACACAGACTATGGAAGTAAAGCAGAATAGTAAATTGACTGATTGTGAAGGCCTTCCCGTCGAAAAGAAAGGTATACAAACAAGAACAAAGACGATTCCTACGTTTACACAAACAAAACGTGAACATTCAAAAACAACAATACCAATACGTTCCACAACTATTAAAAAAAGTGCCCAAACATGTGAAAGGGAATTAAATTGTACTCTTATCATCGGAAGTTCAATATTACAGCGGGTTCGAACTCGAGGACTCCATACAAATGTGAACATACGTACACACAGAGGAGCACATGTTACATCTATCAAAGAAAAGATAAAACAAATGAAATTATGTAACTACAGTTCAGTAATAGTTCAAGCTGGTGGAAATGATGTCGCAAACGGCAGAGATGTAGAGGCCATTGAAAATGACTTTGCACAAATTATACAAGATGTGAAAACAAGATCTCCCAAAACGAAAATATATCTGGCTGAGGTTATTCCGCGTATTGATGCAGACGTCTCTGAACTTAATCACATCATCGGATACGTATGTAATGAATATGGAGCTACACTTATAAAAACACATCAGAAGTTTAAGCTCCGATCTTATCAATACTGGAAGGACGGTATACACCTGTCAGATAAAGGTACGGCTACTCTACTTAAGATCTACAACAACTGTGTAGCCATCATCAAACATCCTGTTGGCAACACAAATGTGAGAAAACCATGTTTCTTCTGTGGCGAAGAAGGACACTTATCAACAACATGCCGCCATGGTGCTAAGATAGCATGTTTCAAATGTGGGAAACTTGGACACAAAGTAAAGAACTGTAAACAATAGGACATCGGTAATGTATGTAAAGCCGAAACAGCTGTCCTACCACGAAACTCATATTCTGTATTAAACATAATTTGTAGTGAATGTAACAAACTTGTATGTGACTGCTCAAAAGTAAGCAGGTCGACGTTCGATTTATATCACAATCAACAATTTCAAGATACGGCAGGTAAATTAGAAACACGCTGTTGTCAATCAAATCAACATCTCTCACTTACATCTTTAAATGACAATACACTCGATTATCCTTCTGAACTTCAATCTGCAAAAGGGAGCTTAAATAAAACTCTTCAAAACATCCACAACAACCAATTTGGTCATAACTTGAAAGGTAGCAATACTTTAGGTTTAAATAAAAAAGGCATTCGAATTAGTAACCTCAATATTTGTCACTTATTACCCAAACTAGATGAAATAAAATTGATTTTGCACGACGAAAAATCGGTCGATATTTTAGGTTTGTGTGAAACTTTTTTGAGTGATAATGTTTCGGATGCGTTTCTCGAGATAAATGGTTATAGGACAGAAAGGAAGGATCGCAAAGGCAAGTCAGGCGGAGGCTTATTGCTATATATTTCTAATAAGCTAACGTATAGCCGTAGATATGATTTAGAGGTTGGTAATATCGAAACCATCTGGGTTGACATTTCATTGCAACATTCTAAATCCATACTTTTATGTTCATCATACCGCACACCATCTTCCGATATTCGGTGGGTAGATTGTCTTCAAAAAGAACTAAATAAAGCTTCGCAATGTGATGACATTGAAATTATATTGTGTGGTGATTTTAATATTGATCTTAACAAGGATCCACCCTCTTATTGGTCAAACTCCCTTGAAGAATTTAATATGACGCAAATGATATTGACACCTACTCGAGTTACGGACAGGAGTTCCACTTTAATCGACCATCTATACACAAATAAGCCTGAACGTATTATTGAAATAGCTGTTCCTTCCCTAGCACTTTCTGATCACTATCCAATCTGTTTTACGCGGAAAATTCATATTAGTGATAAAAAGATAGTACATACTGAAATCCAATATCGCGATTTTCGAAATTTTGATGAAAATGTATTTTTAACTGACTTGAATTCAGTGAATTTTGATTCTCTTATAAACACAGATACATTAAATGAGGCTCTTCAATTGTTCTATGATTTGTTTTTTGGAATTCTTAACCAGCATTCAAAAGTTAAGTCAAAAAGGGTCAAGCTACAGCATAAGCCGAAATGGATTTCACCGGAAATAAATGAGGCAAGATATAAAAGGGATAGTTTTCACAAATTAAAAGATATGGATAGTTTTAAAGTTTGGCGTAACAAGGTCCGATCGTTAATCAGAAATGCAAAACGAAAATACTATTCCGATGCTATTGCTCAAATTAAAAACACTACTGATATATGGAAATATATGAAAGAGCTAAATCCGAAGACAGGGACAAATATGCCAAATGTGTTAATGTCTGAAAATGAAAAGGTTGAAACTCCCGAGGATATAGCTAATATGTTTAATTCTTATTTTACAAGCGTGTCATTCAAAAATGAATCATTCCAAAGAACTAGCAAAATAACATTGAACAATCTTCAAACATTCATGAACACAAAACTTCCAATTGATACTTACTTCCAATTAAAATGCATACATGAACATGAAGTATACAGATTACTTTCTAAATTGGATATTAATAAATCCGCTGGGGTTGACACTCTTGGGCCAAACTTATTGAAAATTGCCGCCCATGTAATATGCAAACCTGTTGCTTATTTAATAAATCGAAGCATAATTGAAGGCACTTTTCCAGACAAATTAAAAATTGCAAAAGTAACGCCCATTTTTAAAAAAGGGAAAAAGTCAGACCCTGGAAATTATAGACCTATTTCTATTCTTCCTACACTATCTAAAATATATGAAAAGCATGTTGCATCACAAATCTATGAATTCCTTGTCAACTTTGAGTTGCTTCATATAGCTAGGACAGTCAGGATTTAGAAAACAACATTCTTGCCAAACAGCTCTGACAAAGATGACAGAATTATGGCTCAAAGAAATGGACAAAGGGAACCTTACAGGAATTTTATTTTTAGATTTTAGTAAAGCGTTTGATCTAGTCAACCATAATACACTTCTGGAAAAACTTAAATTATACAAATTTGACAATAGATCAATACTTTGGATTAAATCTTATCTTGAAAAAAGGATACAACGTGTTCAAATTGGGAGCATTAGTTCAAAATGTCTCCCTATATTGTCTGGCGTTCCTCAAGGCTCTGTGCTAGGTCCTCTACTTTTCTTAATGTATGTGAATGACCTATCTCTGCATGTCACACTATCTTCTTTAGATTTATTTGCTGATGATGCAACCCTTCAAAAGTCTTCCCCATATTTGTATACAATTGAAAGGGATATTTCTACAGACGTTAAAAACATCCAACGCTGGTGTAATGAAAACAGTATGGTGATCAATGTTTCAAAAACTAAAAGTATGCTCTTAGCAACAAATCAAAAATTGACAAAACTTCCCGCAAAATCATTGAATATATCAATGAATAGTATTCCTGTAGATTGTGTAAAGAATCATAAACTTTTAGGCATAAATATAGATAACAATCTTTCCTATGTCAAACACGTAGACAGTGTATGTCACTCAATTACTTCAAAAACCGCTCTTCTTAGACGGATTAAACCTTACCTTTCAATACAATATCGGAAAATGTATTATAATGCATATATTCTGCCTGTCATTGATTATTGTTTAACTATTTGGGGTAATGCACCAAAAGTACAACTTAATAGAATCCTCAAACTTCAAAAGTCTGCTGCACGAATAATTCTAGATAAACCCTATGACTCGCCATCCAAACCATTATTTGAGGAATTGGAATGGTTGGATGTTTATGAAAGACTAGAATACAATAAATCAATATTGATATACAAAGCTATGAATGGACAAACACCTGGATATATAACCGATATGTTTTCTTCACAGTCAACCAATACTTACCATTTACGCTCGGTTTCAAATAATAACCTTTCTTGTCCGAAACCATCTACAGAACTATTAAAAAAAAGCCTACACTTTTCTGGTGTACATATATGGAATGCCATACCTTCAAACATTAGGTTCCTTTCAAATCTTACAAAATTTAAGTGTGCAATTTTAAAGCACATTGTTTCAAAACGTCATCTTCTGTAAATCACGAGTCTTTCTTTCATTATTATAGTACTCACAAGTTAAAAAAAAAGCAATTCAACATCATTTTGTTTTATCAAATGCATTAAGATAGATCCTGTGTAATATGCATTACTTCTAAAAAGTTAGTCACAGTACATGTGGGTAACTTGTTTTTCAGCAAACACTTTAATTTCATGTATCACATACAAGGTTGATACATTATTTACTCTTCTTGTTCACTTGTGACGCTTCTGTATCACAATTGACGTTTTCTTCATTTTTGATGTTATTGGGGGGGGGGGGGGGCAATTAATTGTTTCATCATTGTATGTTTCTTTATGATAGCTATTAAGATGGCCTCATTGTAAAATAGCCAATGGCTAAATGAGTCACCATCTATAAATAAAGTATTATTATTATTATTATTATTATTATTACAAACAAGAGAGTCTAAAAAAGAAGAATGGGATCATCTTTGCAAAGATGACTTGGAGAGAAGTTTCAGTGAACAGGTTGATTTTACTGAAGAAGTAATAGCTGATGAATATCAAAATATAGCTAAAATAAAGTAGTATAAACTAAAAAGTGTGTGAAGTTGGCAGAGCATTAGACGTTAGACATTCAAAAAAAAATGTGAATGTCTAATTAGACATTAGACATTCACCAAATTTGGCGGAGGTTATTGTACATGCAAGAAACGAATGTCTAATGGGTCAGTTAGACATTAGTCATTCGATTAGACGAATTTGGGTTGAAGATCTTGTAATTTGCGAATGTCTAATGTTTAATTAGACATTCAATATTTAAAACATGCGATTTTTTTCTGAATGTCTAATTAGACAATAGATAATCAAATTTTGGCAAATGTCTAATGTCTAATTAGACATTCAAATATATTTTTTCAATGTCTAATGCTCTGCCAACTTCACACACTTTAAACTAAACTAATTTGCCAGGTCTGGTGTTTGTAGTTGACAATTAAAGGTTTTAAAAAAAATGTTTGTGCTCTTTAACTATTTCCCACATACAACTAATTTACAGCAGACAACTTTAAACATATTTTGTCAAAAAATGAAAATCTCTATAATTGAATGGATAACCATGACTATAAGTGGAAAACATTGTGGCCAAAGGTGAAATTGCTCATCATGAGCAATTTCACCTTTGGCCACAATGTTTTAAAAAGTCGTCTGCTGCTATTGCGTTAAAATGCGTCTGCAGGTGGGAAAGGGTCAATACATATACATGTATCACTCAAGATTTATCATCAGACTGTGTCTAGTGTATGGGTCATTGGTTTGATCCTCTACTTTGCAACTGTTATGTATTTTATGAAAATAACTTTTATCTCAAGCGGGCTGGAGGAACTTTCAGGTGTTCATCCATGTTTTGTTTGTATTCATGTAGGCATTGACTATTGGGGCTCGAACCGACACTTGTGAGGGGTCGGGAACATTGTCAGTTCAAGATATTTGCTACAACGATTCATATTTTCATAAAAGATATTATTAAAAATAATAAAGTACACCAATTTCCATGTGTATATGTTATTTTGTGTTTTTATTTCTGCAATATGAACTTTCCTTTCAATTAAAATAAACGCAATGTAAATAGAACATTGAATTTCAGAACATTGTACATGTACACATCCCCGCTAGCATCTATATGTTAGGCCAATAGGTAGCGCACTGGATTACTTATCCAGGGGTATTGAGTTGAAACCCCTTTGCGTCTGGAAGTCTCCTTATGAAAATTTTGATTTTTGATTTCTTTCGTAGGACACTAATCTGAAAAAAATGCAAAAACGTTTTAGATTTACTTTTACATTAAAAATACAAAGCGGTACTAATACATTAGCAACCAAAAACGCCGATAAAACGATATATGAAAGTACCCCACCCGCCAACGGCAACACAAGCGAATGTGTGAAACAAACGAAAAAGCAATTATTTTATTATTTCATTATCTTTTTTTATAAAATATTAATAGGAAAAAGAAAGAAAAATATATTTCATAGTTCAAAACTACGCTTAATATATAAAGCAATATAACTTTTAAAAGTTACCAAAATCGTGTTCAGATTCTCCGCGACGGCATTTTACTTTCGTTATCAAACAATGTTTTTTTCTTCGAATTACAGGAAATTTACGTAATTCATTCTTTCGACCAGAAAGTTTAGCACCACTACTTTTTAATTCTGCCTTCAATTCTGGAATTGTTAACAATCCGAATGTGGATTCCATTTTTTAAGCGTCGAGTGTTTGATGCGATTTTTAGAGAGTGATACGTAATTTCTTATCATGAGTCTGATGGACCGGGAACAGTGGTGCCACCTTGCGGTTAGCAGGGGAGGATAACCGACTATTGTCCCCCATTGTTCACACATGTGCTCTGGGGGTGGAAGTGGAAGTGGGAGATCACAGTTCATACACCGGCAGGGTCATACCAAAGACTTTAAAAATGGTAGTAGTGGCTTAACCTCCTTGGCTCTCAGGATTGTGGGTTTAACATAACAACTAACTGGCAGAAAATTCTGTGATATAAGTGAGAATTTGTTGAAATCGGCTTAACATACAAACAAACAAAATGCATCAAGATTATTCATATAGATTTTCAGATGTTTCCAAGAACCTATCAGGTAAACATTTAGTCCTTTCTCTTACAACAGAATTCTGATCACTCTTGTACTAAACAGAGAAATGAACACTTGTTCTTGCTCCAAATTCTGCCTAGATGTCATAGTCCTCTGCTACAGGTTTATTTCAAAAAGGTCCTGCACATTTTTTGTCATCCATTATTTTTTCTGAAGAGCAGCATTTTAAGAACACCCCCTTACTGAAATACATTTTTGTAACCCATCACAGAAGAAGAAATTGCTCACTACAAGCTGAAGATAGTTAAACTGCTATATATTAGCATTCAGGTTAGGTCAGGTATCCATCTGATTCATGGCAAATAAAAAGCAGTTTTAACTGTCTTCAGTTTGTAGTGAGGAAAAAAAACCTATCCGGTTAACATTTAGTCCTTTCTCTAACAACAGATTCTGATCACTCTTGTACTAAACAGAGAAAGGAACACTTGTTCTTGTTCCTGCAAATTTAAAAGTCAAATTCTGCCTAGGTGTCATAGTCCTCTGTTATCGGTCTATTGTAAAAAGGTCCTGCAATTTTTTTGTCATCAGGTATTTTTTCTGAAGAGCAGCATTTTAAGTACTATGAGTAAGGTGGATTGTTAACAACATACACATTTTCAGACTGAAAGAAAGACTTTACATCCTGGCACTTGTGAGAGGAGGCATTGTCATGAATCAGATGGATACCTGACCTAACCTGAACGCTTATTATCCCCTCGTCAAACAGTTTGAGAGGGATTATAGTGACGGGGCTGTCCGTTTGTTTGTGCATCCGTGTGTCCGTCCGTAACAGCCTTGTGACCACTCTACACTAAAATTCCTTTGACCGATCTTAACCAAACTTGGTATACAGTTAGGATATGGCAAGGTCTAGAAGCCTATTTATTTTCATACGGTCAAGGTCAAGGTCAAAATTGGACTTTGACTATTTTCCCATATAACGACCTTGTGACCACTCTACACCGAACATCCTTTAACTGATCTTAACCAAACTTGGTATACAGTTAGTATATGGCAAAGTCTAGAAGCCTATCTATTTTCAAGGTTATACGGTAAAGGTCAAGGTCAAAAGTGGACTTTGACTATTTTCCCATATAACAACCTTGTGACCACTCTACATTGAACATCCTTTGACTGATCTTAACCAAACTTGATTTACAGTTAGTATATGGCAAGGTCTAGAAGTCTATACATTTAAAAGGTCAAGGTCAATGTCAAAATTGGACTTTCCGTCCGTAACAACCTTGTGACCACTCTACACTGAACATCCTTTGACTGATCTTAACCAAACTTGGTATACAGTTAGTATATGGCAAAGTATAGAAGCCTATTTATTTTCATGAATAATTTATTTATGTCATACAGTCAAGGTCAAGGTCAAAATTGGACTGACTATTTTCCCATATAACAACCTCATGACCAATCTACACCGAACATCCTTTGACTGATCTTAACCAAACTTGGTATACAGTTAGTATTTGGCAAGGTCTAGAATAGTATAGAAGCCTATTTATTTTCAATGTCATACAGTCAAGGTCAAGGTCAAAATTGGACTGACTTTTTACCCATATAACAACCTCATGACCAATCTACACCGAACATCCTTTGACTGATCTTAACCAAACTTGGTATACAGTTAGTATTTGGCAAGGTCTAGAAGCCTATTTATTTTAAAGGTCATAGGGTCAAGGTCAATGTCAAAATTGGGCTTTGACTATTTTCCCATATAACAACCTTGTGACCACTCTACACTGAACATCCTTTGACTGATCTTAACCAAACTTGATTTACAGTTAGTATATGGCAAGGTCTAGAAGCCTATTTATTTTAAAGGTCATAGGGTCAAGGTCAATGTCAAAATTGGACTTTTCGTCTGTAACAACCTTGTGACCACTACACTGAACATTCTTTGACTGATCTTAACCAAACTTGGTATACAGTTAGTATATGGCAAGGTCTAAAAGCCTAGTTATTTTCAAGGACTTAGGGTCAAGGTCAAAATTGGACTGACAATTTGGATGAATAGGTGAACTGGCCGCCGAGATATAACTGAGAAATTGTTAAAAACGGCGTTAAACCCCAATCAATCAATTGACCAATCCTAACCACACTTCGTATTTGATTGTATATTATCATTAAAGTATATGTCATGTTATAATTATAAAAATAGTTCATGGTTCTGAGGGCCATATAGCAGTTCATTGACCTAGATGTCACTTGATATGATGATAAGATAAATTTTGTTTCGATCCAGGAAACAACTATTTTTAAGGCAAATTATAACTTCTTTTATTTTCGATCACAAGACAACTTGATGTAATGATTGAATACCGAGGGGATGCATCCGCTTTGCAGTGCCCTTGTTAATATAAAGCAGTTTAACTATCTTCAGCTTGTATTGAGCAATTTCTCCTTTAGTTACAATGTTTCAAAAGTTGTTTGCTGCAGAGGCTTCAGAAAGTGTCTGTATGTGGAAAAGGGTTAAAAAAACGAAGAGTCTTACAATATTCATATCAATGTTATATAAATTGTAAAAGCAGAATTTGTTTTTTCCCAACAGAAAGAGCCAATCAGATATGACAGGGTTATATGTGATGTAAAATGCAGGTAAGATTGATTTTATACAAATTGAAATAACCTTTATTCTATAACATCTGAAAACAGTCTTTCTCTGACAAAAGTCCTAAATCAAAAACATTGACGGTGAAGTTTTCGAATGATAAAAACTGACCCTGTTACATCCAAAGAGTTCAATGTCATGTTTACTGACCACACACAACTTTTTAAAAATATGTCTGCTGCAAACGTATCATAATGCTTCGTCTGCTTTGAAAACATCTAGTTGACCCTTTCCCTTATATACAACAATTCTGCAGCAGATAACGTTGAACATATTTTGACAAAAAATAGAAAATCTCTATAATTGAATTGATAACCTATTAACCTATGACTAAAAGAGGAAAACATTGTGGCAAAAGGGAAAATTGCTTGTTTTGAGCAATTTCTTCTTTTGTCACTATATTTTCAAAAAGCTGTCTGATGCAGAGGTGTCGGAAAGCTTCTATATGAGGGAAAGGGTTAAAGGAACTATAAGAAACAATTAATAGTTCAGAAGAATGATTTTGCCTGCAACTGTAACCAAAGTTGATGGTGCATATTGCTTTGCCTTTGTTTTTGTGGGTAACATGCCATAATTAATGAACTGTGTATGCTAGGGGCTTGTCATTATACAGTCAAACTTGTATTAAGAGACCACCCAAGGGAAATGCTATAAGTGGTCTCTTATTGAGGTACAAATGTATTTTTCTTTTTTTGGGTCTTATGTATACTACATTATACATGTACAAGTATTGGTATTAAAGAATAAATAACAATGAACATTTTGTTGTTCTTCTAATTTTATATTTTATTTCAATATTAATAATATTTATTTGCAAAAGTGTAAGTTGATAAATAAAACATATATAAATTTAATCACAAACTTGATTGTTATTTATTATTTGATGTTTTTGTTTAACTATAACATGAAAAGGATATGTACATGTATGTTCAGTAGAAGAATAGAGCACTACTTCTTACTAAAAAAGTCACTGATCTTGTTCTGTTTCAAAGACTGTCCATCTAAAAACAAATTATTTAAGGAGTCATTTAAAGACATTGTCAGGTTTAAAATCTTTGAGTGTCTACAGATTTGCTAATTAAACAATCCCAAAACTATCCACGGAGTGATTTAACACGGTCACTAATTGACGTTAAAGTGTATTAAGTACAAACTGATAAACATGCAATTATCAGCTTTTACCACTGTGATACATCTGCAGTATTTGAGAGTCATAACAAAGACAATAACTGTAGCTAAAGTGTATTAAATACAAACTGCTAACAAGGCAATTATCGGTTTTTATCCACTCTAATACACGTCTGCAGAATTTGACCTCGGGTAATTTTACATGTAACACCTTTAGCTTGATGATAATTTAAACCTGTGTGGTGATGTGTTAGAATTATTTGACTGTTAGATTTAAGGTCGCTGAACCGTGGATTTTTATTAAAAAGGGAATGGTTTGAGAGTCCGTTGGTCGCAGACAGCAGGATCTCGCTTATTGCAGGTTAAATTATGACTAAAAAACATCGGGGGGGGGGGGAGTTCAATGTGGTCGCTTACACCAGGTGGTCGGTAGTACAGGTTTGACTGTAGATGGATTCATAGTGAGAATATAGCTGACCCATATTTATGTACCAGCATATATGGGCATAGTGTTTTACAAACATTCTCTAGTTTATATACACTGTTTTGTAATGTGATGGAAATTTGAGAAATAGCTTGTTTTAAGCTATTTTTGTATTTCTGCAAAGTTTTCTTAAAAATCGTCTGCTGCTGAGGCATGATAATTTATTTGTATTTGTAAAATTGTTCATCCTTGTATTTCTTATCCTCAGTAACGATGGGACGATGAGAAAGCATACTTCTCTTCAAGAGACTTGGACCAGTACAACTGCGCTACAGTATCATAAGTAAGAAATTAATGACTTTGATGATCATAATTTGATTTATTCTAGACTTGTTTAGAGCTTACCCATTACATATGATAATTGATGACTCACTTCCAAAACGGAGCAATTACAGCTTCTGTGGAAACATTTTAGAAATGTCCATCTGTCAT
This sequence comes from Serripes groenlandicus, assembly GCA_031761405.1. Lineage (NCBI taxonomy): Eukaryota > Metazoa > Mollusca > Bivalvia > Cardiida > Cardiidae > Serripes > Serripes groenlandicus. The sequence goes on along the minus strand of JASEVX010000001.1, from coordinate 184,232,980 downwards.
CAGGCTTTGTCTTGTGGCTATTTACAGAAGACAAACTTTGTAATTGATCTTGTTTCAAATTCAATGCCGATTAGTTTGATTGATTATTAATGGTATTAATGTGTAGATGTGCACTTCGCGGGAATGTTGTTCTCATTAAAGTCATTGAATTTTACAAAGATGTTTTTTCATCACAGTTTGTATGCATGTGTATGATAAGGTTTCTGTCAAAGGGGGGAACCAAAGGTTAACCCTTAGTTTGTTCATCCATCCATCTGCCCATCTGCTATCTGACAAATGTTGGTAGGAGTCCGCTGTGGTCGAGTGTTTAGCATTGGGGCTTTCAAACTGGGTGTTTGATCCCAAGTTGCTGCACTACGGTCAAGGTGGAGTGTCTTTGGGTAAGGCATATTTTCTAGCCTAGAACTAGTTGTTTACGCAGGGATCATAAATAAGTGAACTGTTGCCGTGATATAACTGAAATAATGTTGAAAGAGGCGTTAAACCCTAATAAAACCGACAAACTTGCACATATTTAATTTGATATTCACATCTAGGGAGTAGGATGTATCGTCAAAATCGGATCACTTTGACCTTTGGCCCTTTTAGAGGAAAAATTCTAGTACATACTCTGTCACAACCCTTGTTTTGATCTCGTTTAGTTATAATGATTTCAAAAGTTGTCTGCCGCAAAGGCGTCAGAAAGCGTCTGTATGTTAATGTAGGAAAAGGTAAAAACACTGGACTTCGCGGACTTAGTGGACAGATACATCTTGGTCTCAAATTATGTCACTGACCTTGATCTTTCATACATATTGACATACATGCACCAAGTAGATGATTACTGATTGTCTACAATTATTTTTCTTCTTTATTTATTTGATGGCTTAGAAAATAAATATATATGGTTAAATCCATATTAATTGAAAACATTGTGTTTGCATTTAACATCAGATTATTTCCCTCTGAAGAGATTAAACTGTTTAATGAAACCAGTCAAGTCTTTCAAGGGAACTTGCAAGTGTATCTCCTGTGACACTTATTTCACAGTCAAATTCTCTTCTTTATTTATATATACAGAGATCAGCTGGGTGTCCTGAGACAAGGTCTGGAGCTGGTCGCACATGGAGGGATGGTGTTGTACTGTACCACTGCTCTACACCCAGTAGAAAACGAGGCTGTTGTCATGGGAATGCTGAAAGAATGCAGTGGTTAGTCTCGCCTGAACACATTACCTGATATTATTCTTAACCCTTTCCCACTTGCAGATACAATTTGACTTATCTGCAGCAGATGACCTTTGAAAAATTTGTGGCAATAGGAGAAATTGGTCATTATTAGTATTTTGTCCTTTTGCCACTATGTTTCCATCTTGATTTGAGAATTTTCTTTCATTTACATTGTATAGCAATTTTTCCGTATTTTTGTCTAGTTGTTTTCAAAGTCGTCTGCTGTCGATTTGTGAATGTGGGAAATGGTTATTTTTGTCAAGATTTTTAGCTCTACTGGCCAAAGGCCAGAAGAGCTTATGCCGGGGTGTGGTGGCCGTCGTCCGTGTGTCCGTGCATCCGTAAACAATTGCTTGTGAACGCGATAGTCTTCAGTTTTGATTGTATCTCAATCAAACTTATACAGTAGTTTGATATCCATAAGAGCTCGGTTCCTTTTGCAAACCAGCCAGATCCGCCCATGCAAGACTGGATTATGGCCCTTGAAATTGTCAAAATTGCTATAATAGAGCTTGTGAACACAATAGAGGCTCCATTTACTATCTGATCTTCACCAAAATTACACAGTAGATAGGTATCCATGAGAGATTTTTAGCTCTACTGGCCAAAGGCCAGAAAGCTTATGCCGTGGTGTGGTGTCCGTCGTCCGTGTGTCCGTGCATCCGTAAACAATTGCTTGTGAACGCGAGTCTTCAGTTTTGATTGTATCTCAATCAAACTTATACAGTAGTTTGATATCCATAAGAGCTCGGTTCCTTTTGCAAACCAGCCAGATCCGTTTATGCAAGACGGGATTATAGCCCTTGAAATTGTCAAAATTGCTATAATACAGCTTGTGAACACACTAGAGCCTCCATTTACTATCCGATCTTCACCAAACTTAGATAGTTGTTAAATATTGATGATAGCTCGGTTCCTTTTGCAAACCAGCCAGATCCGCCAACGCAAGGCTGGATTATGGCCCTTGAAATTGTCAAAATTGCTAGTATAGAGCTTGTGAACACAATAGAGGCTCCATTTACTATCTGATCTTCACCAAACTTAGATAGTAGTTAAATATTGATGAGAGCTCGGTGCCTTTCGAAAACCAGCCAGATGTGCTCTTGCATGACTGAGCTGTGGCCCTTGAAATTGTCAAAATTGCTATAGTAGACCTTGTGAACACAATATAGCCTCCATTTACTATCTGATCTTCACCAAACTTAGATAGTAGTTAAATATTGATGAGAGCTGGGTTCCTTTCACAAACCGGTCAGATCCACCCATGTAGACTGGATTATGGCCCTTGAAATTGTCAAAATTGCTAGTATAGAGCTTGTGAACACAATAGAGGCTCCATTTACTATCTGATCTTCACCAAACTTAGATAATAGTTAAATATTGATGAGAGCTCGGTGCCTTTCGAAAACCAGCCAGATGTGCTCTTGCATGACTGAGCTGTGGCCCTTGAAATTGTCAAAATTGCTATAGTAGACCTTGTGAACACAATATAGCCTCCATTTACTATCTGATCTTCACCAAACTTAGATAGTAGTTAAATATTGATGAGAGCTGGGTTCCTTTCACAAACCGGTCAGATCCACCCATGACGACTGGATTATTGCCCTTGAAATTGTCAAAATTGCTATAGTAGACCTTGTGAACACAATAGAGGCTCCATTTACTATCTGATCTTCACCAAACTTAAATAGTAGTTAAATATTGATGAGAGCTCGGTGCCTTTCGAAACCAGCCAGATGTGCTCTTGCATGACTGAGTTGTGGCCCTTGAAATTGTCAAAATTGCTATAATACAGCTTGTTAACACAATAGAGCCTCCATTTACTATCCGATCATCACCAAACTTAGATAGTAATATTGATGAGAGCTTGGTTCCTTTTGCAAACCAGCCAGATCCGGCCATGCAAGACTGGAAACTGTCAAATTTGCTATAATACAGCTTGTGAACGCGATAAAGTCTTCAGTTTTGATTGTATTTCCATCAAACTTATACAGTAGTTAGATATCCATGATAGCTCGGTTCCTTTCGCAAACCAGCCAGATCCGCCTATGCAAGACTGAATGATGGCCCTTAAAATTGTCAAAATTGCTATAATACAGCTTGTGAACACAACAGAGCCTCAATTTACTATCAGAGCTTTGTTCCTTTTGAAAACTAGCCAGATCCGCCCATGCAGACTGTATTATGGCCCTTGAAATTGTCAAAATTGCTATAATAGAGCTTGTGAACACAATAGAAGCTCCATTTACTATCCGATCTTCACCATACATACATGCTCTGGATTGAAAGTGACCAAAGAACTATCCCAGTAGAGCATAGGCCCTCATGGGCCTCTATGGGCCTCTTGTTATAAAAACTCTTCTACAGATTTGTTTTCTGTGGAAAAGGGCTCATTCCCTAATACATACAATAAGAGAGACCTGGCAGAAAACAGTTTTCAAACTTCCCACTATATAATCACCTCTGTATCATTAAAACGATCCAGGTTTCACAATCTTCGGGAATTCTCGAAGCAGAAAATGCCATATAAAAATCAATAGTTTAGACTGTACATTGGAGAAAAAAGATTGAAAGTAGAGACAAACATGCATGATATTTTGAGATAGTTCAGGCTATTTCTCCTTTTGTCACCGTGTTTACTTTATTCAATCATTGTACTTTCATTTAACGGGAGTTTCCAAACAATTTCGGGTATGTTTTCAAAGTCGTCTGTTGTGTTGCAGAAGTGTTGTATATTGGAAAGGGTTAACAGGGAGAAATCATTCCTGTGTCCATAATATATCACAAAGATACAATTAATTAAATTTTGAAATCATTATTGGAAAATGATAAATGGCTTATGAGATATCAGATAAATGAAAAAATAAATTCAACAAAATCGTAGTTGGTACAGAAACATCTGTTACTCATTACAGGCACAGTGGTTTTGGTGGACATCCAGAGAATTATACAAGACTTCAAATTTCGACAAAGGAATGAGCACATGGAAGGTATGTATAATTTAACTTTGTATAAGATTTGACAGAGATAGTCTGTGAATAGTACTCACATTATTTGTAATGCAAGTTATTTGATTATTTGCTTGTGAAAACTAGTAAACTTGAGCATTTAAAGACATTTTAATGTCGACTTAATTGATCTATTAGCAAGTGATGGGTAGTTACTTCTATTGTTACATCATTGTTGTTATATTTTTAGCTCCACTGGCTGAAAGCCAGTCGAGCTTATGTCATGGCGAATTGTCCGTCGTGCGTGCATGCGTTAACTTTTTCCTTTAAACGACTTCTTCTCACTAACCACTTGGCCAATTTGGTTGAATTTTCATAGGAAGCATCCTCTCAATGTCCTCTCTTAAATTCCTTCAAATTTTTTTGATCCATTCATAATTCTGGTTTCCATGGCAACCGAAAGAAAAAAATAGTGAGAACTTAAAAAATCTTCTTCTCCGAAAGTGTCAGGCCGATTTTCAAATAATTTTGTAGAAATGTTCCTTGGGTGACCCTTTATTAGATTCCTTCAAGAAATTTTGATTGGGCGAAAAACATGGCCGCCAGGGGGCGGGGCTTTTTTGCCTTATATAGCTATAGTGAAAACTTAAATAATCTTCTTCTCAAAAAGTGTTCAGCAGATTTTCAAATAATTATGTAGAAATGTTCCGTGGGTGACCCTCTATCAGATTCCTTCAAGCCATGTTGATTGGTAAAAAAACATGGCCGTCACAGGGCGGGGCTATTTTGCCTATATGGCTAAAGAGCAAACTTAAAAAATCTTCTCCTCCAAAAGTGTCAGGCCGATTTTCAAATAATTTTGTAGAAATGTTCCTTGTGTGAACCTTAATTAGATTCCTTCAAGAAATGTTGATTGGGCGAAAAACATGGGCGCCAGGGGGCGGGGCTTTTTTGCGTTATATAGCTATAGTGAAAACTTAAAACATCTTCTTCTCCGAAAGTGTTCAGCCGATTTTCAAATAATTTTGTAGAAATGTTCATTGGGTGACCCTCTATCAGATTCCTTCAAGCCATGTTGATTGGTCGAAAAACATGGCCGCCAGAGGGCGGGGCTATTTTGACTTATATGACCATAGTGAAAACTTAAAAAATCTTCTCCTCCGAAAGTGTCAGGCATATTTTCAAATAATTTTGCAGAAACATTCCTTTGGTGACACTCTACAAGATTCCTTTAAGCCATGGTGGTTGGTAAAAAAAATAGCCACCACGGGGCAGGGCTGTTTGGAGATTTTATTTTTGCCTTATGGCCGTGGAGCGATACTGGCCCTCTTGGGCCTCTTGTTTTTTGATCCATCAATAATTCTGGTTTCCATGGCAACCAAAAGAAAAAAGTAGTGAAAACTTAAAAAATCTTCTTCTCCAAAAGTATCGGGCCGATTTTCAAATAATTTTGTAGAAATGTTCCTTGGGTGACCCTTTATTAGATTCCTTCAAGAAATGTTGATTGGGCGGAAAACATGGCCGCCAGGGGGCGGGGCTATTTTGCCTTATATAGCTATAGTGAAAACTTAAAAAATCTTCTCCGAAAGTGTTCAGCCGATTTTCAAATAATTTTGTAGAAATGTTCATTGGGTGACCCTCTATCAGATTCCTTCAAGCCATGTTGATTGTTAAAAAAAACATGGCCACCAGGGGGCGGGGCTATTTTGCCTATATGGCTACAGAGAAAACTTTAAAAATCTTCTCCTCCGAAAGTGTCCAGCCGATTTTTCAAATAATTTTGTAGAAATGTTCATTGGGTGACCCTCTATCAGATTCCTTTAAGCCATGGTGGTTGGTAAAAAACATGGCCACCAGGGGGCAGGGCTGTTTGGAGATTTGATTTTTGCCTTATGGCCGTGGAGCGATACTGGCCCTCTTGGGCCTCTTGTTTCTTATGTAATAAGCCGAGCCCCGGTAGCGACGTGGGCTGTCAATCCAGGGGTTGTGAGTTTGAATCCCGGCTTGGGCATCTTTCTTTCCGACGTTTGACAAAAGTCAATGCGACATACATCATTCTTCTTCCACCAATGGGCAAACGAAGTCTATGTGGAAAAGCAACCAGTTACTTGGGGAAGATTGTTGTGTGCAGTTATGGTGTGAGAAAAACAAGAAATACATGAGTAGGTGAACTGGCCGCCGTGATATGTCTTTGAAATTGTTAAAAAACGGCGTTAAACCCAAATCAATCATAGGTGTTAAAGCCATACTTTTAAAATTCTAGGTATGACATTTTTATGTATCTTAAAAGTTTAGTTGCCTCATTGTTCGTGTGTGTGAGTCCCTCTGTCTTGTTTCATGTCATGGCTATTCCTTAGTCACGGCTATTTGACATTCAATAAAACTCTAAAGGTAGATTCTGTATCAGAAGGAAATGTGCATAGATTGAATAATAGATTTCTCTTTTTCCTCCTTTACTTGAGTCATCAAAGTCAGTGCTATGAGGTAAAGGGGTAAGTTATCTTGATCTTTTGTAGTTGTCAGCCAAGGAAACTGATACTGGAACCAGACGCTGTTGAAACCTACGGATATTCTTCACCTGATGATGAGGACTGGCTGAAAATAAAGTAAGGATTATTCTGTTAATGGATAACCTATGACTAAAAGTGGAAAACATTATGGCAAAAGGAGAAATTACTCATTTTTAGCAATTTTTCTTTAGTCACTATGTTTTCAAAAAGCCGTCTGCTACAGGGGCTTCAGAAAACGTCTATACGAGGGAAAGCGTTAACAAGGAAATGGAAAAAATGTTGAAAGCAGTGTTAAATACCGGTACCATACAAACAAACAAATATGTTCCATTTAACAAATTTGGTCAGCAATATTTTTAGCCGAGTTTCAATATTGAAATTTTCGTTTAGTGTGTTTATATATGTACCTCACCTTACCAGGACCACTAACAATGGATGGATCATACATGTATAATTCAGCCAGTGCATAAGAGAAGGTACAAGTTGGTGTTTCTTAACAGTGTAGGTTCAAATTGTCCGATAGATTATGAACTGGTTATGAACTTAAATAGTTTTAACTTATGTCATGGCGAATTGTCCGTCGTGCGTGCGTCTGTGCGTGCGTTAACTTTTTCCTTTAAACCACTTCTTCTCCCTAACCACTTGGCGAATTTGGTTGAAACTTCATAGGAAGCATCCTCTCAATGTCCTCTCTTAAATTCCTTCAATTTTTAGCTCCACTGTCTGAAAGCCAGTCGAGCTTATGTCATGGCGAATTGTCCGTCGTCTGTGCGTGCGTTAACTTTTTCCTTTAAACCACTTCTACTCCCTAACCACTTGGCCAATTTGGTTGAAACTTAATAGGAAGCATCCTCTCAATGTCCTCTCTTAAATTCCTTCAATTTTTAGCTCCACTGTCTGAAAGCCAGTCGAGCTTATGTCATGGCGAATTGTCCGTCGTCTGTGCGTGCGTTAACTTTTTCCTTTAAACCACTTCTACTCCCTAACCACTTGGCCAATTTGGTTGAAACTTAATAGGAAGCATCCTCTCAATGTCCTCTCTTAAATTCCTTCAATTTTTAGCTCCACTGGCTTTCAGCCAGTCGAGCTTATGTCATGGCGAATTGTCCGTCGTGCGTGCGTGCGTGCATGCGTGCGTTAACTTTTTCCTTTAAACGACTTCTTCTCCCTAACCACTTGGCCAATTTGGTTGAAACTTCATGGGAAGCATCCTCTCAATGTCCTCTACTAAATTCCTTCAATTTTTTTTGATCCATTCGAAATTCTGGTTTCCATGGCAACCGAAAGAAAGAAATAGTGAGAACTTAAAAAATCTTCTTCTCCAAAAGTGTCAGGCCGATTTTCAAATAATTTTGTAGAATTGTTCCTTGGGTGACTCTTTATTAGATTCCTTCAAGAAATGTTGATTGGTTGAAAAACATGGCCGCCAGGGGGGCGGGCTATTTTGCCTTATATTGCAATAGTGAAAACTTAAAAAATCTTCTTCTCCAAAAGTGGTCAGCAGATTTTCAAAAAAAATTGTAGAAATGTTCCATGGGTGACCCTCTATCAGATTCCTTCAAGCCATGTTGATAAAAACATGGCCGTCACAGGGCGGGGCTATTTTGCCTATATGGCTTAAGAGAAAACTTAAAAAATCTTCTCCTCCAAAAGTGTCAGGCCGATTTTCAAATAATTTTGTAGAAATGTTCCTTGGGTGACCCTTTATTAGATTCCTTCAAGAAATGTTGATTGGTTGAAAAACATGGCCGCCAGGGGGCGGGGCTATTTTGCCTTATATAGCTATAGTGAAAACTTAAAAAATCTTCTTCTCCGAAAGTGTTCAGCCGATTTTCAAATAATTTTGTAGAAATGTTCATTGGGTGACCCTCTATCAGATTCCTTCAAGCCATGTTGATTTGTCGAAAAACATGGCAGCCAGAGGGCGGGGCTATTTTGCCTTATATGACCATAGTGAAAACTTAAAAAATCTTCTCCTCCGAAAGTGTTTGGCTGATATTCAAATAATTTTGTAGAAATGTTTCTAGGCTTACCCTCTATCAGATTCCTTCAAGCCATGTTGATTAGTTGAAAAATATGGCTGCCAGGGGGTGGGGCTATTTTGCCTTATATGGCTGTAGTGAAAACTTAAAATATCCTCTCCTCCGAAAGTGTCAGGCCGATTTTCAAATAATTTTGCAGAAACATTCCTTTAAGCCATGGTGGTTGGTAAAAAAAATAGCCACCAGGGGGCAGGGCTGTTTGGAGATTTTATTTTTGCCTTATGGCCGTGGAGAGATACTGGCCCTCTTGGGCCTCTTGTTTTTTATCCATCCATAATTCTGGTTTCCATGGCAACCAAAAGAAAAAAATAGTGAAAACTTAAAAAATCTTTTCCTCCGAAAGTGTCAGGCTGATTTTCAAATAATTTTGTAGAAATGTTCCTTGGGTGACCCTTTATTAGATTCCTTCAAGAAATGTTGATTGGGCGAAAAACATGGCCGCTAGGGGGCGGGGCTATTTTGCCTAATATAGCTATAGTGAAAACTTAAAAAATCATCTTCTCCAAAAGTGTTCAGCAGATTTTCAAATAATTTTGTAGAAATGTTCCATAGGTGACCTTCTATCAGATTCCGTCAAGCCATGTTGATTGGTAAAAAAACATGGCCGTCACAGGGCAGGGCGATTTTGCCTATATGGCTAAAGAGAAAACTTAAAAAATCTTCTCCTCCAAAAGTGTCGGGCCGATTTTCAAATAATTTTGTAGAAATGTTCCTTGGGTGACCCTTTATTAGATTCCTTCAAGAAATGTTGATTGGTTGATAAACATGGCCACCAGGGGGCGGGCTATTTTGATATAGCTATAGTGAAAACTTAAAAAATCTTCTTCTCCGAAAGTGTTCAGCCGATTTTCAAATAATTTTGCCCTCTATCAGATTCCTTCAAGCCATGTTGATTGGTCGAAAAACATGGCAGCCAGAGGGCGGGGCTATTTTGCCTAATATGACCATAGTGAAAACTTAAAAAATCTTCTCCGACGAAAGTGTTTGGCTGATATTCAAATAATGTTGTAGAAATGTTCCTAGGCTTACATTACCCTCTTTCAGATTCCTTCAAGCCATGTTGATTGGTTGAAAAATATGGCTGCCAGGGGATGGTGCTATTTTGCCTTATATGGCTATAGTGAAAACTTAAAATATCTTCTCCTCTGAAAGTGTCATGCAGATTTTCAAATAATTTTGCAGAAACATTCCTTGGGTGACACTCTACAAGATTCCTTTAAGCCATGGTGGTTGGTAAAAAAAATAGCCACCAGGGGGCAGGGCTGTTTGGAGATTTTTATGTTTGCCTTATGGCCGTGGAGCGATACTGGCCCTCTTGGGCCTCTTGTTTTTGATCCATCCATAATTCTGGTTTCCATGGCAACCAAAAGAAAAAAATAGTGAAAACTTAAAAAATCTTCTTCTCCGAAAGTGTCAGGCCGATTTTCAAATAATTTTGTAGAAATATTCCTTGGGTGACCCTTTATTAGGTTCCTTCAAGAAATGTTGATTGGACGAAAAACATGGCCACCAGGGGGCGGGGCTATTTTGCCTTATATAGCTATAGTGAAAACTTAAGAAATCTTCTCCTCCGAAAGTGTTTGGCTGATATTCAAATAATTTTGTAGAAATGTTCCTAGGCTTACCCTCTATCAGATTTCTTCAAGCCATGTTGATTGGTAAAAAAACATGGCCGTCACAGGGCGGAGCTATTTTGCCTATATGGCTAAAGAGAAAACTTAAAAAATCTTCTCCTCCGAAAGTGTAAGACCGCTTTTCAAATAATTTTGTAGAAATGTTCCTTGGATGACCCTCTATCAGATTCCTTCAATCCAAGTTGATTGGCCGAAAAACATGGCTGCAAGGGGGTTGGGGCTATTTTGCCATATATGGCTAAAGTGAAAACTTAAAAAATCTTCTTCTCCAAAGTGTCCGGCCGATTTTCAAATAATTTTGTAGAAATGTTCCTTGGATGATCCACTTTCAGATTCCTTCAAGCCATGATGATTGGTCAAAAAACATGGCCGCCAGTGGGCAGGGCTATTTTGCATTATATGGCTATAGTGAAAACTTAAAAAAAGTTCTCCTCCAAAAGTGTTTGGCCGATTTTCAAATAATTTTGTAGAAATGTTCCTAGGGTGACCCTCTATCAGATTCCTTCAAGCCAAGTTGGTTGGTCGGAAACTATGGCTGCCAGGGGGCGGGGCTTATATAGCTAAAGTGAAAAAAAGAAAAATCAGGTGAGCGATTCCAGGGCCATCATGGCCCTCTTATCATCATTGCTTGTCCGTGATGTGATGACACATAAAAAAAAATGCCTAGACATTGATGTAAGTCTTGTATACATGTGTACTACACGAAAGCTTCAATCATATCTTTGACAACTTTAAAAAGTATTCAAAATCTTTTAATAAAAGCATGATTATTGAATAGAATAGAGTTCAATTGATTGTTGGAAAAAAAGATATGACTCTTGTTGTGGAATCTCTCTTTTTTTAGCTCACCTGAGCTTTGCTCAAGGTGAGTTATTGTGATCGCCTTTTGTCCGGCGTCCATCGTGCGTCGTGCGTCAACTTCTTCTCCTCAGTAACCAGTGGGTCAATTGGGATGAAACTTCACAGAAAGCATCCTCTCAATGACCTCACCAGATTTCCTTCAAATTTTTGGGATCCATGCATAATTCTGGTTTCCATGGCAACGAAATGAAAAAAACTTAAAAATTCTTCTACTCCCAAACTGGTTGGCAGATTTGCAAATAATTTTGTAGAAATGTTCCTTGGATGATACTCTGTCAGATTCCTTCAAGCCATGTTGATTTGTCGAAAACATGGCCGCCAGGGGGGCGGGGCTATTTTGCCTTATATGGCTATAGTGAAAATTTAAAAAATCTTCTTCTCCCAAACTGGTTGGCAGATTTTCAAATAATTTTGTAAATATGCTCATTAGATGACCCTCTATCAGATTCCTTCAAGCCATGTTGATTGGTCAAAAAACATGGCCGCCAGGGGGCGGGGCTATTTTGCCTTATATGGCTATAGTGAAAACTTAAAAAATCTTCTTCTCCGAATGTGTCAGGCCGATTTTCAAATAATTTTGTAGAAATGTTCCTTGGATGACCCTCTATCAAATTCCTTCAAGCCATGTTGATTGGTAAAAAAACATGGATGCCAGGGGGGGCAGGTCTATTTTGCCTTATATGGCTATTGTGAAAACTTAAAAAAATCTTCTTCTCCAAAAGTGTCAGGCCGATTTTCAAATAATTTTGTAGGAATGTTCCTAGGGTGACCCTCTATCAGATTCCTTCAAGCCAAGTTGATTGGTCGGAAACTATGGCCGCCAGGGGGCGGGGCTTATATAGCTAAAGTAAAAAAAATAAAATCAGGTGAGCGATTCCAGGGCCATCATGGCCCTCTTGTCTATAACAATGTTGTCAAAATATGCCTGCTGCGTATCATCAGATGTCAGTACATGTATTTTTAACCAGGTTTTCCGATGGAAAAATCTGGTTATTAGTTTGGCGAAGTCGGTGGGCGGGCGGGCGTCAAATTTCTTTGTCCGGACCATAACTTTGCCATGCATAGAGATATTTTCAAATAACTTGGCACAAACATGCACCATATCAAGACGATGTGCTAAATGCAAAAAAAAAATCTGAAGAGTCAAGGTCACAGTGATAAGAAATAGACTTTAATTAAACTTTTCTTGTCTGGACCATAACTTTGTCATGCATAGAGATATTTTCAAATAACTTGGCACAAACATGCACCATATCAAGACGATGTGCCAAATGCAAAAAATAATTCTGTAGATTCAAGGTCAAGGTCAAAGTGATAAGAAATAGACTTTAATTGAACTTTTCTTGTCCGGACCATAACTGTGTCATGCATAGAGATATTTTCAAATAACTTGGCACAAATATGAACTATATCAATATGATGTGTCACATGCAAAACCTTTGTCTGTAGCTTCAAGGTCAAGGTCACAGTGACAATGCTTCGTAACCATGGCGACAAACTCCAAACATGGATTTTATTCTCATTGTTGGTTTGTAATTTCACCCTATTTTGCAATGAGCATATTTCATGAACTTGTAACTCAAGCATCTAACTTCAACAACAATATTTCTATTACATGCTCCAATTGAGTAAGTTTCATAACCTCGGGGCCCTGGATCTAGCCTGTTTGCAAAGGCATAAACGCGTTACTATCAAGTAAAGGGTTAAGGCAGATCACTGATTATCAACCTGGCATTAGGGATCCTAAAATGTGGCTGCTTACAACAAAAGGTTGCTTAATATCTGTTATCTATTATATGTTATTAATAAATGAGGCCATCAACACACGATTGACTGTATTGAACTGATATTTGTTAGATAAAATTGTGATATATTTAATTGACAAAGTATCAATAGAAATATTCCCTGTTACTAGCTTTGATTAACTATTAACAGAAAGATTTGACAGATCTGTTAATTCTTAATCAAACACCTTCCATTATAGAAAACCTGGTTTCATGGAATTTCCATGTCTTGTTGTCTCATGCTTTGGCAGTCAAAGCTCATTAAACCAGTTTTTAGCTCACCTGAGCTTTGCTCAAGGTGAGTTATTGTGATCGCCTTTTGTCCGTCGTGCTGACGTGTGCGTCGAGCGTCAACTTCTTCTCCTCAGTAACCAGTGGGTCAATTAGGATGAAACTTCACAGAAAGCATCCTCTCAATGACCTCACCAGATTTCCAAATTTTTGGGATCCATGCAGAATTCTGGTTTCCATGGCAACAAAATGAAAAAAACTTCAAAATTCTTCTTCTCCGAAACAGGTTGGCAGATATTTAAATAATTTTGTAGAAATGTTCCTTGGATGACCTTCTATCAGATTCCTTCAAGCCAGGTCACAGTGACAATGCTTCGTAACCATGGCGACAAACTCCAAACATGGATTTTATTCTCATTGTTGGTTTGTAATTTCACCCTATTTTGCAATGAGCATATTTCATGAACTTGTAACTCAAGCATCTAACTTCAACAACAATATTTCTATTACATGCTCCAATTGAGTAAGTTTCATAACCTCGGGGCCCTGGATCTAGCCTGTTTGCAAAGGCATAAACGCGTTACTATCAAGTAAAGGGTTAAGGCAGATCACTGATTATCAACCTGGCATTAGGGATCCTAAAATGTGGCTGCTTACAACAAAAGGTTGCTTAATATCTGTTATCTATTATATGTTATTAATAAATGAGGCCATCAACACACGATTGACTGTATTGAACTGATATTTGTTAGATAAAATTGTGATATATTTAATTGACAAAGTATCAATAGAAATATTCCCTGTTACTAGCTTTGATTAACTATTAACAGAAAGATTTGACAGATCTGTTAATTCTTAATCAAACACCTTCCATTATAGAAAACCTGGTTTCATGGAATTTCCATGTCTTGTTGTCTCATGCTTTGGCAGTCAAAGCTCATTAAACCAGTTTTTAGCTCACCTGAGCTTTGCTCAAGGTGAGTTATTGTGATCGCCTTTTGTCCGTCGTGCTGTGTGCGTCGAGCGTCAACTTCTTCTCCTCAGTAACCAGTGGGTCAATTAGGATGAAACTTCACAGAAAGCATCCTCTCAATGACCTCACCAGATTTCCAAATTTTTGGGATCCATGCAGAATTCTGGTTTCCATGGCAACAAAATGAAAAAAACTTCAAAATTCTTCTTCTCCGAAACAGGTTGGCAGATATTTAAATAATTTTGTAGAAATGTTCCTTGGATGACCTTCTATCAGATTCCTTCAAGCCAGGTCACAGTGACAATGCTTCGTAACCATGGCGACAAACTCCAAACATGGATTTTATTCTCATTGTTGGTTTGTAATTTCACCCTATTTTGCAATGAGCATATTTCATGAACTTGTAACTCAAGCATCTAACTTCAACAACAATATTTCTATTACATGCTCCAATTGAGTAAGTTTCATAACCTCGGGGCCCTGGATCTAGCCTGTTTGCAAAGGCATAAACGCGTTACTATCAAGTAAAGGGTTAAGGCAGATCACTGATTATCAACCTGGCATTAGGGATCCTAAAATGTGGCTGCTTACAACAAAAGGTTGCTTAATATCTGTTATCTATTATATGTTATTAATAAATGAGGCCATCAACACACGATTGACTGTATTGAACTGATATTTGTTAGATAAAATTGTGATATATTTAATTGACAAAGTATCAATAGAAATATTCCCTGTTACTAGCTTTGATTAACTATTAACAGAAAGATTTGACAGATCTGTTAATTCTTAATCAAACACCTTCCATTATAGAAAACCTGGTTTCATGGAATTTCCATGTCTTGTTGTCTCATGCTTTGGCAGTCAAAGCTCATTAAACCAGTTTTTAGCTCACCTGAGCTTTGCTCAAGGTGAGTTATTGTGATCGCCTTTTGTCCGTCGTGCTGTGTGCGTCGAGCGTCAACTTCTTCTCCTCAGTAACCAGTGGGTCAATTAGGATGAAACTTCACAGAAAGCATCCTCTCAATGACCTCACCAGATTTCCAAATTTTTGGGATCCATGCAGAATTCTGGTTTCCATGGCAACAAAATGAAAAAAACTTCAAAATTCTTCTTCTCCGAAACAGGTTGGCAGATATTTAAATAATTTTGTAGAAATGTTCCTTGGATGACCTTCTATCAGATTCCTTCAAGCCAGGTCACAGTGACAATGCTTCGTAACCATGGCGACAAACTCCAAACATGGATTTTATTCTCATTGTTGGTTTGTAATTTCACCCTATTTTGCAATGAGCATATTTCATGAACTTGTAACTCAAGCATCTAACTTCAACAACAATATTTCTATTACATGCTCAAATTGAGTAAGTTTCATAACCTCGGGCCCTGGATCTAGCCTGTTTGCAAAGGCATAAACGTGTTACTATCAAGTAAAGGGTTAAGGCAGATCACTGATTATCAACCTGGCATTAGGGATCCTAAAATGTGGCTGCTTACAACAAAAGGTTGCTTAATATCTGTTATCTATTATATGTTATTAATAAATGAGGCCATCAACACACGATTGACTGTATTGAACTGATATTTGTTAGATAAAATTGTGATATATTTAATTGACAAAGTATCAATAGAAATATTCCCTGTTACTAGCTTTGATTAACTATTAACAGAAAGATTTGACAGATCTGTTAATTCTTAATCAAACACCTTCCATTATAGAAAACCTGGTTTCATGGAATTTCCATGTCTTGTTGTCTCATGCTTTGGCAGTCAAAGCTCATTAAACCAGTTTTTAGCTCACCTGAGCTTTGCTCAAGGTGAGTTATTGTGATCGCCTTTTGTCCGTCGTGCTGTGTGCGTCGAGCGTCAACTTCTTCACCTCAGTAACCAGTGGGTCAATTAGGATGAAACTTCACAGAAAGCATCCTCTCAATGACCTCACCAGATTTCCAAATTTTTGGGATCCATGCAGAATTCTGGTTTCCATGGCAACAAAATGAAAAAAACTTCAAAATTCTTCTTCCCCGAAACTGGTTGGCAGATATTTAAATAATTTTGTAGAAATGTTCCTTGGATGACCCTCTATCAGATTCCTTCAAGCCATGTTGATTGATTGAAAAACATGGCCGCTAGGGGAGCGGGCTATTTTGCCTTATATGGCTATATGGCTATAGTGAAAACCTTAAAAAAATCTTCTTCTCGGAAAATGTTCAACAAAATGAAAAAAACTTCAAAATTCTTCTTCCCCGAAACTGGTTGGAAGATTTTCAAATAATTTTGTAGAAATGTTCCTTAATTGACCCACTATCAGATTCCTTCAAGCCATGTTGATTGGTCAAAAAACATGGCCGCCAGTGGGCAGGGCTATTTTGCCTTATATGGCTATAGTGAAAACTTAAAAAATCTTCTTCTCCCAAACTGGTTGGAAGATTTTCAAATAGTTTTGTAGAAATGCTCCTTGGATGACCCTCTATCAGATTCTGTAAGCCATGTTGATTAGTCAAAAAACATGGCCGCCAGGAGGGCGGGGCTATTTTGCCTTATGTGGCTATAGTGAAAACTTAAAAAATCTTCTTCTCCAAAAGTGTCAGGCTGATTTTCAAATAATTTTGTAGAAATGTTCCTTAAGTGACCCACTTTCAGATTCCTTCAAGCCAAGTTGATTGGTCGAAACCATGGCCGCCAGGGGGCCGGGCTTAAATAGCTAAAAATAAAAAAATCAGATGAGGGATCCAGGGCCATCATGGCCCTCTTGTTTCATATTTGTGTCGCATGCTTTGGCAGTCAAAGCTCGTTTAAAAAGTTTGTTCATATTTGTGTCACATGCTTTTGCAGTCAAAGCTCCTTTAACCAGTTTGTTCATATTTGTGTCTCATGCTTTAGCAGTCAAAGCTCTTTAAACCAGTTTGTTCATATTTGTGTCTCATGCTTTTGCAGTCAAAGCTCATTAAACCAGTTTGGTCATATTTGTGTCTCATGCTTTGGCAGTCAAAGCTCTTTAAACCAGTTTGTTCATATTTGTGTCACATGCTTTGGCAGTCAAAGCTTATTTAACAAGTTTGTTCATATTTGAGTCAGATGCTTTGGCAGTCAAAGCTCATTAAAGCAGTTTGTTCATTTTTGTGTCACATGCTTTTGCAGTCAAAGCTTATTTAACAAGTTTGTTCATATTTGAGTCAGATGCTTTGGCAGTCAAAGCTCATTAAAGCAGTTTGTTCATTTTTGTGTCACATGCTTTTGCAGTCAAAACTCATTAAACCAGTTTGTTCATATTTGTGTCTCATGCTTTGGCAGTCAAAGCTCGTTTAACCAGTTTGGTCATATTTGTGTCTCATGATGTGGCAGTCCAAGCTCTTTAAACCAGTTTGTTTATATTTGTGTCTCATGCTTTTGCAGTCAAAGCTCATTAAACCAGTTTGGTAATATTTGTGTCTCATGCTTTGGCAGTCAGAGCTCTTTAAACCAGTTTGTTCATATTTGTGTCACATGCTTTGGCAGTCAAAGCTTATTTAACGAGTTCGTTCATATTTGAGTCAGATGCTTTGGCAGTCAAAGTTCATTAAAGCAGTTTGTTCATTTTTGTGTCACATGCTTTTGCAGTCAAAACTCATTAAACCAGTTTGTTCATATTTGTGTCTCATGCTTTGGCAGTCAAAGCTCGTTTAACCAGTTTGTTCATATTTGTGTTACATGCTTTTGCATTCAAAACTCATTAAACCAGTTTGTTCATATTTGCGTCACATGCTTTGTCAGGGTGACACAGTAGGGTCACTTCTTCATCTGTCACGATAAAGTTTTTAGCTCCACTTGCTGAAAGCCATTCGAGTTTAGGTCATGCCGAATTGTCCAGCCGTCAAACTTTAAAAATCTTTTCCTCAGAAGCTGGTTAGCAGATTTTCAAATAACGTTGTAAAAATGTTCATTTGGTGACCCTCTTTCATATTTATTCAAGCCATGTTGATTGGTCAAAAACCATGGCCACCTTTTATGGCTAAAGTGAAAACTTTAAATATGAAGATGATTATCAAACAATTGTATTCAAATGTTCTATAGGTGACCCTCTATGAGAATCTTTCAAGCCATGTTGATTGCTGAGAAAACATGTTTGCCAGTGTTTGACTGTTTTGTTTTAAATCTTTGGGGGGGGGGGGGGGGGGGGGGGGGGCTATTTTGCCTTATATGGCTATAGTGAAAACTTTAAAATAAGTTCTCCTCAAAAAGAATGTAGCTGATTTTCATATTATTTTGTAGAAATACTCCTTGAGTGATCCTCTAAGAGTTTAACCGTTTTGCTTTATATTGCCGTAGTAATATCTTTAAAAAACTTCTCTAAAGAAAGTATGTGGCCGATTTTTCAAGTAATTGTGTAGAAATGTTCCTTGGGTAACCCCTTACCATATTCCTTCAAGCCATGTTGATTGGTTGCAAATCATATGCAGGGGTGTTTTGCATTATATGCCTATAGTGATTTAATTTTTGCCTAATGACATTGGAACGATACTGGCCCTCTTGTTTTTTTTTGTTTAAATAGTTTTGAGGAAATCTTTGTTGGGAGACCTACTATCAGATTACTTCAAGCCATGTTGATTTGTTGAAAAATTTGGTCACCAGATGGGGGCTGTTTTGCCTTATATGCCTTATATGATGAAAACTTAAGTCTTCTATTTTGAAAGTATCTAACCAATTTTCAAATCATTTTGTAGAAATATTTCTTGGGTGATCCTCTTCTAGAATCCTTCCAGCCATGTTGTTTGGTCCAAAAATATGGCCTCCAGGGTGCCCCTCATATGGCTTTAGTGAAACTCTTGGTGACTCAGATTCCTTCAAGCCATGTCGATTGATCTAAAAATGGTGGCTTGGGTTGTTTTGCCTTGTAGGGCTATGGTGAAAACTTGGTTGATCCTTGATCAGATTCTTTTAAGCCATTTTGATTGGTCAAAAAACATGGCCTTCACAGTTGCTATTTTGCCTTTTATGGCTATAGTGAAAACTTTAAAAATCTTCTCCTCCGAAAGAATCGGACAGATTTTCAGATAAATTTGTAGAAATATTCCTTTGGGTGACCCTATACCCGAATCCTTCAAGCCATGCTCATTGACATGACCAACAAGGGGCTAGCTTTCGATGCTTTACCTTTTACCCAGAGTATTCAAAAAGTTTCTTCTAAGAAAATAAAGAAATGATTTTGATATACCGGTACTAACCAATTCATAAACATTTCCTTGGTGACCTATCAGTTTCCTCAAGCTATATTCAAGGATTGGGTTATTTCGAATTTTGTCAATGGAGCTATTCTCAGGTCCTTTTGTTTTAGCTGATCTGATGTAACTGTGGTTGACTTTGTCATTGGCATGTCAAATCATATTGCATAAACTCAGGCCTGTTTACTTTTAGATCACCTATGACTTATTGTGATCACTCGACGCCTGTCGTCCATTCAAATCTTTTTCTCTAAAACTCCTGGCCTGATTTCAACCAAACTAAGGTGGCCCTTGTAAAAAAAAATATAATATATTTAATTTCTTTGTAGATCTTTAGTTGCTGAAATAAAAAAGGGGGGAAATGGCAAAACTTCAATATTCTTCTCCTCTGAAACTGCTTGTCAAATTCTAAGTAAATTTGGTAGAATTATTGAAAAACAGTGCATCAGTGTACAGATCTGGATACCATGTTTCACAGCCTGTCTGTCCATCTATATGCTCGACTGCTCGTCAAACTTATTACTTGATTAGTAATGTGCACTGAGCAACACAATCATGTTTTCCTTCTAGCATGCTTGTATTATGGTGTATTGTGTACTGACCTTTGTATACCCTGCGTCAAAACCTGTCAGTTTATGTTGACAGAGGAGGTATGTCATCACTGATCAGCCTTGTTAACCCTTTCCCACATAAAACAAATTTGCAGCAGAGGACTTTGAAAACATATAGGCAACTTGAATATAAATATTTGATAGGTCTGAAACAATGTTGCAAAAGAAGAAATTGCTTATGATGCATCAAAATGTGTGGACAAGTGGGAAAGGGCTAAATAAAGGGGATGTTTAAATAGGGCTTCCAGTTTTCGTTGAAAATATGAAAATTGCCTACATTTTAGAAAGCAATAAAATTACTGACCAAACACAACCTTTTAAAAATGTGTCTGCTGCAAAAGCATCTAAATGCTGCAACATTTGGGAAAGGATGTATGGATTTATCCACTTACCTGACATGATATTTAAAACTGTCTGCTTTAAAGACATCTATTTAACCCATTACTTCACATGGCTTTTCATCTGTCGTCTGCTTCACAATCATCAGGCGAGCAATTTCACAAATCTATAAAACTGAAAGAATTATATTGATAAAGAGTGCTTGTTTTGAGCAATTTCACCTTTTATTGCAATGTTTTCAAAAGTTGACTGCAACAGCAGGTATCAAATGTCGTCTGTGTGAAGTAATGGGTTAACCCTTTCCCTCATATAACAATTCTGCAGCAGACAACTTTGAACATATTTTGTAAAAAAATAGAAAATCTCCATAATTGAATAGATAACCTATGACTAAAAGTGGAAAACATTGTGGCAAAAGGATAAATTAGTTGTTTTGAGCAATTTCTTCAATTTGTCAATAAGTTTTCAAAAAGCCGTCTGCTGCAGAGGCATCAGAAAGTGTTTGTATGAGGGAAAGGGTTAAAGAAAATATGGGAAACGATTTGTAGTTCTGAAGAATGATTATGTCCACAACTTTAAAAAAAAGAAAAAAGTGGATGGGTTTTGGATTGTTTTTGTCTTTTCTTGCTTTGCATTTTGGGGGAACATGTCATAATTAATAAACTTTGCTCGTAATTATAGATGGATTCATAGTGAGAATTCAGCTGACCCATAATCATGGAAAAGCATATATGGGCATAGTGTTTTATAAACATTCTCTAGTTTATATACACTGTTTGGTAATGTGATGGAAATTTGAGAAATAGCTTGTTTTCAGCTATTTCTATTTTTTTGCAAAGTTTTCTTAACCCTTTCCCACATACAACAAATCTGCAGCAGATAACTTTAAAAACCTCCATGCAAAAACACGGAAAATCTCTATAAATGAAGGTACATTTAATGAAAAAAGTTGAAAACATGGTGACAAAAGTAAATATTGCTAATTTTGAGCAAATTCTCCAATGGTCACAATGCTTTCAAAAGTCGTCTCCTTCAGAGGCGTCAGAAAGGGTTTATATGTGTGAAAGCGTTAAAAGTCATCTATTGCTGAGGCTTGATAAGTTATTTGTAATTGGAAAATGGTTAAATTAATCCTTGTATTTTCCTCAGTAACAATGGGACAATGAGAAAGCATACTTCTCTTCAAGAGACTTTTAAGAAATTAATGACTTTGCTGATCATAATTTGATTTATTCTAGACTTGTTTATAGCTTTATTGTTAATCCATGTTAATCCCATATTGATTGGAGGAAATTAATAAATAGTTATATTACACAATTGACACTTTAAGCTCGAGCTGCGGGATGTCAATTCAGGCTTGTGAGTTCAAATCCAGCTCAGCCAATATTCTTTCCGACGTTTGACAAAAGTCAATTTGACAAGCGTCATTTCTCTTTCACGAATGTTTATGTGGAAAAGCAGCCAGTTACTTGGAAAGTTTGTTGTGTGGATTACTTGTGTGTGAAAGGCACTGTATTATATGACTGGAAAATGCCTTTAAACCTCAATCAGTCAAACGCTTTATTAACCCTTACACGCTACGCCTCTTTACTTCACAACAATTGCTTATTGTGTGTTTCAGTACCTTTTGGACCCTTTCCAATATATACAAAACAAATCTTCAGCATACGACTTTGAAAACGTACAGGTAGAACTATAAAGGAGAAATTGTTCATTTAGAGCAGTTTCTCCTTTTTCCACTGTTTTCAAATGCCGTCTGCTACAAATGCAACCTTATGTCCGTCGTATATTATATGGTTTAATAATCATTTGCTTACCATTCTAAGCACATCTTAATACAACATTTGCAAACAAATTAGAACAAGATCAGCTTGCACTTCTTTACAATATAATCTTTGTCTCCATTGTTTCCCCTTCTTTTTAAGTGAATCGGGTAAGGTTAAATAATGCAAGTCGAATTCTAGTGCAGACTCAATTTGACACATACGCAGAAGACGTCAGTTGAAAATATTGTGACAATTGGAGAAATTGGTCAATATTGCTAGTTTCATTATTATATTTATTATATATGCATTTTACAAGTCGTTTATTCATATGATTCAGTTGAAAACATGTTGACATGAGAAATTGTTCATTTTTGGTAATTCTTCGTTTGTCCCAATGTTTTCAGAATGTCGTCAGCTCCAAATGCGCCAAACTGTGTCAGAAGTGGGAGAGGGTTAAGCTTCTTCTAATAAGAATACTGTCCGCTCTAACCCTTTTCCCTCATATACGAAATCAATAGCAGATGACTTTGAAAAACAACTAGGCAGAATTAAGGAAATTATATATAATGCAAAGTTTAATCATTGAAAAGAGTTGAACGCATTGTGGAAAAAGGAGAACAAATCATCTGCTGTTAATGTGTCAAAATGTGTCGACATGCGGGAAAGGGTTAATTCAACTATCGCATGATGAAAACATGAGGTCAGTTTATTATACCCCCAAAAAACAAAGTTTTGGGGGGGTATATAGGAGTCACTGTGTCGGTCGGTCGGTCGGTCGGTCGGAAGCCATATTTTGTCCGGACCATATCTTAACAATGCAACATAGGATTTGAACGAAACTTCATAGGATGATACAACACATTGAGAGGAAGTACAGGAACCATAACTCTATTTTATCTAAATACAGAGTTATTGCCCTTTGTTACTTTTTCTTATTCGTAGAGTCTTGTCCGGAGCATAACTTTAAAACTAATTGTTGGAATTTAATAAAACTTCATAGGATGATACAACACATTGAGAGGAAGTGCAGTGTATAGGAACCATAACTCTATTTAATCTAAATAAAGAGTTATTGCCCTTTGTTACTTTTTCTTGTCCGGAGAATTACTTAATAACTAACAGATGGAATCTAATAAAACTGCATACAATGGTAGAGCATAATCAGAGGAAGTGCAGTGTACAAGAACCATAACTCTAATTTACATAATTACAGATTTATTGCCCTTTGTTACTTTTTCTTATTCGTAGAGTCTTGTCCAGAGCATAACTTTAAAACTGATTCTTGGAATTTATTAAAACTTCATAGGATGATACAACACATTGAGAGGAAGTGCAGTGTACAGGAACCATAACTCTATTTAATCTAAATACCGAGTTATTGCCCTTTGTTACTTTTTCTTGTCCGGAGAATTACTTAATAACTAACAAATGGAATCTAATAAAACTGCATACAATGGTAGAGCATAATCAGAGGAAGTGCAGTGTACAAGAACCATAACTCTAATTTACATAATTACAGAGTTATTGCCCTTTGTTACTTTTTCTTATTCTTAGAGTCTTGTCCAGAGCATAACTTTAAAACAAATTGTTGGAATTTAATAAAACTTCATAGGATGATACAACACATTGAATGGAAGTGCGGTGTACAGGAACCATAACTCTATTTTATCTAAATATAGAGTTATTGCCCTTTGTTACTTTTTCTTGTCCGTAGAATTACTTAATAACTAATATATGGAATCTAATAAAACTACTTATAATGGTAGAGCATAATCAGAGGAAGTGCAGTGTTCAAGAACCATAACTCTAATTAACATAATGACAGAGTTATTGCCCTTTGTTACTTTTTCATATTCGTAGAGTCTTGTCCGGAGCATAACTTTAAAACTAATTGTTGGAATTTAATAAAACTTCATAGGATGATACAACACATTGAGAGGAAGTGCAGTGTACAAAAACCATAACTCTATTTAATCTAAATACAGAGTTATTGCCCTTTGTTACTTTTCCTTGTTTACAGAGTTATGGCCCTTTTGTTGGTCGGTCGTAAGCCATTTTTTAGTCAAGGTGCTGTTTTGGGGGTATTTATCATCTTCAGTGATATTTCTAGTTGTATTTATTTCTATGTAAACTGACCTATGAACGCATCATTGAACAGTTGGCTTAACATATATCTTAGACAGAACCGACTCTATGGTGTAGTGGTAGAGCATCCACTTCAGGTGTGGTAGGTCGCAGGTTCTATCCCCTGCGGGGTCACACCAAAAAAGTTAAAGGTGGTTGTAATGGCCGTCCCTCCTTTGCGCTCAGGGTTGTGGTGATAGCATTACGACTGACTCGCTGGTCAGGATAAATGGAACAGTAGTAATGGCAACTTACACAGGAAACGCCACGACATAACTGAAACCTTGTTTAAAGTGGCGTTAAATACTGCAACTGACGGTACATAAGGTGAGTAAACTATAGTCTTTTCCCCACAATATTTCTCTTATGACTCACCCAAATGCTATGTTGTGGATTCCCAAAAAAAATTGTTTCACTTTTGATTACCATCAGCATAGGGTTTGAGAGTTAAATAAGGATGTTAGAAATTGAAAATGTTCAAGAGTTCTGTGTTTAACATTTCCCACATACGACAAATCTGCATCAGATTCATTTGAAAACATTAAATTAATATTCTATAACTGTAAGCATACTTGTTAATAGTTTTGACTTGCCACTACATTTTCAAAATGCTTAGGTGTCAAAAATGAGAGGCGCTGTGTTGAGCCCTACTTTTCACATGAACGTATTCGTCACATGTTGTGAGGAGTACGTGCAAATTGTTTACATGTTGTGAGGAATTCATGCAAATTCTTTACAAATTCTGTGATATATACGTTTTGTTGCGATACCCCCTAGTGGAGCTGAAACGAATTCATCACAAGATGAAACAATTAAATAAAAAAGCTATTTTTTGGGAATAAACGTTAACTAGAAAACAAATCAGCGAAAGATGGTAATTTATTTTGTAAATCATTAGATACATCATTTTGATAAAACGCGTAATATAATAACATAGAACAGAACAGAATAGAACAGGATATAATGGAAAATGAAGGAATATGATTGAATAGAACATAATCGAATAGAATAGAATATGATAGAATTTTAAATGACTCAACAAAACCATATACAGCAGAAACTATTTATTATGTAACTACAACATACATGTCTCGTCCCTAAAATATCTTTGGCATTCAGGGGCAATGACAGTTGTCAACTGATGACTTAGCCTGTAGGCTGTATTTCTAGCATCACTTCAGAAACAAGAGAGCATAGTATATAGGTTGAAACTGGGCTTCAGAAGAGACAGTTACTTCGACTGCAGTGAGTCAAAGAAAGTCACAAATTAAGCTGCAGTGAGCTCTAGGAAAGTTGGACGTTCAGCTACAGTGAGCTTACATTACTGGTAAAAAGCTGCAGTGAGCTTAGCGTGTTACATCATGTAGATATATTAACATGTTCTGTGATATAAGCTACAGTGAGCTTATTATAATATAGGACATAGAGTAAGCGAGATCTGAAATGATAAGCTGCTGTGAGCTAGAACTTACGCTCTCTTGTCTCAGTGACATTTAACTTCAAATGCTGTACTTTTTGGGGGGCAAAATGTCCAAACATTGCCGAAGAGTAAGAAAATTATAATGGATAAGGCAATGTTTATCAGCGAAATTGCTACGATGGCTGCTAAAACTGCGACGTAGCATATATTTACATATCAATACATATCATAACATATCATGTAGTGGACATGATTGGCTGTCATTTCTAGTGGTTCTGAGGCCCTGGATGGTGGCTGCTCTCATTGTTGTATCATTTAAAACTACCGTCAATAAATGACTCTCACATAATAGAATAAAATAGAACAAAATAGAACATCTCAAGAGAAAAGAAAGAAGCAGATATAATTAAAATAACTGAATTACGTATATTTATGAATTTTATCGGTAAAATTGAAATTATATATTGGATTCATGACTGTCAATATATAAAGATTATTTTGAGCCTGGTTTACATGTATAAATTGCATCTATTGATGAAACATAACTAGTTTTAGCATTGTCAGCCGTCTATTTGTAGGGCTGTTTGCCTGTGCTAAATTTCAAAAATTAATTTACGGATTTCATTTAGTGATCGGTGTCAACCCGTGTTGTGCATATTTTAGGCATTTTCAGCTCGACTAACTTTTCAGGGTTGTAAAGTCTTTTTTTAACTACACATATCGCTTCAGTCAATCGAGAGTTAATTATAGAAATGACCTAAAATTGGTCTTGTCAGCTCAATAACTTTAGAAGCCTCTGTCCAATCATCATCAAATTTGGTCAGAATGTGTATTGGCATAATATCTCAGATAAGTTTGATAACTAGCCATATCGCTGTAGTCAATAGAGAGTTATCGCCCTTTAATTATAGAAATGACCTAAAATTGGTCTTGTCAGCTCAATAACTTTAGAAGCCTCTGTCCAATCATCATCAAATTTGGTCAGAATATGTATTGGCATAATATCTCAGATAATTTTGATAACTAGCCATATCGCTTCAGTCAATCAAGAGTTATCGCCCTTTAATTATAGAAATTACCTTAAATTGGTCTTGTCAGCTAAATATCTTTAGACAATATGTTGATGGGCAGAATATCTTGGTTAGGTTCGATAACTTACCATGTTATCTTAGTCACTACACACTTATGTCCCTCGAAATGGCCAAAACTGTACTAACAGTGTCCGCACTCTAAATTTGCCTGACATACAACCAATTATCACTATACTTGGTCTCAAAAAAATAGGATAGGCGTTTTTTGTGACATTTAGTGCTCTTGTTAAAGTTTCTTATATCTATAGCTCGAGTTCAACAAACCGTCATTATCGAGTCGGGAGATTTTTCTCGAATATTGGTCCTTTATATATATAAACATGCAGTTCACTATATCAGCCGTCTCGTGAGAAAACCAGCATTATGGACTGCGTAAAGTATCGACCCGGCTCAGCCTAAGCATGCCGCGCAGGGTTACCCGGGTATACACTTTTCGCCTCATGTAAATTTTTCTGTTTCAGGAACCATTATTTTATACCTATATCCCCCTGAGACGGAATGTGTCGACCCGGATCAGTCGGTGCAGGCTGATCTGGGTCGATACATTATGCAGAGGCCATAGTGTTGGTTCTCTCACGGGACGGCTCTGTCTGACAAAAATACATTGTTAACTATCGAGCCTATATTTTATGCCTTCGACAGCTGGTTTTAAGAAATTAATGGTGTTTTTAAGATTTACACATGCAATCACATATAAGAGTACAAAGCCTGGTTGTGCATATGGTCGAAAACTAAATGGTGTTTCTCGGAAAACCATATCAACGGCATACTCCCTTTTACGCACAACCCAGTATCCCTTAGTCAACAAGTATCACATACTGACAATGAACAATCAGACAACCAAGTTTAAAGACCATATCTTGAAGCATCGTCTGCTTTTCAACGCCACTAGTGACCTTGATATTTTATCTATTGCATTATATTCACTGACAATAACCCATACGCCTCGGGGTCGTATACAAGAGTGTTGTCCAATCATTGGGCTGAAACTTATTAAGTTTAAATTAGTTTGAACTGTCGCACAAACGATCCCCAAACTTCATTATGTTATTTTATGCTGACAATTTAACATAAATGCATTACAAAAGGTAAATGGCGTCTTAATCTTTGACTGAAAAAGGTGTTATCATCTGAACATGAACAACTTAAGCCATCTTAGAGGTTGGACAAGACGAATGTTTGATGCAAAGCGTCAAAGAGAAGCCGCAATATTTCGTTGCACATGTAGAGATAAGAACAAAAGAACATTTAAATCAACAAACATTAGAACAATTTAAACTGTAGTCAGTAATGCTGATATTGGTAGAAGATATAACTTTTATGTAGGATATTTAACCTGGCAGGGTCAGTGTTTTAACCGAATGAGATGATTAAGAGTTAAACTGATCATGGAAAGTGACTTATGTAATAATAAAGATAAATCGACAAGAGGTTATGATAAATTTCAATTTGTACCAAAAACTTATTTCTGTTGAACACACGCCCTGTTATGATTATGTTTTGTCAAATAATGCTGACATACAGTACATCTGTCTTTGGTTTATCTGTAAGTTATGATAGTGGCTAAAGGTTTAACCATTTCCCACATAAAACAAATCTGTAGCAGATGACTTTGAAATTATCAAGTACAAAATATAAAAATATCTCTATAAATGATCGTATGATAATTGAAAACAATTTCAATGATGTTTAACTTGACAGACTTTGAAATAATCAAGTGAAAAACATAGAAAACTCCATAAATGATAGTAAGAATTTAAATTATTGTGTCAAATGGAGCAATTAAAAATCAAAGTTGTCAGATTACAAGTGGACGACAATAATGTGAACTCTTGTCATGATTAGCATTCAGAAATTCTTGCTGTATGTGGGAAAGGGTTAATTGTCCAAAACTGTCCAATATGTCTTATTTGCACCCCATTCCGTTTTATTTCAATTATGATATTCTGTATACCCACCAACTAATTTGGATTATCCACACATAAGTTAACAAATTCGGAAATGCTACACGGCATTTTGTCCCAAATTTGTCGTGTAAAGGATTTGTACCATACCATATGAAAAGGGGGAAACCCTTGCGAGGCAGAAATCAGTCTGATCATGAATTGTTGTCTTTGCTTTTTAGTCGTGAATCGCACTGTAAGCCTCTTGAGACGATTCATTACCAAAAACATACCACACAACAATGCAAATTGATCTTATTATGCAATTAACACTAAAACCATCCAAATGCGGAATTTGTGCTGATCGACGCGGTAATCCTTACACGCTATGACGTAGCCATTTCCCATATTGGCTCTCCAAAATTTCAGTGTTAAAATCTGTGACCTTTTGTGTTTGTGAAATTGGACGATTTCATTTGGATTATAAGGGATTTTTATGCAGGATTGTGAGAAATATTTGGATTAGAAGTGATTTTCATGCAGGTTTGTGTGAAATTATTTTACAATTTATTCTTTAACAAACAAATAAAAAATTTGAAAGTTTAGTCCAATATAAAAACAAAATGAATTTACCCTTTTATTGAGCACGTCGACCATTGATGCGTTTGTAGCAGACGACTTTTGAAAAACATCGTGACTAAAGGAGACATTGTTTAAAATTGGCCGTTTCTCCTTCTGTCATAATGTTTTCAACTGTATTCAATAATTATACTTTAAAGAATTTCCTTATTTCTGATGTTTTTTAGATCACCTAGAGCCAAAGGCTCAAGGTGAGCTATTCTGATCACTTTTCGTCCGTCGTCGTCTGGTGTTAACTTTTAGCTTTAAACTCCTCCTAAACCTCAGGACCAATTTCATCCAAACTTCACAGGAATATTCCTTTGGTGGCCCTCTTTCAAAATTGTTCAAAGATTTAAATTCCATTAAGAACTTTGGTTGCTGCGGCATCAGAAAGGGGGCAAAATGTCCAAACTTTAAAAATCTTCTCTGAATCTGCATGTCAGATTCCAATATAGTTTGGTAGAAATGTTCCTTGGGTGACCCTCTACAAAGATTGTTCAAGGCATACTGTTTGGTTGAAAAACATGGCATTCAGTAGGCATCAGGGGCAAAATGACAAAATTTGGAAATTCCATTTCTTTAAGTTCTTGTCTGATATTAAGAAAATTGAATAGGAATCTTACTTCAGTGATCCTCTACTTAATTTGTTCAAGCCGTATTGATTGGTTTCAAAATCATAGCAACCTCACGTCATCACAAAAGGGGTGAATTGAATTTTTAGCTACAAATGACAACTCCTTCCATTCCACTCGACCAATTTAAACGTTACTTCACAGGAATGTTCCATTGATGGTCCTCTTTCAAAATTGTTCAAAGACTTACATTCTGTGTAGAACTTTTGTTGCTGCGGCATCAGAAATTTAGAAAAATGCCCAAACTTTAAAAACCTCCATCTCCATAATCCATTTGTCAGATTCCAAGATAATTTGGCAGAAATGTTCTTTGGGGTACAAAAACTGTTCAAGCCATATTGATTTCGTTGAAAAACAGGGCAGCAAAGCGGCATCAGGAAAGGTGCAAAATGACAAAACTTTATAATTCCATTCTTATTAAAGGGCTTTTACTGATAAACTATTTCTTTAACTGAGTGTCCACTCCCTGCAGTTTCATTTGAACTCCTGATCAAATTTTCACAGATATTTGCAGTTAAATATTTGCTTCTAATTAACTATCATTCAGGTGATCGATTTGGGCCATCTTGGCCCTCTTGTTTACACATGTCAAGCGCGTTTTTTTGTTTACCTTCCATAGTCATGCGATGTAAGAAAAACAAAGCAAATGAAAAGTTAGGATGATTGAAACATTGAGATGTCATCTATGTGAAATTACGAAAAAAAACGAAAATCTATAAATAGACAAGATGAATGCATGGTTTAATTGAGATCGGATTTAAACGTGTTGGTAAATAGTACTATACGGACTAAATCTAAATTACCGGGAATACAAAAAGTGAACTAAGTATTAAGATTTAGCTTTAGTCAAAAGTCTAAATTGAAAAGTTTGGTGAATACGGGCCGTGACGTTATATATCATAGCATGTAAGGAACCAGATTACATTTAGCGCTTGCCTCTTGTTAATGATTCCCGGTTTAACACACTATCAAACTAATAAAGTTTATGAGGCAGGTAACCAATTCAGTTATATACTGTTCAGACTAGATACATTATGAATTTCGCTTAAATAAAAATGTACATACATTCAATTAATACTGGCTGTTGTCTTTTGTTTTAATTTGTAAAACTCACACATGTATATAGAGTGTAAAAGGGATGTTTTAAAAGTCATTACCTTAAATTAATGTACTTAGTAAGGACAAAGAGAAACCCCGATATGTGGTCACACTGGCATGTCTAAATATTCTCCTTGTGCTAAATTTCTAGGCATTCCTACAGGAAGCCGCCTCCTGGCAACTTCCAATAATACCCCTGTCACACAATTTTCTCACTATGTGCTTTTCTCAAATATTCAAAATGAACAATTTCACCTTTCGCGATGTTTTTAAAAGTGTTCTGCTTCAGACGCACCAATCGTCATTTGTGTGAGGTTAAATGACCCAAATGTCTATAAATGAAGACATATTTTATCTAAGAAGATAACATTGTGGATTCTCTTTTACTAATAATGAGCAATTTCTCCTTTCATCACGGTATTTTCAAAAGTTATCTATTGCAGAAAGTAGTCTGCATGAAGTTAACACCTTCTGCATATGCGTTACAAGTCGTCTGCATACGGTAAAGTGTTAAATGACTCGATGATTATAAAAGAAGATATAATTTTCTGTTAGAAAAATACTAGTACTGGGTTTGTTTACCCAGAGATCATGAATAATTAAATTTAATTGCGCGCTAAATGAACTTAGCTGTCGATGCGCCATAAAACAATATACATTCATTCATTCAAGCCGCAATCATAGGTTCAAGAAGCAATGCATACATTTATAAAATTCAACTTTAAAGGTCAAGAACTTGCAATTGTAAATGAATATAAATACCTCGGAATATCGTAAACAATTTAAAAAACAAAGAAAACAATATCTAAAAAAGTATTACTATAATTACCCGAATAACAATTAGCTATGTCTATTATTATGCCCCCTTCGAAGGTGTATTGCTTTGCACAATCCTGTCGGTCGGACGGTTGGTCCGTAGGTCCGTTGGTCCGTCTGTAGACCAAAGCTTGTCTGAGTGATAACTCAACAATGCCTGGACCTATGGTCCTCAAACTTTACATGGAGGTTTGGCCTGACCAGTAGATGAACCCTAGCTATTTTGAGGTCATTGGGTCAAAGGTCAAGGTCACAGTGACCTTTAACACAAAAACTTGTTTTAAGCTTGTCTGAGTGATAACTCAACAATGCAGGGACCTATAGTCCTCAAACTTGACTTGGATGTTGGGCCTGACCAGTAGATGAACCCTATTTATTTTGAGGTCATTGGGTCAAAGGTCAAGGTCACAGTTACCTTGAACACAAAAATCTTTTTAACCTTGTCCAAGTGATAACTTAACAATGCCTGGACCTAGGGTCCTCAAACTTGAATTGGAGGTTGGGCCTGACCAGTAGATGAACCCTATTTATTATAAGGTCATTGTGTCAAAGGTCAAAATCAAAGTGACCTTGAACACAAAAACCTTTTTTAAGCTTGTCCGAGTGATAATTCAACAATGCCTGGTCCTCAAACTTGACTTGGAGCTTGGGCCTGACTAGTAAATGAACCCTACTTATTTTGATGTCATTGGATCAAAAGTCAAGGTCACACCTTGAACACAAAAACTTTTTTAAGCTTGTCCAAGTGATAACTCAACAATGGCTGGACCTATGGTCCTTAAACTGACCAATAGATGAACTCTATTTATTTTGAGGTCATTGGGTCAAGGGTCAAGGTCAGAGTGACCATGAACACAAAAACTTTTTTTAAGCTTGTCCAAGTGATAACTCAACAATGCCTGGACCTGGAGGATACATGTTTATCTGCAAATATCAGTCATCATCACAATGTGATTAAGAACTGTACCTACCATCCTCAAACTTTGAATGAACATTGTTCATAATCTTAAAACTGACTCATAGACATCCAATGTGAAATGACAAATCAGCTGGCATTTCGGTCCATGCGAATTTTACTCAATTGTCCAAATATTCCTGACAACATGGCACTCAGGGGGGGCATAATGTTTGACAAACATCTCTTGTTTAATTCTTACAATACAACTTAAATGCTAAATCTTAGCACATTTTTGTTTCTCTTTATATATATTTCTTTTTAATCAATTGGTTTAAAGAACTCATGAAAACCTTTGTATAACTACTAGGAGAAGGAACAACAACAGCAGGCCAATTGTGAAACATTGGGTAAATCTATCGAAATTGATAATGGGGTTTTCCCCGTCTTTTTTTCCTGCAAGACAGCCAAACGGGCAGAGAGTGAAGATATAGATCAGGCTGTGCATCTTTATGGGAAGCTTTATCACTCCACTGTCTACACACATACATCAGATGTAGTGGACATCATATTTTCCTTCCAATGTATCCCTCTCTCGCTCTCGCTTCTCTCTCTCTCTTAGTCTCTCTCTCTCTCTCTCTCTCTCTCTCTCTCTCTCTCTCTCTCTCTCTCTCTCTCTCTCTCTCTCTCTCTCTCTCTCTCTCTCTTAGTCTCTCTCTCTCTCTCTCTCTCTCTCTCTCTCTCTCTCTCTCTCTCTCTCTCTCTCTCTCTTAGTCTCTCTCTCTCTCTCTTAGTCTCTCTCTCTTCTCTCTCTCTCTCTCTCTCTCTCTCTCTCTCTCTCTCTCTCTCTCTCTCTCTCTCTCTCTCTCTCTCTCTCTCTCTGGTTCTCTCATTCTCTCTTTTTTTTCTGTCTCTACCTTTCTGTTCCTCCTTGTGTGTATGTATCTCTGTCTCCCCCCTCTATCTGTCTCTGTCTCTGGCTTTATCTCTCTCTCTGTCTCTCTCTCTCTCTCTCTCTCTCTCTCTCTCTCTCTCTCTCTCTCTGTATTTCTCTTTTTCTTTCTGTCTATCCCTTGTGTATGTATGTCTCTCATTCTCATTATTAGCTCCACTGGTTGAAAGTCAGTGGAGCTTATGTCATGGCGAATTGTCCGTCGTGCGTGTGCCTGTGCGTGCGTTTACTTTTCCCTTTAAACGACTTCTTTTCCCTAACCACTTGGTCAATTTGGTTGAAACTTCATAGGAAGCATCCTCTCAATGTCCACTCTTAAATTCCTTAAATTTGCCATATATAGCTATAGTGAAAACTTAAAAAATCTTCCACTCCGAAAGTGTTCAGCTGATTTTCAAATAATTTTGTAGAAATGTTCCTTGGGTGACCCTCTATCAGATTCCTTCAAGCCATGTTGATTGGTTAAAAAACATGGCCGCCAGAGGGCTGGGCTATTTTGCCTTATATGGCTAAAGAGAAAACTTAAAAAATCTTCTCCAAAAGTGTCAGTCCGATTTTTAAATAATTTTGTAGAAATGTTCCTTGGGTGCCCCTTTATTAGATTCCTTCAAGAAATGTTGATTGGTTGAAAAACATGGCCGCCAAGGGGCGGGGCTATTTTGCCTTATATAGCTATAGTGAAAACTTAAAAAATCTTCCACTCCGAAAGTGTTCAGCTGATTTTCAAATAATTTTGTAGAAATGTTCCTTGGGTGACCTTCTATCAGATTCCTTCAAGCCATGTTGATTGGTTAAAAAACATGGCCGCCAGAGGGCTGGGCTATTTTGCCTTATATGGCTAAAGAGAAAACTTAAAAAATCTTCTCCAAAAGTGTCAGGCCGATTTTTAAATAATTTTGTAGAAATGTTCCTTGGGTGCCCCTTTATTAGATTCCTTCAAGAAATGTTGATTGGTTGAAAAAAGCTGGCCGCCAGGGGGCAGGGCTATTTTGCCTTATATAGCTATAGTGAAAAATAAAAAATCTTCTTCTTCGAAAGTGTTCAGTCGATTTTCAAATAATTTTGTAGAAATGTTCATTGGGTGAACCTCTATCAGATTCCTTCAAGCCATGTTGATTGGTTGAAAAACATGGCCGCCAGAGGGCGGGGATATTTTGCCTTATATGGCTGTAGTGAAAACTTAAAAAATCTTCTTCTCCGAAAGTGTCAGGCCGATTTTCAAATAATTTTGTAGAAATGTTCTTTGGATGACCAACTTTCAGATTCCTTCAAGCCATGTTGATTGGTAAAAAAACATGGCCGCCAGTGGGCATGGCTATTTTGTATTATATGGCTATAGTGAAAACTTAAAAAATCTTCTCCTCCAAAAGTGTCTGGCCGATTTTCAAATAATTTTGTAGAAATGTTCCTAGGGTGACCCTCTATCAGATTCCTTCAAGCCAAGTTGATTGGTCGGAAACTATGGCTGCCAGGGGACGGGGCTTATATAGCTAAAGTGAAAAAAAAAATCAGGTGAGCGATTCCAGGGCCATCATGGCCCTCTTGTTTTACATAGAACTTCTGGTTAAAGTTTTGCATGTAAGATACTTGCATGAATATATCTCCGTAACCACTAATAATATTGACTTGAAACTTCATTCATGTCTTCAGGGGTGTCAGACAGTCAAGTTAGATAACTGTTGTATGAATATAGTACAAATTATGGCCTTGTTTGACTTTTAAAATTTGGTTCTAGTTTTGCATGCATGGCACGATAATGCACACATCTCAGTAACCACTCAAGAGATTGATTTAAAGCTTCAATAAAGTCTTAAAAGGTATCAAACAATCCGATTAGGTAATTCCTGACTGAATTTATTATAAATTATGGCCCTTTATGAAGTTACAATTTTGGGTTCAAGTTTTGCATGCTAGGCCTTTTCTCACAAACAGCAGATGTTATTCAAACAAGACTTATCAAACTTGATTTATAGTTCTATACTATCAAGCCACTATCTCAGTTACAACTGTTGTCTAAGTATCCAATGGCCAAATAGTCAAATCAATTCTTAGCTTGAACAAGTTGATTTATTGTTGATTGATTGATTGATTGATTGATTGATTGATTGGGGTTTAAACGCCGTTTTTAACAATTTCTCAGTTAAATCACGGCAGCCAGTTCACCTACTCATGCATTTCCTGGTTTTCTCACACCACTTTTCCACACAACAATCTTCCCAAGCAACGGGCTACTTTTCCACATAGACTTAGCCCATTGGTGGAAGACGAATGATGCGTGTCGCATTGACTTTTGTCAATCCTTGGAAAGAAAGTTGGCCGAGCCGGGAAATTAATTGTTGAAGTTCGTTCAGATTTGAGAGATGTTACCAGCTTAGTGTTCTGCATGATCAGTCTTTAACTTTTCAATTGAATATTGCTTTAATTTGCTTATAACAGATTATGGCATATGCAATCAAAAAACCACTATCAACAGTGTATCAGTATATTAACTGCAGTAAACATTTTTCTTTTGTAAAAATAAATTTAAAAATAAGGTATTATTTATCCTTTTTCATTTACAGAGACCCTTTATGACGCCTATGCAGCAGACGACTTTTGAAAACATTGTGGCAAAAAGAGAAATTGCTTAAAATGAGCAATTTATTCTTTTGCCAACATGTTTTCATCTTTATTCAATAATTGTTCTTTCATTTATAGAGACTTTCCATAGTTTTGATTTGCTGTATGTTGACAAAGGGTTAACTTTCATGTCGTTTTCTTCTACTATGAACATTGTCATGAAATAAAATGATTGCCTAAATTTATGTTATTGTATGTTGTATAATTATGAAGTTTTAGCTCGACCATTTGAAGAATATGAGAGCCATACTACTCACCCTGGCGTCAGCGTCACACCTTGGTTAAGCTTTTGCATGCAAGTACTTACATACTACACATATTGCATTGAAACATTCTATAATGCTTCACTACTATGTAGATTATCAAGATAACTTTATCTTGCATATTATGCAAGTTAAGGCCCGTTTTTAACTTAGTAATTCTGGTTAATTGTTTGCAGGCAACTCTGAACTAAATTAAAGAGTCCATGTCTCAGTATTTACGTGATGCATTTGAAATGTTATACAACCCTACCCAACTATCATATATCAAACCAATGTAGATTATTAAGTTAGATAACTCTGTCCTGCATTTTATGCAAGTTATGGTCTATTTTTAACTAAGAAATTCTGGTTAATGTTTTGTCAATAGTTTTTCACAGATGTTGTTCCTACGATGATTCTCTATCAAAATTGTTTAACATTGCCGCCCAATAGAAGGGGTCGTTTTCCTTATATGTATATATATATTAACCTGATTTCACAAATATTCCTGGGGTGATTCTTTACCAAGATTGTTGAAACTATTCAGATTCATTAAAAAAAACTAGACCGTCATTTTACATGATTGCTTTCCTTATATGTTTATATAGAGAAAATAATTTTGCACAAATGATCCTTGAGTGGCATTCTCTTAAAAAGTTTTCCTTATATGTATATATATAGTAAAAACTTTAAAAGAATCTTCTTTTACAAAATTGCCGACTCAATTAGAAAATACTTGGTCACAAATGTTCCTTGGGTGATTTCTATCAAGATTGTTAAAATAATCTGATCGTTGAAAAAATGGCCACCAATAAGCAGGTAATGTTTTCCTTATACATATATGTACGTATAGAAAATAATTTAGCACAAATGTTCCTGGGGTGGCCGTCTAGCAAAAGTATTGAAATTATTCTGGTCTGTTGAGAAGCATGCACACATGTCTGCTGGGTTGTCGTTTACCGATTTCTTTTTTAAAATATATCAAATTATTGGGGGAAAAAACCTGGCCACCAAGGGGCAGTGCTTGTTTTCCTTATATATAAAGTAAAAACTTGAAAAATTGGCAAGATTTAAAAATAATGTAACACAAAATTTCATCCTCGTCCATCCTTATAACCAGCTAAACCAAAGAGCTTTTGATAGGCTAGTGTCATTGGTAAATATTTGTCAAAGGTGACATTTGTGATCTGATATAGTCTCCTTGCTGTCAGAAATACCAGTGATATTGAATTTTACCAAAAATTCCCATGTACAATAAATACTGAGTGACACAATGCTAAAGATTACTGCTGACTTATCAATAAATCGTGTGAAATAATAATTTTGAAAATATTCCTATGATTTATTGACAAGTCAGCAGAAATCTTTAGCAATGTGTCGCTCAGTATTTATATCATTAATATCAATCATGTCTACCATTTATGTGTTCAATCAAAAATGTCATATTTTTTAAATTTATGCAACTGTGTTGTTCCCTTCCCATAAACTGCTACAAACTCCTAACACTCAGACCAATGGTACCGTCCCACAGCACTTTGAGTGCTTTAATTCTTATAATTGTGTATGTATATGGAAACTTTGCAACTGTCTCATCTCATTATTATTCTACGCTTTTTCGAAGAAAAAAGGGGGGTTATTAATTTGGGTTTGTCCGTCTGTCTGTCTGTCACACTTCGTATCCGTGCAATAACTGCCACAAATGTTAACCATTCTTTTTTCAAACTTGGTAACAAGGTTAAATGCCTTAAGGGCTAGGCCAAGTTCGATCGTCACTTTCGGCGGACTTTATTCGGTGGAGTTGTGGCCCCTTAATTAACAAAAAATGTCCTTTGTTGCTGTTTCCATGCAATAACTGCCACAAATGTAAACCTTTTTTTATTAAACTTGATAACAAGGTTAAATGCCTTAAGGGCTAGGCCAAGTTCGATCGTCACTTTCGGTGGAGTTATGGCCCCTTAATTAACAAAAAATGTCCTTTGTTGCTGTTTCCGTGCAATAACTCCCACAAGTGTGAACCTTTTTTTTCAAACTTGGTAACAAGGTTAAATGCCTTAAGGGCTAGGCCAAGTTCGATCGTCACTTTCGGAGGACTTTATTTGGTGGAGTTCTGGCCCCTTATTTAACAAAAAATGTCGTTTCTAGCTGTTTCCATGCAATAACTGCCACAAATGTGAACCTTTTTTTTTTCAAACTTGGTAACAAGGTTAAATGCCTTAAGGGCTAGGCCAAGTTCGATCCTCACTTTAGGCGGACTTTATTCGGTGGAGTTATGGCCCCTTAATTAACAAAAAAAGTCGTTTTTTGCTGTTTCCACCAAATGTGAACCGTTTTTTTTCAAGCTTGGTAACAACGTTAAATGGCTTAAGGGCTAGGCCATGTTCGATCGTCGCTTTCGGAGGACTTTATTCAGTGGAGTTATGGCCCCTTGATTAACACAAAATGTCGTTTGTTGCTGTTTCCTTGCAATTACTGCCACAAATGTGGACCGTTTTTTTTCAAACTTTGTAACAAGGTTAAATGCCTTGACAGCTAGGCCAAGTTCGATCGTCACTTTCGGCGGACTTTATTCCTACAATATCTCCTGCAAGCGGGGGATATAAATTTCATGAATTTGCTTGTTTGTTTTATCAACATTAAGAATATATGCGCTGCAATAGTTGTTCAATGATCCATTCATTGACACTAATGTTGACTATTTCTAACCCTTTCCTTCATACTAAAAATTTGCCACAAATGGAAACTAGTAAAATTATTGAAAAACTCTTTATTTTTGAACAAAAAATGTCGTTTCTAGCCGTTTCCATGCAATAACTGCCACAAATGTGAACCTTTTTTTTTCAAACTTGGTAACAAGGTTAAATGCCTTAAGGGCTAGGCCAAGTTTGATCCTCACTAACAAGTTCTTGTTACGTTTGTGTGTGAAAATCCCAAAGGCTCAGGAATCCGCTGTGGTTAGCGTCGGGGATTTCGAAACCGGGTGTCCCGGGTTCGATCCCCAGTCGCGGCACTACGGTCATGGTGGAGTGCCCATGGGCAAGGCACATTTTCTAGCCTAGTACTGGTTTGTTTACCCAGGGATCATGAATAATTAAATTTAATTGCGCGCTAAATGACCTTAGTTGTCGATGCGTCATAAAACAATATACATTCATTCCCAAAGGCAGAGCCCGCTCATTACTGGATTTGAACTTGGTATCTTTGGTACGAGAGACCAAAGCTGTACAACTTCACCACTGTTTTCCACATATGAATGTGTGGGAAAGGGTATAAAGTACTTTGATTCTATTTCTTTTCTTATCTGTTTAGATGGCAGTGATAGAACGACTGAGGCAACTACATCTG
The DNA here is from genome assembly GCA_031761405.1 of Serripes groenlandicus. NCBI lineage: Eukaryota > Metazoa > Mollusca > Bivalvia > Cardiida > Cardiidae > Serripes > Serripes groenlandicus. The sequence continues at coordinate 184,193,137 of JASEVX010000001.1, read as the reverse complement.
TAGCATAACCTGTGGTTACTACGACAACAGAGGTCAAGGACAAACGTTTTGGAAGTAAAGATAGACTTGAAGGTTTGATGATATTTTTATTTTTAGCTCATTAACTCTATCCAACATGTAGGTGCATTTTAAACTGTGAGCAGAAGATGACTTACAATCATTGTAGCAAAAAGATGAAATTGCTCAGAATGAGAAAATTCGCCTTTATTGCCTCGATGTTTGCCCTCTATTCCAAAATATCATATCATCCATTTCAGAGATTTTATATATTTTTGCCATGACTTATACAAATAATTTGTTATTGATTTCGTTTCAACAAAGCAGTTCCAATGAACCTCCACAGTAAATTTGTGGCATTCTCCTATCTTTAACCCTTTCCCTCATATAGATGCTTTTTGACGCCTCTGCAGCAGACAGCTTTTTGAAATAATAGTGACAAAAGAAGAAATTGCTCAAAACAAGCAATTTCTCCTTTGCCACAATGTTTTCCACTTTCAGTCATAGGTTATCCATTCAATTATAGAGATTTTCTTTTTTTTTACAAAATATGTTCAAATTCGTCTGCTGCAGAATTGTCATTTGAGGTAAAAGTTATTAAGACTTCCTGGTCAGGTGAGCTATTGTAATCAATCTTCATCTGTCCATCCTATGTCGTACATCGCTCGATTTCTGTAAAACTCTTTCACTCTGAGACTGCCTTTGCACTAGCAAATTAAAGTTGGCCCAATTTTAAAATTATATTGCACAAATTGGGTGTAACTACCAAGATTGTTCAAATTATTCCACTCCATTGAAAAACATTACTGCCAAGGGTCGAAGCTTGTTTTCCTTATATGTTTATAGTTAAGACTAATTTAGGGGGAGGGGAAACAGGCGATTAGGACAAGGTTAAATTTATTAGGATTAAGCACTTCTCTTCAATTGGAGTTACAAAATCCGTACATTAAAGATAACAGAGAACAGTTGAATAAACAAGCAGTAAGTTATTTTGAGCCAGAATATAGTTAACAAATCACAAAGAGTTTACCTAACAAACTTTGCATTCAAAGAACTGAAAAGAAAAATGTCAATTTCTTTGTAAAATTAACCATTTTCCACATGCAGACCGCTTTTGAAAACATTTTGGCGAAAGAACAGATTGCTCTTGATGAGCACTTTCTCTTTTTACTACAATATTTGGAACTCTTATTGAATAGTTATGCATGCATAATTAAATATTAAGAGAATTTCCATAAACATTTTCTTAGTTGTATTCTGAAAAAGAATGTGGGACAGGGTTAATATTAAATGTTTTCTGTGCGGCATTATGCATTTTATTGGCCGGATTGCTCAAGCAATTCCGGTCTATAGATTGGCGATGTCCGTCTGTCCGTCTGTCTGTCTGTCTGTCCGTCAACATTTTGGTTAAAGTTTCAGGTTAGGCAAAATGGTTAAAGTTTCTGGTTAAGCAAAATCTCAGACATGGAAAGAGCTACAAACTTGAAAATTGGTCTGTGTGTAGCCACTAACATGTACTTTTGACTTCCATGATAACTCTTCACCTTCACCTTGCTATTGCCCGTCTGTCTGTCTGTCTGTCTGTCCGTCAACATTTTGGTTAAAGTTTCTGGTTGAAGCAAAATCTCGGACATGGAAAGAGCTACAAACTTGAAAATTGGTCTGTGTGTAGCCACTAACATGTTCTTTTGATTTCCATGATAACTCTTCACCTTGCTATTGCCCGTCTGTCTGTCTGTCTGTCCGTCAACATTTTGGTTAAAGTTTCTGGTTAAGCAAAATCTCGGACATGGAAAGAGCTACAAACTTGAAAATTGGTCTGTGTGTAGCCACTAACATGTTCTTTTGACTTCCATGATAACTCTTCACCTTCACCTTGCTATTGCCCGTCTGTCTGTCTGTCTGTCTGTCCGTCAACATTTTGGTTAAAGTTTCTGGTTGAAGCAAAATCTCGGACATGGAAAGAGCTACAAACTTGAAAATTGGTCTGTGTGTAGCCACTAACATGTTCTTTTGATTTCCATGATAACTCTTCACCTTGCTATTGCCCGTCTGTCTGTCTGTCTGTCCGTCAACATTTTGGTTAAAGTTTTTGGTTGAAGCAAAATCTCGGACATGGAAAGAGCTACAAACTTGAAAATTGGTCTGTGTGTAGCCACTAACATGTTCTTTTGATTTCCATGATAACTCTTGACCTTCATGTTGCTATTGCCCGTCTGTCTGTCTGTCTGTCTGTCTTCTGTCTGTCTGTCTGTCTGTCTGTCTGTCTGTCTGTCTGTCTGTCTGTCTGTCCGTCAACATTTTGGTTAAAGTTACATCACAGCAACTTGCGTTTTAATTTGCTTTCTACAGTTTTATAGTTATATCACGGCAACTTGCGTTTTAATTTGCTTTCAACAGTTTTATAGTTATATCACGGCAACTCGCATTTTAATTGGCTTTCAACAGTTTTATAGTTATATCAACTTGTGTTTTAATTTGCTTTCAACAGTTTTATAGTTTTATCATGGCAATTTGCATTTTTATTTGCTTTCAACAGTTTTATAGTTATATCATGGCAACTTTCGTTTTAATTTGATTTCAACAGTTTTATAGTTATATCACGACAACTTGCGTATTAATTTGCTTTCAACAGTTTTATAGTTATATCACTGCAAATTGCGTTTTAATTTGCTTTCAACAGTTATATAGTTATATCACAGCAAATTGCATTTTACTCCCCTTTCAACAGTTTAACAGTTATATCAAGGCAACTTGCGTTTTAATTTGCTTTCAACAGTTTTATAGTTATATCAACTTGTGTTTTAATTTACTTTCAAAAGTTTTAAAGTTTTATCATGGCAACTTGCGTTTTTATTTGCTTTCAAAAGTTTTATAGTTATATCATGGCAACTTTCGTTTTAATTTGATTTCAACAGTTTTATAGTTATATCACGACAACTTGCGTATTAATTTGCTTTCAACAGTTTTATAGTGATATCACTGCAAATTGCGTTTTAATTTGCTTTCAACAGTTATATAGTTATATCACAGCAAATTGCGTTTTACTCTGCTTTCAACAGTTTTATAGTTATATCACATCAACTTGCGTTTTAATTTGCTTTCAATATTTTAATAGTTATATCACAGCAAATTGTGTTTTAATTTGCTTTCAACAGTTTTTGGCTGGATTGCTCTAGCAATTACGGTCTATAGATTGGCGATGTCTGTCTGTCCGTCAACATTTTGGTTAAGTTTCAGGTTGAGGCAAAATCGGTTAAAGTTTCAGGTTGAGGCAATCTCAGCACTGGAAAGGGTTACAAACTTGAAACTTTGCCTGAAGGTAACCAGTAACAAGTTCTATTGATTTCTATGGTTACTTTGACCTTGACCTTGGTTTGTCGATTTTCAAGGTCAAATTGCCGACAATCCGGCCTTACCGTCTTCAGCGGTTTCTTGTTAAACCATTACTTGACCCTTTAACTCTATGTTGTGGTAGCTCAAAAGAATCGTTTTGATAAGGCAACTATTTCAAGTATCCACATCATAGGGTTTGTGATTCTCACCAAGCATATGAAGAATCAGCACTAAGTCTATTTATTTAATTTCAGACCAATAATAAACCAAAAAACATGACAGTATAGTTGCGTTTTGTCATAACTGTACTACAATGGCTTCCTTGATGCTTCCGCAACTAAATATCAATTAAAGATTAAAGATCTGGCGATTCGGGTCTATATGATGATTTGTATCAGTTGTATAACCATTTAGGTTGTAGAAAGAGATGACCTTTCATTAAACAACTTGACATTTCAGTTCTGCAAATAGCTTGTGATATATCTGCAGCACATGGCATTGAAAGCTTTCAGAGAAAAAGGAAAAATGCAGAGCCTTTCCAGTATCACGAAGTGCAAGGTGAGCTTTTGTGATCACCCGGCGTCGTAGTCGTCGACAGTGTCTGTTAACAATTTCCTACAAATAACTTTACAGGAATGGCCCTTAAGTGGTCCTCTTTCAAAGTTGTTCAAAGAATTTAATTCCACGTAGAACTTTGGTTGCTGCATCATCAGAAAAGGGGAAAATTGCCAAATCTTAAAAAATCTTCTTGTCCAAAAGTACTGGCCCGATTTGAAAATTATTTTGCACAAATGTTCCTTGGGGTACCCTCTACCAAGATTGTTCAAATATTTCCGTTCGTTGAAAAACATGGATGCCAGGGGGCGGAGCTTGTTTTCCTTATATGTGCATTGTTAAAACTTTAAAAATCTTCTTGTCCAAAAGTATTGGCCCGATTTAAAAATTATTTTGCACAAATGTTCCTTGGGGCACCCTTTACCAAGATTGTTCAAATATTTCCGATCCGTTGAAAAACATGGCCTCCAGGGGGCGGAGCTTGTTTTCCTTATATGTGCATTGTTAAAACTTTAAAAATCTTCTTGTCCAAAAGTACTGGCCCGATTTAAAAATTATTTTGCACAAATGTTCCTTGGGGTACCCTTTACCAAGATTGTTCAAATATTTCCAATCAGTTGAAAAACATGGCCGCAAGGGGGCGGAGCTTGTTTTCCTTTTATGTGCATTGTTAAAACTTTAAAAATCTTCTTGTCCAAAAGTATTGGTCCGATTTGAAAATTATTTTGCACAAATGTTCCTTGGGGCACCCTTTACCAAGAGTGTTCAAATATTTCCGATCCGTTGAAAAACATGGCTGCCAGGAGGCGGAGCTTGTTTTCCTTATATGTGCATTGTTAAAACTTTAAAAATCTTCTTGTCTAAAAGTATTGGCTCGATTTTAAGATAATTTTGCACAAATGTTCCTTTGGGGACCTTCTACCAAGATTGTTCAAATTAATCCGATCCATTGAAAAACATGGCCGCCAGGGGCGGGGCTTGTTTTAAGCTCACCTGAGCTTTGCTCAAGGTGAGTTATTGTGATCGCCTTTTGTCCGGCGTCCGTCGTGCGTCAACTTCTTCTCCTCAGTAACCAGTGGGTCAATTTGGATGAAACTTCACAGAAAGCATCCTCTCAATGACCTCACCAGGATTCCTTCAAATTTTTGGGATCCATGCAAAATTCTGGTTTCCATGGCAACGAAACGAAAAAAACTTCAAAATTCTTCTTCTCCCAAACTGCTTGGCAGATTTTCGAATAATTTTGTAGAAATGTTCCTTGGATGACCCTCTATCAGATTCCTTCAAGCCGTGTTGATTGGTCGAAAAACATGGCCGCCAGGGGGGGCGGGGCTATTTTGCCTTATATGGCTATAGTGAAAACTTAAAAAATCTTCTCCTCCGAAAGTGTAAGGCCGATTTTCAAATAATTTTGTAGAAATGTTCCTTGGATGACCCTCTATCAGATTCCTTCAAGCCATGTTGATTGGTTGAAAAACATGGCCGCCAGGGGGGGCGGGCTATTTTGCTTTATATGGCTATAGTGCAAACTTAAAAAATCTTCTCCACCAGAAGTGTCAGGCCGATTTTCAAATAATTTTGTAGAAATGTTCCTTGGGTGATCCTCTATTAGATTCCTTCAAGCCATGTTGATTGGTGGTTAAAAAACATGGCCGCCAGGGGGCGGGGCTATTTTGCCTTTTATGGCTATAGTGAAAACTTAAAAAATCTTCTCCTCCATAAGTGTAAGGCCGATTTTCAAATAATTTTGTAGAAATGTTCCTTGGGTGTCCCTCTTTCAGATTCCTTCAAGCAATGTTGATTGGTCGAAAAACATGGCCGCCAGGGGGCGGGGGCTATTTTGCCTTATATGGCCAAAGTGAAAACTTAAAAAATCTTCAACATCTTCTCCTCAGTAACCAGTGGGTCAATTTGGATGAAACTTCACAGAAAGCATCCTCTCAATGACCTCACCAGAATTCCTTCAAATTTTTGGGATCCATGCAGAATTCTGGTTTCCATGGCAACGAAACGAAAAAAACTTCAAAATTCTTCATCTCCCAAACTGCTTGGCAGATTTTCAAATAATTTTGTAGAAATGTTCCTTGGATGACCCTCTACCAGATTCCTTCAAGCCATGTTGATTGGTCGAAAAACACGGCCGCCAGGGGGGGGCGGGGCTATTTTGCCTTATATGGCTATAGTGCAAACTTAAAAAATCTTCTCCTCCAAAAGTGTCAGCCCGATTTTCAAATAATTTTGTAGAAATGTTCCTTGGATAACCAACTTTCAGATTCCTTCAAGCCATGTTGATTGGTCAAAAAACATGGCCGCCAGTGGGCAGGGCTATTTTGCATTATATGGCTATAGTGAAAACTTAAAAAATCTTCTCCTCCAAAAGTATCTGGCCGATTTTCAAATAATTTTGTAGAAATGTTCCTAGGGTGACCTTCTATCAGATTCCTTCAAGCCAAGTTGATTGGTCGGAAACTATGGCTGCCAGGGGGCGGGGCTTATATAGCTAAAGTGAAAAAAAAAAAAATCAGGTGAGCGATTCAAGGGCCATCATGGCCCTCTTGTCTTAATATGTGCATTGTAATATCTTTAAAAATCTTCTTGTCCAAAAGCACCTGCCTGATTTAAAAATTATTTGACACAAATGTTCCTTGGGTGACTTTCTACCAAGGATGTTCAAATAAACCCGATCCGTGAAAAACATGGCCACCAGGGAGGGTTGCTTGTTTTCCTTATATGTATAGAGTATAAAACTTTGAAAACTATTGAAGTTCTAAATCAGGTGAGCGATATAGGGCCATCATGGCCCTCTTGTTATCTCACCTGTGCACACATTGCTCAAGGTGAGCTATTATGATCACATTTTGTCCGTCGACAACAAGTGTCTTGTTAAGATTTACAGTCTACATTTTGCATCCTATCTTCATGAAAGTTGATCAAAACATTCATCTCCATCAACTCTTTGATAGTTCGAAACTGGGCAATATGAGGTCAAAAAATAGGTCACTAGATCAAATTAAAAAGGGAAATCTTGTTAACACTGGAGGCTACATTTTTAACTTGAGCATGTTGAAACTTTATCAGAATGTTTGTCTTGATGATATGTAGGTCAAGTTTAAAACATGGGTCATGTCGGATCAAAAGGTAGGTCACTAGGTCAAATTGAAGGAACATGTTTGCTTCAGCAGTTTGAAATTTTGTCAGAATGATATCTAGGACAATTTTGAATATGGGTCGTATTGACTCAGAAACTAAGTCAATGTGCCAAATTGAAGGAAAATCTTGTTAACACTGTAGAAGGCGCATTCTTTGCTTCAGCAGCTTACAATTTGGTCAGAATGTTTATCTTAATGATATCTAGGCCAGGATTGTATATGGATTATGCCGGGTCAAAAACTAAATTAGGCCAAATTGAAGGAAAATCAGAAGCTTGAAAATTTTTTAGAATGTTTGTCTGGATGATATCTAGGTCAAGTTCAAAACTGGTTATTATTGGATCAGAAACTAGGTATAGGTATAGGTAACTAGGCCAAATTGAAGGGATTTTTTTATCTTGTTTACACTGGATGCTGCATTTTTAACTTGAGCATGTTGAAACTTTATCAGAATGGTTGTCTTGATGATATGTAGGTCAAGTTTGAACATGAGTCATGTTGGGTTAAAAATTAAGATCACTAGGTTAAATTGAAGGAAAATCTTGATCGCGCTGGTCAGATAAATGTCAATGGAAAATTATGCATAAATAAAGCGCCTAGATGATGTCGATTCAAATGTTTGGAAATAAACTTATCTGTGCATCCCTGTGGGCGCAATGGTTGCCAAGTCGAAGTCCAGCTTATTTTCCATAAGCCCGGTTTTCCAAAAATCTATTTTTAACTCTGAATGACTGGTTTACGCTTTATCGTTAAACTTATCGGTAATGTACACAAAATTAAACTACACCACTAATAAACTACAACACTAAACCCATCTATGAAACAGTAGTGTTCTACTTACTTTATTTGTATCACAATGTATTTCCTGTACAAAAATAGTTTGTATGCAGTCTGTATTCCTATACCTGCAACATTTATCAACATGTCTCGACAAAGTAAACTGACAATATTTATGTTGTCTGCTCAACAGAGCAGTTCTACGCTCAAGAGATCGGACAGTGATTTAGAGTCCGATGAACCGTCAAAGACAAAACGTTGTTGATTATTCAATGGTAAATGATCATTTTCCTGGCTTGAATTTAACGATGGTGAGATGTATTGCAATCCATGCATGTCAACAATAAAATGCAGCCCCTTCACCGAAGGCTGTACAAACTATCGCCTATCATTCTTAGAGCGCCATGAAAAGTCCAAGAATCACATTAAACTGTTTTTAGCTCACCTATGCACGAAGTGCAAGGTGAGCTATTGTGATCACATTTTGTCCGGCGTCCGTCCGTCGTGCGTCGTCAACATTTCAGCTTGTTAACACTCTACAGGCTACATTTTGCATCCAATCTTCATGAAAGTGTATCAGAACATTCATCTCCATCAAATCTTGGACAAGTTCGAAACTGGGCCATATGAGGTCAAAAACGAGGTCACTAGGTCAAATTGAAGCGAAATCTTGTTAACACTCTGGAGGCCACATTTTCAACTTGAGCATGTTGAAACTTTATCAGAATGTTTGTCTTGATGATATGTAGGTCAAGTTCGAACATGGGTCATGTCGGGTCAAAAAATAGGTCACTAGGTCAAATTGAAGGAAAATCTTGTTAACACTCTAGAGGCCGCAATTTTTGCTTCAGCAGTTTGAAATTTTGTCAGAATGTTTGTCTTAAAAATATCTAGGTCAAGTTCGAATATGGGTCATATCGGGTCAGAAACTAGGTCACTAGGCCAAATTGAAGGGTAATCTTGTTAACACTGTAGAGGCCACATTTTCAACTTGAGCATGTTGAAATATTGTCAGAATGTTTGTCTTAAAGATATCTAGGTCAAGTTTAAATATGGGTCATATTGGGTCAGAAACTAGGTCACTAGGCCAAATTGAAGGAAAATCTTGTTAACTCTGTAGAAGCCGCATGTTTTGCTTCAGCAGCTTGAAATTTGGTCAGAATGTTGAGCTAAATGATATCTAGATCAAGTTCGAATATGGGTCATGCAGGGTCAAAAACTAGGTCACTAGGCCAAATTGAAGGAAAATCTTGTTAACACTTTGGATGCCGCATTTTTTGCTTAAGCAGCTTGAAATTTGGTCAGACTGTTTGTCTAAATGATATCTAGGCCAAGTTCGAATATGCCGGGTTAAAAACTAGGTCACTAGGCAAAATTGAAGGGTAATCTTGTTAACACTCTGGATACTGCATTTTTAACTTTAGCATGATGAAACTTTATCAGAATGTTTTTCTTGATGATATGTAAGTCAAGTTCGATCAAGGGTCATGTTGGGTCAAAAAATAGGTCACTAGGTCAAATTGAAGGAAAATCTTGTTAACACTCTAGAGGCCGCAATTTTTGCTTCAGCAGTTTGAAATTTTGTCAGAATGTTTGTCTTAAAGATATCTAGGTAGTTCGAATATGGGTCATATTGGGTCAGAAACTAGGTCACTAGGCTAAATTGAAGGAACATCTTGTTAACTCTGTAGAAGACGCATTTTTTGCTACAGCAGCTTGACATTTTATGAGAATGTTTATCTAAATGATATCTAAGCCAAGTTCGAATATGGATCATGTGGGGTCAAAAACTAGGTCACTAGGCCAAATTGAAGGAAAATCTTGTTAACACTTTGGATGCCACATTTTTTGCTTCAGCAGCTTGAAATTTGGTCAGAATGTTTGTCTGAATTATATCTAGGTCAAGTTCGAATATGGGTCATATTGGGTCAGAAACTAGGTCACTAGGCCAAATTGAAGGAACATCTTGTTAACTCTGTAGAAGACACATTTTTTGCTGCAGCAGCTTGACATTTTATGAGAATGTTTATCTAAATGATATCTAAGCCAAGATCGAATATGGATCATGTAGGGTCAGAAACAAGGTCAATAAAGGAAAATATTGTTCAAATTCCGGAGGCCGCATTTTTACTTTGAGCAAGTTGAAAATTTGTCAGAATGTTGTCTTGATAATATCTAGTCCATGTTGGAATATGGGTCATATCAGGTAAAAAAATATAGATCACTAGGCCAAATGAAGGAAAATCTTGTTAACACTGTGGAGGTTGCATTCAGAATAATTGTCCTGATGTATTTTGCATTATAGTACATTGTATAATTAAGGTGAGCGATCCAGGGCCATCATGGCCCTCTTGTTTATTAGCTCACCTATGCACAAAGTGCAAGGTGAGCTTTTGTGATCGCCCACCGTCCGTCGTTCGTCGTCGTCCGTCCGTTCACATTTTTCTACAAACGACTTCTCCTCCTAAACCAATTAACCAAATTCAAAATAATTTTACAGGAATGTTTCTTGGGTGGATCTTTTTCAAACTTGTTCAAAGAATTCTATTCCATGCAGAACTTTGGCTGCCACGGCAACAAAAAAGGGGAAATTAACCAAAACTTAAAAAATCTTCTTGTCTGAAAGTAGAAGGCCCATGATGCCTTTGATATTTGGTATGTAGCATCATCTAGTGAACCTCTACCAATATTGTTCAAATTATAGCCCTGGGGTCAAAAATGACCCCTCCCCGTGGGTCACTTGTTAAACATAGACTCATATAGGGGAAAAACATTAAAAATCTTCTTGTCTAAAAGTAGCAGGCCCATGCCTTTGATATTTGGTATGTAGCATCATCTAGTGAAACTCTACTAAGATTGTTCAAATTATAGCCCTGGGGTCAAAAATGACCCCTCCCCGGGTTCACTTGTTTAACATAGACTCATATAGGGGAAAAACTTTAAAAATCTTGTCTAAAAGTAGAAGGCCCATGCCTTTGATATTCGGTATGTAACATCATCTAGTGAACCTCTATTAAGTTTGTTAAATTATAGCCCTGGGGTCAAAAATGACCCCTCCCCGGGGGTCACTTGTTTTACATAGACCCATATAGGGGAAAAACTTTAAAATCTTCTTGTCCAAAAGTAGAGGGCCCATGCATTTGATATTGGGTATGTAGCATCATCTAGTGAATCTCTACCAAGATTGTTCAAATTATAGCCCTGGGGTCAAAAATGACTCCTCCCCGGGGGTCACTTGTTTAACATAGACTCATATAGGGGAAAAACTTTAAAAATCTTCTTGTCTAAAAGTAGAAGCCCCATGCCTTTGATATTCGGTATGTAGCATCATCTAGTGAACCTCTATTAAGATTGTTCAAATTATAACCCTGGGGTCAAAAATGACCCCTCCCCAGGGGTCATTTGTTTTACATAGACTCATATAGGGGAAATACTTTAAAAATCTTCTTGTCCAAAAGTAGAGGGCCCATGCATTTGATATTGTGTATGTAGCATCATCTAGTGGTCCTCTACCAACTATGTTCCAATTATAGCCATGGGATAAAAAAATGACCCCTCCCCGGGGGTCACTTGCTTTACTTAGATAGGGAAAAAACTTTAAAAATCTTCTTGTCTAAAAGATATTTAGTATGTAGCATCACCTAGTGGACCTCTACCAATATTGTTCAAATTATAGCCCTGGGGTCAAAAATTACCCCTCCCCGGGGGTCACTTGTTTTTCATAGACTCATATAGGGGAAAGAACACTGAAAACTTTTTAAGTTTGATAAATCAGGTGAGCGATATAGGACCATCATGGTCCTCTTGTTTACTTAGAAACTATGGTTAAAGGTTTGTGTGCAACTAAATTAAGAGTCCATATCTTAATAACTACTTGATGCATTCCATTGAAACGTTATACAACCCTTCCTAACCATCACACCTATGAAAATAATCAAGTTAACTCTATCCTGCATATAATGCAAATTATCACCCTTTAAGAAATTGGTGATAATGTTTTGCATGCAACTACATTAAAGTCCATTATCAGTAACTTAAATAAGCGGTGGAATAGTCGAGCGCGCTGTCCTCAGACAGCTCTTGTTAACTTTAGCATGTTAAAACTTTACCAGAATGTTTGTCTTGATGATATCTAGGCTAAGTTTGAATATGGTCTGGTCAAAAACTAGGTCATTAGGCCAAATTGTGGAAAAATCTTGTAAACACTCTAGAAACCACATTTTTGACTTGAACTTGTTGAAATTTTGTCAGAATATTTGTCTTGATGATAACAAGACTAAGGTTGAATATTGGTTATGCTGGTCAAAAACTAGGTCACTAGACCAATATTAAGAAAAATCTTGTTAACACCCTAGAGACCACATTTGTTCTCAAATGTTACTTGGTTGACTCTCTACTAAGATTGTTTAAAACATGGCATCTATTATTAAGTCTTAAATAGCACATTCTCAGGTGAGCAATCCTGGGCCTCATCATCAAGGCCCTTTTGTTTTGCTCATTGATTTAAAATTAATTACATATTTAATTTGTTTTTATAAAAACGTGCAGCCTATCTGTTGCACTGATTAACCACATAACTGAGGAATCCACCATGGCCTAGTGGTTAGCATCGGGGATTTGGAACAGGGCGTCCATTGTTCGATCCCCAGTTGCGGAGCTGTGGTCATGGTGGAGTTCCCTAGGGCAAGACACATTTCCTGGCCTAGTACTGGTTTGTTAACCCGGGGATTATGAATAAGTGAACAGTCACTGATATAACTGAAATAATTGTGAAAACGTCGTAAAACCACAATAAAACAAACAAAATTGTGTTGTTACAAAAATACGCAGCTTATCAGTTGCACTGATTGACCTCATTACTTGTGATGCCTTATACAGCAGATGTCTTCTGAAACAATTGTGGATAAATGAGACTGATTAAGAAGAGCAATATCTCTATTTGCCATAATATTTCAACTCTGTACCAAAGATATGGGACTAAAATTTGTAAATGTTCCAATATTTATCTCAGACCTTTTCAAAGCAGAAGTCATTTTCATACCAGAAAAGCAAAATCTTTTTTTGAATCTTACCTAATAGGTTGCTTGTCAGGAGGAGGAGGCTGAAGAAGAAGATGAAGACGACCAATAGGCCGAGTTTGACACCATGCTGATTGAGTCTGCCGGCGACGTCATACCAGTCGTGGCTAAGTTGGTTGGAGGGGAAAACTTTCTAGGATTCCTTGGAGGTTTTCTACCGGTCTTATTGAAGAGAATGGTATGTTTATGTGTTTCTTGTTTGACAAGGTGATACATAGGAATTACTTTCTCCATCATCTGTTTGTCACATTGACAATTCGGCAGGAGACCCATGTGTTCCTTTGAACAATCATGTTTGTATGCTGATTTTGTGTCATGGAAGGTTCTGCTTTTAAATTATGCCTGAATCCTTATAGGCTATTTTCAGAATTTTATTGAATATAAAAAAATTAACAATGTTTAGTAGGAGGAAATTGCAAGTATACTTTATGACATACACTTGTTTAATAACAATAGGTTATGTATCGTTTTATGGTAACCTGCATTATTGTCTCTTGAAATATAGAATTTGATTTCCCTTTTCAGATTTACAGCTCAAAGTAGATTTTATCATGTAGTCCGATTAAGCTGTTTACCGGAAATTGTAATTTTACTGTCCCCTCTTAAATAAATGCAAGTTACACCTGAACTGCAGAAGTGAAAAGATTGAGGGAATAGGAGCAATCTCTCCATTTACCACATTGGTGTCAAAAGCACTCTAAATTAGCGAAAGGGTTAAGGAGAATAAGTATCACTTGGAACGGAGATTGATTATTGGAATAAAGCTTGACACCAGAGGTCCAGATAAGGAGGCGTATACAGCTCTTTTACCCGAAATATCTCTCTTATCATCCAGCCAAACCCTATGATGTGGGTAACCAAAAACTTTTTTGAGTACCCACATCATAGGGTTATAAGATCAAATAAGAATTTTAGAACATGCAAAATGCCCCTTATTGACTCTGTTGACTCTTGACATTCAGCATAGAATCGGATCAAAGAAGAAATTTATATTCTTATTTGTAGAGATGGACAAGTTCAACAGCTGAGAAGTCATTTGAAACCTTTTTAGCTCACCAGAGCACAAAGTGCTCAAGGTGAGTTATTGTGATTGCCTTTTGTACGGCGTGCGTCAACATCATCTCCTACGTAACCAGTGGTTCAATTGGGATGAAATTTCACAGAAAGCATCCTCTCAATGACCTCACCAGAATTCCTTCAAATTTTTGGGATACATGCAGAATTCTGGTTTCCTTGGCAACGAAAAGAAAAAAACTTTAAAACTCTTCTTCTCCCAAACTGATTGGCAGATTTTCAGATAATGTTGTAGAATTGTTCCTTGGATGACCTTCTATCAGATTTCTCCGAGCCATGTTGATTGGTGGGAAAATATGGCCGCCAGGGGGCAGGGCTGTTTTGCCTTATATGGCTATAGTGAAAACTTTAAAAATCTTCTTCTCCGAAAGTGTTTGGCCGATTTTCAAATAACTTTGCAGAAATGTTTCTTAAGTGACCCACTATCAGATTCCTTCAAGCCATGTTGATTGGTCGAAAAACAAGGACTTATCCGTAACCAGTTATCATCAAACTTTTATTGTTTAATCCTTTCCCACATACATCCAATTTGCAGCAGATGATTCTCAAAGCATCTAGGCAAAAATATCCATAATTGAAAATACAAATATTCAGAAAAGTTGAAAACATAGTGTCAAAAAGGGGATATTGCTCATTATGAGCAATTCCTCCTTTTCTCACAATGTTCTCTGAATTTGTCTGCTGCAGATCCATCAAATTGCGCCTGCAACATCTAAAAATAGTTTGATTTTAAGACAGACAACCCCTTTACCCAAGATTCATGGCACCCTTTATGGGTGTATATTATGAGAGTTTGTCAGAATCGAGTTATAGCCTTAACACTATATACCAGACATGTTATACAGAGGTACTGAAGGTGCTGTTTGAGATTTTAAACAAGGAGTCCAACAAGCGGGTCATCGATAATGTTTGTGGTGCCACCTGTAGGATGATCATTGCTAGTCTGAATAATGTTCCACTTGATGAGATGAGTACTGTTGTGTGCCGGCTTTGGATGGATGTCACGTAGGGATCAATTCTCTGTTTTAGCAGTTTTGACCCTCAGTTCTGACGCCATTGCAGCAGACGACTTTCTGAAAACATAGTGAAAAAAGAAGAAATTGCTCAAAACGAGCAATTTCTCCTTTTGCCACAATGTTTTTCGCTTTTAGTCTGCCTTTGCAGGGTTACACATAGGGATCCCTTCTCATTTGTCTGTCCATGATGTCACACTTTGACATATTAGCAAAAGACATATTTGTTCTTTCAAATACTCGTTACCCAGTAAAGATCCTGCACTAAATATAAAAATGTGTTTTATGGCACAGAAATTTAATATCTGAACAGTTGAGAGTATTAATTTTGTATAAAGTTTCAAACGTCGTATGAAAAGGAGATATTGCATCTTTTTGGGGCTTAGTTAGTTCACCTGAGCACAAGGTGTACTGACCAAAATTTCTTTTTGGATCAATTCAAAATTCTTGATTTTATGGTAGCTGAAAGTAAAGAATTCTTCTCTTCCAAAACTGCTTGGCTGATTTTCAAATACTTTGGTAGAAATTATCCTTCGCTGAACCTCTATCAGAATCCTTCAACCCATATTGTTTTGCCAAAAGATAGCCACCAGGAAGCGGGATGTTTATTCATACATGGCTATAGTAAAAATTTAAAAAATCTTTGTCTCCGAAACTATCTTGACTGGAATACTTTTGTTGAAATGTTCCTTGAGTGTCCCTCTATCAGATTTGGTAGCTCAGTTGGTAGGGTCGCAGGCTGTTAAGAGGTTGTGAGTTTGAATCCAAGCTAAGCCAACATTCTTTCAGAGGTTTGACAAAAGTCACTTTCATTTGTCTCCCACCAATGGACTAACAGTCTATGTGGAAAAGCAACCAGTTGCATCTGTTGTGTAGAGTTCTGTTATGTGAAAGCCAGGAAACACATTGGTAAGTGAACTGGCTGCCGTGATATGACTGAAAAATTGTTGAAAATCGCATTAAACATAAATCAATCTATTAGATTCCTTCAAGGCATGTTGATTGATTGAAAAACATGGCCACCAGGGAGCAGGGCCATTTTGATATAAATGGCTATAGTGACTACTTCAAAAATCTTCTTCTCCGAAAGTATCTGGCCGATTTTCTAAAAATTATGTTCCTTGAGTGATCCTTTATCTGATTCCTTCAAGCTATGTTGATTGGTTGAATGACATGATCACTCTAGGCTGGTGCTGCTTTAAACTGCTATGCCCAAAGTGCAAGGTTTAGAAATGTTTCTCCTAAGAAATTGAATGTCTGGTTTTGAAATACATGTACTAATTATTTTATAAACATTTCTTTGGTGACCTTCTATCAGTTTCCTCTAGTCATATTAATTTAACAAAAGACTGATGACAAGATAGGGTTGAATTATTTCTCCTTGTGGCAGTCGACTTGGGCCTTTTACTGTAGCTAACCAGACAGCAAAATCAGTAAAAATGGTTGACTGTGTGGTTGACATGTCAAATCATATTGCATAACTCGGGTGAGCAATCCATGGGAACCGGAATTGTCTGAGACTTCAGACTCCTAAACCTTTTCCTACATATAGACACTTTCGGATGCCTCTGCAGGAGACGACTTTTTGAAAAAAAAATGTGACAAAAGGAGAAATTGCTCATAACGAGCAATTTTTCCTTTTGCCTCAATAATTTAGCCCTTTCCTACTTGCAGTCGCATCTACAGCATGATACTTTTGAAAGCGTTGTGACAAAAAAAAAAATTGGTCATAATGAGCAATTCTTCCATTTGTCTCAATGTTATCATCTTTATTTGATAATTAAACTCATTTATAAATTGTTTTTACATCTTTACCAAGATGTTTTAAAAGTCCTCTGTGTAAAATATGTTGTAAGTGGGAAAGGGTTAAACAGATAAAGGGTTTGGGACAGTTCATGTTGAAAATTAAAATTTGCGGAAGAATTTAATTTTATAACTACTGTTGACAGTTAATAATTGATGTCTTTAATATTTTAACAGGTGGTGCTGGTTGTTATCAAATGTTTACCATTGAAAGAAGATTTTGAAGGAAATAAGACGGTGTATAAATGTTTGAGTGAGCTCTTTGCTGCCAACAACCCACAGGTGAGAGGCACTTAATTAACACCTTAGCTAGCCCATTACCTGAAAGGCTTTACCTTTAGTCGTCCGCTATAGAGGCATCAGAAGACGTCTAAATGTGGGAAAGGGCTAAGAAACGTTTAACTCCATACTGTTACATACAGTAAATACTTAGCTATAAGGTGCTTTTGACTATATGATACACCTCTGAATTTGAGGTCTCAAATCTAGGTTTGCATGGTTGACTCACCTATAAGATGCAGTCAGATTTCTGAAGTTTTTTTCAAGCCATAAGCCAATGATAAATAGTGGGATATAACATTTAGTCATCACCTTTTTGTATTTGTATGAAAAATAAAAAACAACAAATAAAATCGAGGCATTACAAAGTGTGTTTATGTTGTAAACGGTTAAGCTTAGACCTGATATAAGTATAATTGTTTGAATATGAACACTTTGACTGATTTTCAAAAATCATTTGCTGCAAAGTGTTTAAAGAAGTCTTCTATATCAGGAAAAGAATTATGGTTCATAAAACTTGCAAACATCAATCTGAATGTTTTTTTCAGATACAACTCTATAAATGAATGTATAATTATGTCTCCCCCATTACATGGGAGTGACATATTGTTTTTGCCCGTTCCGTCCGTCCTTCCGTCTGTCACACTTGTTTCCGCTCAATAACTGAAGAACGCTTGGGCATAGGAATTTCATACTTGGTATGCAGGTTGCTCATGACCAGTAGCTGACCCCTATTGATTTTTATAACAGAAGGTCAAGGTCATGGTGACCTTGTGAGGTAAAAAATGGTTTCCACTCAATAACTGAAGATCGCTTTGGCCGAGGAACTCCATACTTGGTATGCAGGTTGCTCATGACCAGTAGCTGACCCCTATTGATTTTTATAACAGAAGGTCAAAGGTCAAGGTCATGGTGACCTTGTGAGGTAAAAAATGGTTTCCACTCAATAACTGAAGATCGCTTTGGCCGAGGAACTCCATACTTGGTATGCAGGTTACCCATGCCCAGTAGAAGACCCCTATTATTTTGAGATCAGTACGTCTAAAGTCAAGGTCACAGTGACCATGAGCTTGAAAGGTCACAGTGACAATGAGCTGAAAAATAGTTTTTGCTTGGGCCCAGGAACTTCATACTTGATGTGCAGGTTGGTCACCACCAGCAAATGACCGCTATTAATTTTAAGGTCACTAGGTCAAAGGTCAAGGTCACAGTGGTCAAGGTAACATCTGTCACACTTGTTTCCGCTCAATAACTGAAGAACGCTTGGGCATAGGATCTGCATACTTAGTATGCAGGTCGATCATGACCAGTAGATGACTCCTATTGATTTTGATGTCAGAAGGTCAAAGGTCAAGGTCATGGTGACCTTGTGAGGTAAAAAATGGTTTCCGCTCAATAACTGAAGAACGCTTTGGCTGAGGAACTCAATACTTGGTATGCAGGTTGGCCATGCCTAGTAGAAGACCCCTATTGATTTTGAGGTCAGTACGTCTAAAGTCAAGGTCACAGTGACAATGAGCTGATAAATAGTTTTTGTTTGGGCCCAGGAACTTCATACTTGATGTGCAGGTTGGTCACCACCAGCAAATGACCCCTATTAATTTCAAGGTCACTAGGTCAAAGGTCAAGGTCACAGTGGTCAAGGTCACATCCGTCACACTTGTTTCCGCTCAATAACTGAAGAACGCTTGGGCATAGGATCTTCATACTTGGTATGCAGGTTGGTCATGACCAGTAGATGACTCCTATTGATTTTGATGTCAGAAGGTCAAAGGTCAAGGTCATGGTGACCTTGTGAGGTAAAAAATGGTTTCCGCTCAATAACTGAAGAACGCTTGGGTCGAGGAACTCCATACTTGGTATGCAGGTTGGCCATGCCCAGTAGAAGACCCTATTAATTTTGAGGTCAAAGTCAAGGTCACAGTGACCTTGAGCTGAAAGGTCACTGACAATGAGCTGAAACATTGTTTTTGCTTAATAACTGTAGAATGCTTTGGCCATGGAAGTTAATACTTGGTGTGCAGGTTGGTCACCACCAGTAGATGACCCCTATTGGTTTTGAGGTCACTAGCTTAAAGGTCAAGGTCATGGTAACCTTCAGCTGAAAAATGGTTTTCTCTCAATAACTAAAGAATGCTTATGTAGAGGATCTTCATACCTGGTGTGCAGGTTGGTCCTAACCAGTAAATGACCTTTATTGAATTTGTTTGATTTTGAGGTCACAAGGTCAAATGTCAAAGGTCACGGTAACCTTCAGCTGAAAAATGTGTGTTTCTCAATAACTCAAGAATGCTTATACCCAGGAACTTCATACTTAGTGTGCAGCTTGGTCCTAACCTGTAGATGACCCCTATTGATTTTGAGGTCAGTACGTCTAAAGTCAAGGTCACAGTGACCATGAGCTTGAAAGGTCACAGTGACAATGAGCTGATAAATAGTTTTTGTTTGGGCCCAGGAACTTCATACTTGTCAGTAGGTCAAAGGTCAAGGTCGCGGTGACCTTTGGCTGAAAAATGGTTTCCGCTCAATAACTGAAGATTGCTTGGGCCCAGGACCTTCATACTTGGTGTGCAGGTTGGTCACCAGCAGCAAATGGCCCCTATTAATTTTGAGGTTACTAGGTCAAAGACCAAGGCCATGGTAACCTTCAGCTGAAAAATGGTTTCTGCTCAATAACTGAGGCATGTCACTGTTGCTTCATTCATCTCCAGTCCAAAACTACAAAATTCATCTCCATCATTTCTTTTCCTCCCCTACAACCACACAAATGGGGAGACAAGCGCTTTTTCAAAAAAGCAATCTCTAGTTAATGCAACAAGTTGAAAACATTGTGGCAAATGGAAAATTTGCTTATAAAGAGCAATTTCTCCCAGTGTTTTAAAAAGTAAACTGCTGCTGATGTGTCTTAACGCATCTGTCTCTGGGAAAGGGTGAGAGTAATTATGGGAAATCATCCTTAACCCTTTCCCTCATATAGATGCTTTCTGACTCCTCTGCAGTAAATTGCTTTTTGAAAATATAGTGACAAAATAAGAAATCGCTCAAAACAAGCAATTTCTCCTTGTCACAATGTTTTCCACTTTTAGTCATATATATAGGTTATACATTCAGTTATAGAAATTTTCTATTTTTTGACAAAATATGTTCAAAGTTGTCGGCTGCAGAATTGTCGTGTGAGGGAAAGGGTTAAGGTTGCCAGTCCATAAAACTTGCAAACATCAATTTGAATGATTTTTCCAGATACAACTTATACACTTAGAAAGCAGATAGGCAAAATTATGGGAAATCTCTATGAATTAAAGGAGAAGGAAAACATTGTGGCAAATGGAAAAATTTGCTTATAAAAAGCCATTTCTCCACTATGTTTTAAAAAGATAACTGCTGCAGATGTGTCCTAACGCATCTGTCTCTGGGAAAGGGTGAGAGTAATTATGGGAAATCATGTTTAACCCTTTCCATCATATAGACGCTTTCTGACGCCTCTGCAGCAGACGACTTTTGAAAACATTGTGACTTAAGGTGAATTTGTTTAAAGCGATCAATTTATCCATTTGCCACAATGTTTTCCACTTTTTGCATTTCACAACATTCCTTTATAGAGATTTTTTCTGGGGTTTTGCCAACATGCTTTTAAAATCATCTGCTGCAGGCTTGCTGTATGTGGGAAAGTGATAATAATCCAGGATAAGAAGTGAGAGAAAAACTGTTGAAAGTGATGTATGAATGAATTCTCTCAATATGTAAATATTTCAGGTAATAGCTGGGATACCTGATATATTGAAGGCAGCTTCTATGGCATTAGGAACAGATAAAAGTAGGTACGCAGTGGATTTCTTTCTTTCATTTTTACAAAAGTGCTCACGGTGAGTAATTGTGATCACCCTATGTCCGTCTGTCAACATATTCTCATCTTTAACTCTTCGGATGAAACTTCTGGTTAACAGTCTATGTAGAAAAAGCAGCCAGTTGCTTGGAAAGTATGTTGTGTGGTGTACTACTGTGGGAAAATCAGGACACGCATGAGTAGGTGAACTGGTTGCCATGATATGACTGAAAAATTATTGAAAACGGCCGTTAAACCCTAATCAATCAATCGGATGAAACTTCACAGCAAGCATTCTCTCAATGTCCTAACCTTAATTTCTTCAAATGTGTTGATCTATGCAGAGTCCTGGTTTCTATGTCAACTGAAAAAAAAAAAAGTTTCCTTCCCAAACTGGCTGAGGAGCCGAGTCCCGGTAGCGACGCGGGCTGTCAATCAAGGGGTTGTGAGTTTCAATCCCGGCTCGGCCAACTGTCTTTCCTACGATTGACAAAAGTCAATGCGACAAAAGTCATTGGGCTAAGTCTATGTGGAAAAGCAGCCAGTTGCTTGGGAAGTTCGTTGTGTGGAGTACTGGTGTGAGAACACCAGGAAATGCATGAGGAGGTGAACTGTCGACGTGATATAACTTGATTTTTTTTTTTAAACGGCGTTAAACCCCAATCAACCAAACTGGCTGATTTTCAAATAATTTTGTTAATAGATTTATTGGGTGACTATCAGATTCCTTCAAGTCTTATATGTTATACAGTGAAAACTTTGAAATTCTTCATGATCGAAAGAACTTGCCTGATATATAAATAATTTGGATCAAATGTCCATTGTTCAAATTATACTGATCTGCTGATTAAAATGACCACCAGGGGACAGGGCTAATTTGGCTTTTATGTATAGTAGTTCTATTAAATCAGGTGAACAATATAGGATCATCATGGTCCTCTTGTTGTCCAGATGTTTTCAAAGTTGTCTGCTGTATATTTGTTGTGGATGGGGTTAATGTGAAGCGAAATACCAGTGAAAGGCAGCCAGGAGATGTTAGAAATGATGTGATGAAGTTGTTAAAAATGTCAATTAAAAAAGTTTATTCAACCCTTAACCACATACAACAAATCTGCAGCATACAACTTTGAAAACATTTAGGCAAAAATATGGAAAAACTATAAAATAAACGCTTTATTGAAAGATTGTCGCAACAGCTATCTGCTGCAAATTTGTAAAAAATACTACTTACGATTGTCCCTTTGTTTTCTTCAGAATGTGAACTGCTGGTTGTCCAACTTGTTCAAGGAGTTGCCCAGAAACACCCGGATACATTTAAATCATGCCACGCCACTCTACAGCCAGACCAAGCCACCAAACTGGACACATGTTTGACCATTGCTAATGGACACACAGTCAATGGGACGAGTTAAATACTAATAATTATTGTCTGGTATTCATAACTTAGATTGAAAAACAAATCTATGGAACTAGATTTCCTATTAGTGAATGTTAACCATCAAGTCATTTCTACATGATTTCATTAATGTCACACAAAAACTGGCCTGTATAAATCATAGACAATCAAGGTCGAATTTCATGTCATCAATTTTCCCACAAACAGACGCCTCTGCAGCAGACGACTTTCGAAAACATTGTGGCAAAAGGAGAAATTTATCATAATGAGCAATTTTGCCGTTTGCCACAATGTTTTTAACTCGATTCAATAACTTACACTTTGATTTGTGGACATTTTCCTAAAGATAATGCAGAAGTCGTCTGCTGTATATTTGTTATATATGGGAAAGGGTTAAAGCTGCTTGGATGGCAAATATTGAAGATTCTGCTCAGAATGTGAGTAGGCATGGTCTCGTCTAGATCTTCACTGGTTCCAAAGTTCCGTCTTTATGTGATTTTGCTCATTTACGTTTACGGGAAATCTATTTATGCAAGTTAAAATGATTATTGAATACAATTGAAATCATTATGGTGAAAGAAGTATTTGCTCCTTTTTCCACAATGATTTCAAAAATCATCTGCTACAGATCATGATATTTGAATTTCTTAATGGGCTAATTAAATGAGTATATGGAGTAACTAGGGTATTATTCAATGGGCATTTAATGAGCTATATTTAGAAATATTTGTAATGTTTACCCTGAAATTGTTTCAGTTTTAATTTTGCTTTATACTTTAATTGTTTTGATTGAACAGTTAAATGGTTTAGGTTGCAATTTCATGTTTGAGTTATCATGCTTTGGATTGAAAACTGTGCTTTGTATCACCTGTCCTTGCAGATTGACACTTGAGGATCACTTCTCTGTCTGTAAGTGTTCATCATGCTTTCATAGTTTTTAGCCTTTCACTGATTTCCCATAGGTTTGCACTTAGCCTTTCCTTCTGATAACACTTTATCTGGACCATATTTTTAACATTTGGTTATGGCATGCACATATAGCTTTGGAAGAGGTTTTTTCACTTTATACCAAAACTGGGTCACTGAGACAAGAGATCCTTCGATCCCACCCTCGTACACAGAAACAAAATGTGTTGTACTAATGCATTTAATCCTTTAACCTCATATAGCTGCATTCTGAGGTCTGCAGCAGAAAACATTTTGAAAACATTGTTGCAAAAGGAGAAATTGCTCAAAAACAAGCAATTTCTCCATTTGCCATAACATTTACAACTCTATTTAATAATTAAACTTTCATTTACAGAGATTTTTATGCATATACAAGTAGGATATGCACATATATATTGGGAAGATGTTGTATCATGTAGTACTACATTAAGGTAACCGTGATCTTTGACACAACCCAACCACACCCTCTTGGGAGACATCCTTATTATGCCCCCTTCGAAGAAGAGGGGTATATTGCTTTGCACATGTCTGTCGGTCGGTCTGTCTGTAGACCAAAGCTTGTCCGACTTATAACTCAACAATGCCTGGACCTATGGTCCTCAAACTTGACTTTGGGGTTGGGCCTGAACGGTAGATGAACCCTATTTATTTTGAGGTTATTGGGTCAAAGGTCAAGGTCACAGTGACCTTGAACACAAAAATCGTTTTTAAGCTTGTCCGAGTGATAACTCAACAATGCCTAGACCTATGGTCCTCAAACTTGACTTGAAGGTTGGGCCTGACCAGTAGATGAACCCTATTTATTTTGAGGTCAAAGGTCAAGGTCACAGTGACCTTGAACACAAAACCCTTTTTAAGCTTTTCCGAGTGATAACTCAACAATGCCTGGACCTATGGTTCTCAAACTTGATTTGGAGGTTGGGCCTGACCAGTAGATGAACCCTATTTATTTGAGGTCATTGGGTCAAAGGTCAAGGTCACAGTGTCCTTGAACACGAAAACCCTTTTTAAGCTTGTTCGAGTGATAACTCAACAATGCCTGGACCTATGGTCCTCAAACTTGACTTGAAGGATGGGCCTGACCAGTAGATGAACCCTATTTATTTTGAGGTCATTGGTCAAGGTCACAGTGACCTTGAACACAAAAACCCTTTTTAAGCTTGTCCTAGTGATAACTCAACAATGCCTGGACCTATGGTTCTCACACTTGATGTGGAGGTTGGGCCTGACTAGTAGATGAACCCTAATTATTTTGAGGTCATTGTATCAAAGGTCAAGATCACAGTGTCCTTGAACACGAAAACACTTTTTAAGCTTGTCCGAGTGATAACTCAACAATGCCTAGACCTATGGTCCTCAAACTTGACTTGGACGTTGGGCCTGACCAGTAGATGAACCCTATCTATTTTGAGGTCATTGGGTCAAAGGTCAAGGTCACAGTGACCTTTAACACAAAAACCCTTTTTAAGCTTGTCCGAGTGATAACTCAACAATGCCTAGTTTTATGGTCTTCAAACTTGACTTGGAGGTTGGGCCTGACCAGTCCTATTTATTTTGAGGTCATTGTGTCAAAGGTCAAGGTCACAGTAACCTTTAACACAAAAAACCTTTTTAAGCTTGTCCAATTGATAACTCAATAATGCCTGGACCTATGGTCCTCAAACTTGACTTGGAGGTTGGGCCTGACCAGTAGATGAACCCTATTTTTTTTAGGTCAAAGGTCAAGGTCACAGTGACCTTGTACACAAAAACCTTTTTAGCTCACCTGAGCTTTGCTCAAGGTGAGTTATTGTGATCGCCTTTTGTCCGGCGTCCATCGTCCGTCAACTTCTTCTCCTCAGTAACCAGTGGGTCAATTGGGATGAAACTTCACAGAAAGCATCCTCTCAATGACCTGACCAGATTTCCTTCAAATATTTGGGATCCATGCAGAATTCTGGTTTCCATGGCAACGAAAAGAAAAAAACTTCAAAATTCTTCTTCTCCCAAACTGGTTGGCAGATTTTCAAATAATTTTGTAGAAATGTTCCTTGAATGACCCTCTATCAGATTCCTTCAAGCCATGTTGATTGGTTGAAAAACATGGCCGCCAGGGGGGGCAGGGCTATTTTGCAATATATGGCTATGTGAAAACTTAAAAAAATCTTCTTCTCCGAAAGTGTCTGGCTGATTTTCAAATAATTTTGTAGAAATGTTCCTTGGATGACCTTCTATCAGATTCCTTATTGATTAATCGAAAAACATGGCCGCCAGGGGGCGGGGCTATTTTGCCTTATATGGCTATAGTGAAATATTAAAAAATCTTCTTCTCCCAAACTGGTTGGCAGATTTTCAAATAATTTTGTAGAAATGCTGATTGGATGACCCTCTGTCATATTCCTTCAAGCCATATTGATTAGTCGAAAAACATGGCCACAAGGGGGGAGGGGGGGGGGGCTATTTTATAGAAATGTTCCTTGGATGACCCTCTATCAGATTCCTTCAAGCCAAGTTGATTGGTCTGAAACTATGGCCGCAAGGGGGCGGGGCTTATATAGCTAAAGTGAAGAAAAAAATCAGGTGAGCGCTCCAGGGCCATCATGGCCCTCCTGTTTAAGCTTGTCCGAGTGATAACTCAACAATGCCTGCACCTATGGTCCTCAAAGTTGACTTGGAGGTTGGGCCTGATCAGTAGATGAACCCTATTTATTTTAAGGTCATTGGCTCAAAGGTGAACATAAAAACTTTTTTTAAGAGTGATGATTCAACAATGCCTGGACCTGGAGGATACATACTATCTGCAAATATCAGTCATCATCACAATGGGATTAAGAACTGTACCTACCATCCTCAACTTTGAATGAACATTGTTCATAATCTTAAAACTGACTCATAGACATCCAATGTGAAATGGCAAATCAACTGGCATTTCGATCCATTCAAATTTTACTCAATTGTCCTAATATTCCTGACAACATGGCGCTCAGGGGGGGCATTATGTTTGACAAACATCTCTTGTTTACAATTAGTTTGCCTGTTGATTATTTGGTGGTGAAATTTTTGTTCCTTTAAACACTAGTTTATATATAAACCACAAAATACTGTCGGAAATTATGTTATTGTTTATTAGGGCTGTGCCGGAAAGGAGTGACCAGCAAATTTGGGTACCCCTTATAAAAAAAAAGAGCTCTTTTTTGGGCATTAATTAGTAATAAAAATTAGATATTCCCCAGCCACCAAAATAAAATAGATGATCTTTCATCGCCCTAGAGGTTATTTCCTAGAACAGCCCTCTGGAAAAGTCATTTCCAATCTTTATCAAGGATTTTCTTTCTTTAGATTAAACTTTCTATAAATTTCCATTGAGTGTTTGAATATGGAAAAGTCTTAACCCTTTCCCACATGCAGACAACTTTTTCTACAATGTTTTCAATTTATTCAATAAATTAACACTTCAGTGAGAGAGAGTTTCAATTTTGTTTACCTCAAATTTGTATGTAGGAAAGGGGGGTTAAACCGCATACCACCTAATAGGTAATAAACAGATGAATGTATTTTAGATGTAAATGGATTCATTGTTGAAATTAATCTGATCTTTTTCAATAACCTGGCCGCCAGACCAGGCTTGTTAGCTCACCTAAGCACGAAGTGCAAGGTGAGCTTTTGTGATCACTCACGGTCCGGCGTCCGTCTGTTAACAATTTCCTACAAATGACTTCTTTTACTAAACCAATGGACAGATTTCAAAATAACTTCACAGGAATGGTCCTTAGGTGGTCCTCTTTTAAAGTTGTTAATTAATTCCAAGTAGAACTTTGGTTGCTGCGGCATCAGAAAAGGGGAAAATTGCCAAATCTTAAAAAATCTTCTTGTCCAAAGTATTGGCCCGATTTGAAAATTATTTTGCACAAATGTTCCTTGGGGTACCCTCTACCAAGATTGTTCAAATATTTCCGATCCGTTAAAAAACATGACCGCCAGGGGGCAAAGCTTGTTTTCCTTATATGTGCATTGTTAAAACTTTAAAAATCTTCTTGTCCAAAAGTACTGGCCCGATTTGAAAATTAATTTGCACAAATGTTCCTTGGGGCACCCTTTACCAAGATTGTTCAAATATTTCCAATCCGTTGAAAAACATGGCCACCAGGGGGCGGAGCTTGTTTTCCTTATATGTGCATTGTTAAAACTTTAAAAATCTTCTTATCCAAAAGTACTGGCCCGATTTGAAAATTATTTGGCACAAATGTTCCTTGGGGCACCCTTTACCAAGATTATTCAAATATTTCCGATCCGTTTAAAAACATGGCCGCCAGGCGTCGGAGCTTGTTTTCCTTATATGTGCATTGTTAAAACTTTAAAAAAATTCTTGTCCAAAAGTACTTGCCTGATTTGAAAATTATTTTGCACAAATGTTCCTTGGGGCACCCTTTACCAAGATTGTTCAAATATTTCTGATCCATTGAAAAACATGGCCGCCAGCGGGCGGAGCTTGTTTTCCTTATATGTGCATTGTTAAAACTTTAAAAATCTTCTTGTCTAAAAGTATTGGCCCGATTTGAAAATTATATTGAAAACTATTGAAGTTCTATTAAATCAGGTGAGCGATATAGGGCCATCATGGCCCTCTTGTTTTCCTTATATTTATATATAGTGAAAACTTCATAAACCTTCTTGACCAAAAGTACTGACCTGATTTGAAAATAATTTAGCACAAAAATTCCAAGACTTTAAATTATGATGATCCGTTGATAAACATGGCCACCAGAAGGGCCTTGCTTGATTTCTTATAAATAGTTGTGTTCTGTGCAATAGCTTTTCACCTTTTCCCTTCCAGAAAAAGATAAAGAAACTTTAATGAGATTAATATGTACAGTTAGAAATAATGGTGAAATGGTTTCTTTAGTTTTAATTTGACTGTTTATGTTGCCTTCCTAGGCAAGTTACATAGGGATAACTTGACATGATGCAGGCGACTTCTGAAAACATGGTGGAAAAAGCAGAAATTGTTCAAAAGGAGCCATTCCCACAATGTTCTGTTCTGTAAATTATACACGTATTTTCATTGATATGATAATGATGACATTTTGCACAGGTTTTTACAAAACTGAGTCTTCAAAATGCTTTATGTAGAAAATGATGTGGTATATTGACAAATGATACTATCAATTTCCAACAGTGTTTAAACTTTTGTTACTGCAGAGGCATCAAAAGTTGGCTGCCAAGAAAAGTGTAAACCCCTTCCCACATACGTCAAATCTGCAAACCATCTAGGAAAAAAATATGGAACTCTATAGATGAAAGTATAATTATTGAAAACATTTGGGCAGTAGGAGTAATTGCTCATTTTTAGCTCCACTGGCTGAAAGCCAGCCGAGCTTATGTCATGGCGAATTGTCCGTCGTGTGTGCGTTAACTTTTTCCTTTAAACGACTTCTTCTCCCTAACCACTTGGCCAATTTGGTTGAAACTTCATAGGAAGCATCCTCTCAATGTCCTCTCTTAAATTCCTTTAAATTCCATGGCAACCAAAAGAAAAAAATAGTGAAAACTTAAAAAATCTACTTCTCCAAAAGTATCAGGCCGATTTTCAAATAATTTTGTAGAAATGTTCCTTCAAAAAATGTTGATTAGGCGAAAAACATGGCCGCCAGGGGGCGGGGCTATTTTGCCTTATATAGCTATAGTGAAAACTTAAAAAATCTTCTTCTCCGAAAGTGTCCAGCCGATTTTCAAATAATTTTGTAGAAATGTTCATTGGGTGACCCTCTATCAGATTCCTTCAAGCCATGTTGATTGGTAAAAAACATGGCCGCCAGAGGGTGGGGCTATTTTGCCTTATATGGCTAAAGAGAAAACTTAAAAAATCTTCTTCTCCGAAAGTGTCTGGCTGATATTCAAATAATTTTGTAGTAATGTTCCTAGGGTGACCCTCTATCAGATAGATTCCTTCAAGCCATGTTAATTGGTTGAAAAATATGGCTACCAGGGGGTGGGGCTATTTTGCCTTATATGGCTTTAGTGAAAACTTAAAATATCCTCTCCTTCGAAAGTGTCGGGCCAATTTTCAAATAATTTTGAAGAAACATTCCTTGGGTGACACTCTACACGATTCCTTTAAGCCATGGTGGTTGGTAAAAAACATGGCCACCAGGGGGCAGGGCTGTTTAGAGATTTGATTTTTGCCTTTTGGCCCTGGAGCGATACTGGCCATCTTGGGCCTCTTGTTTCCAATGACTTGCAGTTTTCTGCTGCAAATGGGACTCTGCATGTGTGAATGGGTTGATCTAATATGTCCATTATTTCTCAACAAAGCCATCTCTCTTGAATCTGTATTTTTATCATTGTCTTAGATATATTTTATTGAGTACCCAAAGCATAGGATTTGGATGAGATGTTTATATTGTAGTGTCTCTGCTAGAACTTCATTTTAAACTAACCAAATATAGCAATAACAATTGCATTAGCGAAAAGTATAACTGAAACACCTGTTTAAATTTTTTCACTTTTTTGTAATGTTTCTAATTCTATAAAAGACAGTAACAGTATTTACTTATAAGTGTTGAACCAATTATGACATTTTTAGCTCGTCTGATTTTGTGGAAAAAAAGACGAGCTATTGTCGTCACTTGATCGTCGTCGGCGTTCAGGTTAAGTTATGTGTTTAGGTCACTTACAAGGAAACTATCAAACCTAATACTTTGAAACTTGATAAACTTGTTCATCTAATACTCTTCTTCACATTTTATGCTAAAGATGCTGAGTGTAGCCTGTTTTTTGGGGTAAAAAACATAAATTTGGATGAATTTTGGTTGATTTTGAGAATTGGACATAGTTGTTAAGTTTTGCGTTTAGGTCACTTACATGGAAACCATTACACACAATACTTTGAAACTTGGTAAACTTGTTCATCTAATACCCTTCTTCACATTTTATGCTAAAGATGCTGAGTGTAGCCTTTTTTTTTTGGATAAAAAACATAAATTTGGATGAATTTTGGTTGATTTTGAGAATTGACAGTGTTGGTTAAGTTTTGTGTTTAGGTCACTTACATGGAAACTATCAAACCTAATACTTTGAAACTTAGAAAACTTGTTTATCTAATACCCTTCTTCACATTGCATGCTAAAGATGCTGAGTGTGGGTTTTTTTGGGGGAAAAAGCATAAATTTTGATGTATTTTGGTTGAATTTGAGAATTGGCGGTGTTGTTTACGTTTTGCGTTTAGGTCACTTACATGGAAACTATCAAACCTAATACTTTGAAACTTAGAAAACTTGTTCATCTAATACCCTTCTTCACCATGTATGCTAAACATAGCCTGTTTTTTGGGGTAAAAAAAAATCAATATTGATGTATTTTGGTTGAATTTGAGAATTGGACATAGTTGGTTAAGTTTTGCGTTTAGGTCACTTACATAGAAACTATCAAACCTAATACTTTGAAACTTAGAAAACTTGTTCATCCAATACCCTTCTTCACATTGTATACTAAAGATGCTGAGTCAGTGCTCTGTCTTTTTGGAGTAAAAAACATAAATTTTGATGTATTTTGGCTGATTTTGAGAATTGGCGATGTTGGTTAGGTTTTCTGTTTAGGTCACTTACATGGAAACTATCAAACCTATTGTATGATAAAGATGCTGAGTGGGCCTGTTTTTTGGGGTAAGAAACATAAATTCTTAGGTATTTTGGTCTATTTTGAGAAATGGACATAGTTGGATAAATTTTGCGTTTTGGTTTCTTACATGGAAACTATCGAACCTATCACTATAAATATTTGAAAAACTTGTGTATCTAATAACCTTCTTCACATTGATTGATAAAGATGATGATGTATTTTGGTCGTTTATGAGAATTGGAAATAGTTTCTTCATTTTTAGCTCACCTGTGCACGAGGTGCTCAAGGTGAGTTATTGTGATCGCCCTATGTCCGGCGTCTGTCAACATTTTCTCCTCTATAACCGGTGGCTCAACTGGGATGAAATTTCACAGAAAGCATCCTCTCAATGTCCTCACCAGAATTTCTTAAAAATGTTGGGATCCATGCAGAATTCTGGTTTCCATGGCAACGAAATGAAAAAAAACCTCAAAATTCTTAAAAAATCTTCTCCTCCGAAAGTGTCAGACCGATTTTCAAATAATTTTGTAGAAATGTTCCTTGGGTAACCCTCTATCAGATTCCTTCAAGCCATGTTGATTAGTCAAAAACATGGCTGCCAGGGCGCGGGGCTATTTTGCCTTTTATGGTTATAGTGCAAACTTAAAAAATCTTCAACATCTTCTCCTCAGTAACCATTGGGTCAATTGGGATGAAACTTCACAGAAAGCATCCTCTCAATGACCTCACCAGAATTCCTTCAAATTTTTGGGATCCATGCAGAATTCTGGTTTCCATGGCAAAGAAACGAAAGAAACTTCAAAATTCTTCTTCTCCCAAACTGGTTGGCAGATTTTGAACTTATTTTGTAGAAATGTTCCTTGGGTGACTCTCTATCAGATTCCTTGAAGCCATGTTGATTGGTCGAAAAACATGGCCGCCAGGGGGGCGGGGCTTTTTTGCCTTATATGGCTATAGTGAAAACTTAAAAAATCTTCTCCTCCAAAAGTGTTGGGCCGATTTTCAAATAATTTTGTAGAAATGTTCCTTGGATGACCCTCTATCAGATTCCTTTAAGCCATGTTGATTGGTCGAAAATCATGGCCGCCAGGGGGGAAGGGGCTATTTTGTCTTATATAGCTATAGTGCAAACTTAAAAAATCTTCTCCTCCAAAAGTGTCAGGCTGATTTTCAAATAATTTTGTAGAAATGTTCCTAGGGTGACCCTCTATCAGATTCCTTCAAGCCAAGTTGATTGGTTGGAAACTGCCCGCCAGATGGCGGGGCTTATATAGCTAAAGTGAGAAAAAATAATCAGGTGAGCGATTCCAGGGCCATCATGGCCTTCTTGTTTATTAGCTCACTTGAGCTTTGCTAAAGGTGAGTTATTGTGATCGCCTTTTGTCCAGCGTCCGGCGTGCGTCGTGTGTCAACTTCTTCTTCTCAGTAACCATTGGGTCAATTGGGATGAAATTTCACAGAAAGCATCCTCTCAATGACCTCACCAGATTTCCTTCAAATTTTTGGGATCCATGCAGAATTCTGGTTTCCATGGCAACGAAATGAAAAAAACTTCAAAATTCTTCTTCTCCCAAACTGGTTGGCAGATTTTCAAATAATTTTGTAGAAATGTTCCTTGGATGACCCTCTATGAGATTCCTTCAAGCCATGTTGATTGGTTGAAAAACATGGCCACCAGGGGGGCGGGGCTATTTTGCCTTATATGGCTATAGTGAAAACTTAAAAAATCTTCTCTTCCAAAAGTGTCAGGCCGATTTTCAAATAATTTTGTAGAAAAATCTTCTTCTACCAAACTGGTCGGCAGATTTTCAAATAATTTTGTATAAATGCTCCTTGGATGACCCTCTATTTGATTCCTTCAAGCCATGTTGATTGGTCAAAAAACATGGCCGCCAGGGGGACTGCGCTATTTTGCTTTATATGGCTATAGTGAAAACTTAAAAAATCTTCTCCTCCGAAAGTGTCGGACCGATTTTCAAATAATTTTGAAGAAATGTTCCTTGGATGACCCTCTATCAGATTCCATCAATCCAAGTTGATTTGTCGAAAAACATGGCCGCCAGGGGGGCGGGGCTATTTTGCCTTATATGGCTATAGTGAAAACTTAAAAAATCTTTTCAAGTAATTTTGTAGAAATGTTCCTTGGATGACCCACTTTCAGATTCCGTCAAGCCATGTTGATTGGTCAAAAAACATGGCCGCCAGTGGGCAGGGCTATTTTGCATTATATGGCTATAGTGAAAACTGAAAAATCTCCTCCAAAAGCGTCTGGCCGATTTTCAAATAATTTTGTAGAAATGTTCCTAGGGTGACCCTATATCAGATTCCTTCAAGCCAAGTTGATTGGTCAGAAACTATGGCTGCCAGGGGGCGGGGCTTATATAGCTAAAGTGAAAAAAAAATCAGGTGAGCGAATTCAGGGCCATCTGGCCCTCTTGTTACATTTATTTCAAATTTTCCCCAAACAATAAAAACATAATGTTCTTCAACATATTATGAGTATGTTAAATCAGATTGTGTTTCGGTCAAGGTCACTGTTACTTAAAATAGGAAAATAGTAATATATTTAATATCTTTAGGTAAAGTTGACTTAATATCATTTGCCTGTCCATTGCATACACAAGACTCATATTATGATCTTGACTGATTGTGACAGCCATCCAACGTGAAGATCTTTATTATCATGTATATGAATTTGTATTTATTTCCACATAGTTAATCTTGTTTCAATTCTTCGGTCATTATATGTAAATATTCTTTCTGAATTTGAATATTTTTTATATAAAATAAATAAACCGTAAAAGGATAATAACAGACAAGCGTCAGGCACCCGCGGACAGAGCTTTTGAAACAATGTTTTCAAAAATTGTCTGCTCATTAAGCGTCTGCTTGTGAGAAAGGGTTTATGTATTTAGGTTACTTCTCCGTATAATACTGAGAAGTGAAGATTTTGAGACCAGAAATTTGAAGAATGTATTTATTTAACCCTTTCCCTCATATAGACGCCTCTGCAGTAGACGACTTTTGAAAACGTAGTGACAAAAGAAGAAGTTGCTCAAACCAAGCAATTTCTCCTTTTGCCACAATGTTTTTCCACTTTTAGTAATAGGTTATCCATTGGATTATAGAGATTTTCTATTTTTTGACAAAATATGTTCAAAGCCGTTAATACCCTTTCCCACATTAAAAAAGGGAACATAGAGGCAAAAAAAAAAAAAAAAATGGAATGAAAGGATCATTATTGAATAGAGTTGAAAACATTGTGGCAAAAGGAATCAAAGTACTGAAAGTACAAGTAATGAATTATTTTGAACATGTATTGTAAAATCTAATTTATGAATGCAATTGATCATGCTATTGCACAATTTAGTCTATTTTATTATTATTAATATTTTTGTCCAGAGATTTTTTTTATCAGTTGACAGTTTTAGTAAATGTAGGATTTCAACGGCGATGCGAGCGTTTAACATGCACACTAACTCTTTCACTGAGCTTTGCGTAAAGTCTGTCAAAACACCCATGGCATATTTGTGAGATTTACATTGTTAGTTCGATTTGTTTTCGTCACCAGCGGCGGATCCAGGATTTCGGCTTGTATTATAACTATGTTTCATGTGAGTGAATTAATTATTATAAATCTATAATGTTTAACAAATCGCATAAAATAAGAATTAAAAAAATAAAAAAAGATC
Organism: Serripes groenlandicus; assembly: GCA_031761405.1. Classification (NCBI taxonomy): domain Eukaryota; kingdom Metazoa; phylum Mollusca; class Bivalvia; order Cardiida; family Cardiidae; genus Serripes; species Serripes groenlandicus. The sequence goes on along the minus strand of JASEVX010000001.1, from coordinate 184,158,621 downwards.
AGTTCCTATTGGGACTCGAACTCGCGTACATAAGTAGTCTATGATTAGTAGTTCTACACGCACTCCATTACACCATGGCACTTTGATACAACATATGAGCGTTACTTTCGTATATATATTAAGCTAACTGAATGCGCGCGTATGTAAACCATGATCTATAATTAGAAAGCCACTTTGATCATCGTTATCATGTTGGAAAAAGGAGAAACAACGGCGATGCGAGCGTTTAAAATGCACACTGACTATTTCACTGAGCTCTGCGTAGTGGCATATTTGTGAGATTAACATTGTTCTATACAGTGTGGGGTCGACTTCTAGTGAATGGGCATACGACTAAAATTCATACTCGTGCCTTATACGTACCTGCCGACAAATGAAATATATATGTGCGTACTGTTAATTTGATATTTTCTAGAAAATTGATTCGATAGTATAATTATGACTTCACTGTATTGAAATAACACGTAGAAGTCATTTTAATATCGAAAAAATACTAGGACTATTTAGGTGCAGCGAATGTGTATTCTAAGCGGAAGTGTAGTTTAACCGTGACTTCCGGAAAAAAACACGATCGCGTTAACTGTATTATTTTTTGAGAAAAAATAATTCGTTAAAAATGGCTCATCATGATCAATTTCTCCTTTTGTCACAATGTTTTCAAATGTCATCTTCTACAAAGGTGTCAGAAAGCGTCTGTATGTGGGATAGTGAAAGGTCTAAAGGACCAGAGATAACATCGGTGTAAGTGCAGTGTTATGCTGACGTGAGAAATAGGTCAATTTCTATGAATGCATGTAATTAAGGTATCTGCTCTTATTTATTTTAAAGAAATACACTTTTTAACCCAAATCTGCTGTTTGTTTTACTTGGAAAACTTGTAATTCTCAGACTCATCCCCTGTTGACACCATTTCATTTATCACATTTGATTAATGTTAACCTGATATGATACTGCTTGTCATCATGGAAAAGCATGTAAATAGATCGTTTTATTGTAATATTTTGTAGAAAATGTGTTTTGGAAAAAAGCAAAAGGGGAATTGTCTGTTGTGCATCAACTTATGGCTTTAAACGACTTCTCCTCTATAACCTCTGGGCCAATTGGGATGAAACGTCAAAGATAGGTAGTATCCTCTCCATATTCTCTTTAAATTGCTTAACAATGTTTGGATCCCTGTAGAATTCTAGTTTCCATGGCAACCAGAAAGAAAAAATTCTTCTCCTCTAAAACTTTCTATCAGATTCCTTCAAGCCATGTTGGTTGGTCTAAAACATGGCTGTTAGGTATCTGGCTGATTTTCAAATAATTTTGTAGAAATGTTCTTAGGGTGACCTGACCCTCTTGACCCTCTATCAGATCCCTTCAACCCATATTGATTGGTCTAAAAATATGGCTCCCAGGGTTCTGGACTGATATATAGCCGTATATTGAATAAAGTGAAAACTTAAAAAATCTCAACCGTATCTGGCAAACTTTCAATAGTAAAAATGTTCCTTTTGGTAGCTATTGTGATTCAAATTTTGCTTATTGGCACAGGAGCGTTACTTGGCCTTTGGTTTAAAATATAGCCATACCATGCAAAACAGCCCAGCACCCTTGGCGGTCATGTTATTTTACCAATCAACACGGCGTGAAGGTATCTGATAAAGCGTCATCCAAGGAAAATTTCTACAATTTTTTTTGAAAATGCGAACCAGTTTGATTTTTTCAAGTGTTTTCATTCGGTAGCCATGGAAACAATAATTTTGCCTGGATCCAAGAAAGTGTAAGCACTTAAAGAGATGAAATTTAGAGGATTCTTCATAGAAGATTTCATGCAAATTTGCCCAGTGGTTACAAATGAGAAGTTGTTCAAACCAAAAGTTTACGTACGCACTACGGGTAACCAGTCAGTGGATCAAAACATGTATGCTGCAAATGGTAAAGCGTTAAAGAGGCTACATAGCTGGGCATCCTCCGTCTTCCTCATGGGTCAATTCAAGTATTTATATTAATCATACATGTAAAACAAAACACAAAGTAGAAGCGAATACCTCTGTCTTTCTGTACAAGGTAACTGATTCACTGTAAGTGAATTTTATAACGCTTTAATTTTACCAACCAGAGGGTTCATAATAAACTTTGAAAAGTGGAATACAAATCACCTGTAACGCTACTCAGTATCAATAACTCGATTGTTGATAGTATGTGTTTTTGATGTTCATAACCCCTTAACACCTTTCCCGCATACAACAAAGCGGCAGATGATGACTTCGATTTATTTTATTGGGGTTTTACACCGTCTTCAACATTATTTCAGTTATATCACGTCGACATTTCACTTATTCATGATCCCTGGGTAAACAAACCAGTACTAGGCTAGAAAATGTGCCTTGTCCATGGGCACTCCACCATGACCTTCGTTTCGAGACTGGGGAATCGAACCCGGGACGCCCGGTTTCAAATCCCCGACGCTAACCACTCGACCACGGCGGATTCCTGATGACTACGAGAACTACTGCAGAAATATAGAAAACTTCTGTAAACTAAAGCATATGTTATGACATTTTTGGCAATTTTTTCCTTTTCCCAAAATGTTTTCAAATGACATCTACATGGGCGTCAAATAGTATGTAAGTGGGAAAGGGTTGAGCTAGCATACCACCTTATCAAGCTGAATATTCCAAGTTTGGTCTTTCTCAAAATTGTTTTGAGAGTATAACCGCTCTTCTTATTAAAGCTAGTCATTGATTTCTTTTGAGGTTAGGAGTTCAGGGCGAACTCCTGTGTCGAATGACACATTGGTGCCATTTTCATGTCCACATTGTGGACAGATCGTAACGGCTATTTTATTTTTCCAATAAATCTGTTTTCTGTTGATAGGATATTAGTAATTATAATACCAGAGTGGTGCAATGGTAGAGCGCCTCTCATACAAATTAAAGGTTATTGGTTCGAATCCCGTATGAGGGTTCTGCCTTTGGAATTTGTCCACTCAGACGGCGCGAGTTATGGTTATGTTTCCAAGAAGTATACGTGATTAATATATGCTGAAAGTTTGTTTTGCAATCGATGTAAAATAAGAAAGTTGGCGCGTCTCTCCTAGGACGGAACTATCCGTATAGACTTTCGCTTCCACAAGGTATTTGTCGGAGAAATCGGAAATCATGCCGGAGACGTGCGAGACACTATGTATGAGAAAAACCCGTAATAAATATAAACTACACTAAACGCTAACATATATCATGGAATTAAGTACATATGTTTTGACGATAGTGCAATTCGACTTATTTGCACATCCATAACACAGGTAATCTTATTTTCTCTTCCAAAAGTCGAGATTAGACTGGTCAGTGGTTGCATGAGATTGTGAATTATTATCTCAATATTATCAGATTCATTATTAAACGTATTATTAAAATTTTCAAGTGATTGGTCTAATCTGATTTTCCCAGATATCGAGAGCATTTCTTTCTTCAAATGCACGTGAAGTTTTCAAACCACGTGATGAATACTTATTGTTCTAAAAACACATTGAGCTTGGACTCGTCCAAGACCAATTTTGTAATATTGCTTCTTGCTACCTAGATAGTATGAATAGAAAAAGAAATAGGTGCATGGTCTGAGAATTCGTTGCAATCAAATATTTTAAATGCTTTAATAAATTTTAAGTCTGAATAAGCTGCCCTGACTTAATTCACGGTGATAATACCCCAATTCGAGAAAAATGTAGATTTCCCATTGCCTTCGTCCTCGTGGACTTACAAATCAAAATATGCACGAGATAATATGCGCAAGGCGCGAATACTTTTCGGGTATAAAATCCCTATGGGTTATGATTAACAAATATATTATCTCATGGCGGCAGAGTGGACAGGTATGTACATTTATTTCTCCAATAATGTGTTTATATTTTTCAAGTGTTTGTCAGGAGAGATCCACGTTTGTATCACATTCTGTGCTAACCACGATTTGTAGCAAAAGTATTTTGTTAAATAGTTCTACGCTTTCGTTTATTAAAATACTTATTTACGTTGACGCCTCTGCAGCAGACGACTTTCGAAATGATTGTGGTAAACTCAGAAATTAATCAAAATTAGTAAAATTCTACATTTGTTGCAATATTTTCATCTCGATTCTATATATATAGATTAATTTTTAGAGAAATGTTGGAAAATGTGAATTCTTCGATGGGTATAGACTGTGACGAGATGGTATGTACAAACGGTTGTCACGTGACTCCTACATGTAAATCTTACATACATAGATCTATGTTATGACTCCACTAAATCCTGATGAGTAATTTCTCCTTTGGCCTCAATATTTATAACTTTATTTAACAATTAATGTATCTTTTATGGATATCTTAAGACATTATTGCAATAGCTGGAAAATTGAAAGTATCTTTAAATTTCTCCTTTTGCAAAGATATTTTCAAATATTTGAAAACTCCCTTTGAATAAAAGTACACTTATTGAATAGAGTTGAAAACATGTTGACAAAAGGAGAATTTGTCTACATGTTTTCAAATGCCGTCTGCTGCAGAGGCGTCAGAAAGCGTCGTTATGAGTGAATGGTTTAAGTGTAAATTAAAGTAGAACGCGCCTCTAAAAAGATATTCGAATTTCCTCACAAATGTTTGCATCATTATAATACAGCATATGCCCAACAAGATTCTGTCTTTACTTTTTTCGTATCTAAAACAGTTTCGAAACCACGAGACTTCAAAGTATGCCACTGACGTCTCTTTTTAGAAGTCTGTCTAATTCCATTGTCAAAACAACAACAGCTCATAGTTTGGTAAATTTTACGTTGAAAACTGCAATTATATCACGATCTGCATCTTAAGAATACCTTCACGTACATATAACTTTCGTCTTTGTGCCTTACGTTTAAAAAGAATAACGCGTCTATAACGTCACTTTACAAAGAGCGAAATGGCGTCGCGTTACGCTAGAAAAGGCGAGATTTTCTTACATTTAAAAAGAATCTGTAATTCTTTTAAATCTGATCATTTATAATGTTATTACAAATACTCTCTGTCTCTGTTGTGACATTGTGGGAAAAGGAGAAAATTTCCATGTATATCGTGCATTTTCTGCTCTGTATTTTGCTGCATGTCAATTATTCCCCCTTTCCTCGCTCTCTCTCGGATTCGTCTATATACGGGAACTGGTTAAACGTGGATCGCGTCTCACGATAACAGACCTTTAAGTCAACTCAACTTTAGTAGTTTTAAGATTCATATGACAATCTTCGTATGTTCTACTTATTAAATGCCGTGCACCTGTAGTTCAATCGGTAGCGACGCGCGCTGTAAATGCAGGGGTTGTGAGCTCAAACCCCACCAAGGCCAACATTCTTGCCGACGTTTATGATGTGGATAACTGATATGAGAAAGCCAGGACACACATGGGTAGGTTAACCGACTGTCTTGATATAATTGGAAATTCGTGGAAATAAAGTGTACACACATCAACTGTTATAAAAATAACTCAGTTGATTGAAGCACAGATACACATACTTATTGTGTATACAATGTATATATGCCTCATTGAACTGAGTGTGTTTTTATAACAGTTATGTACATTTTATCTCAACACGGTTTGCATATGACATCCAACCTTTAAATACATTCTGGAATGAAAATGTACATGAATGGCTCCGTTTTAAAAATCCTGAAATCTTGGAGAAAAGTATAATTTGTGAGTGTGGGCTCTTGGGTAACATGTTTGTGGTTAATCCCAAACCTATTCAGCTCCTTACTTTTAAAAAAATCGATTTGAACTTTTTTTACATGAGTTTTCTTCCCTCTGGATAGAAATGCCACTTTAAACCCAATCAATCAATCATTCTTCTTACAGCACTTTAGACGGTATTCTCAAATATTTTAGGAAAGGGAGACATATATTGCTCAAAACGAGAAATTTCTCCTTTATTATTGCATTGTTCTATGTCGATGTGTTCCAACTTCATCACGATTGTTTACAACAAAACAAATAAATCTGTAACCCTTTACAACAAATCTGACAAGGCATCTGAATCATCTAGGCTAATGCAAATTCACTGTAAATGTTAGTATCAGTATAGTGTCAGATACATTTTTGAAAATGATGACATTGCTCAGATTGATACCAAATATTTGCTTTTACAACAATGCTTTCAATTGTTGACTACTGCAGATGCGTATTCATCTAGAAAAGGGACATGAGCTGCAGACGTCATATGAGGGGAAGGGTTGAAATTAGCTCACTTTTTTTCGAGTTTATTTTCGAGGTGTCGACCACATTTTCTATTATCGCCCCACCAACACGTGCATGCTTTTATCGAGTGACTGATCACGTGCCGCCTTAATTTGAACAATCAACACGTTGTTTATGTTCATATTTGTGAGTTTGTAAGATGGACATTTTGTCTGTTGCGAATATAATCTATCTATTCAATTTCGGGGTTGATTTTACACTCGTAGGACTATATTGGATTCCTATTCATGTATGTATTTGCCACTGTTTCCTTTCTTTCATTCTTGAGTTATACAAGTAATGTTAAATAGATAGGCTTTTATCAAGATTCCCAACACGTAAGCCAGTGTTTGGATGGCGGCTATCATTTATCAGAAATATTTTAAGCTTGACTTGTATCTGATTTTGGTTGAACCAGGGACACTATATGTAATATTGTGCCCCTGGTTGAACATACGTTCTTTTCATTTTTACATTTCCTGCGTTTACTTTTTAGTAGATGTAAATAGTAGATGTACAATTGAAAACATTGTGGTATAAAGATACATTGTAAAGGCTCTTCGTGGTCTACATTTTTCGCTACTGGTGGATCCACATTTAATTAAGATTAGTCCATAAACATGCAGCATGTCAACTATATGGGTTTGTCGTTTCGTTCTAAAAATCTAGACCGCCTCGGTGGTGTAGTAATAGAGCGTTTCGCCTCGGATGCGTGATTGAAGGGTTAGTTTTACGACTCGCTGGCTGGTGTCAGAATAAATGGACCAGTAGTACTGGTAATTAACTCAGGGAACTGTTGAAAGCAGTGTTAAACACTAAAGTAGCCAGAAATCTAGAGATAATTATTTTATACTAGATATGAGACTGTCCTTGCACATGGTTATATCCTGGTCTTTTAGAACAGTAGAGAATCTGAACCAGTTTGATCATCCGCACAGTCTGAGTTGGTCTACACTTTAGCAAAGTACTTACAAAAGCTTTTGAACCTTCTGATGAGTTGTGATGATTTTGCTCAAGCTGAACAAATACCCTGGCTGATCTGAAAATGACTATTCACAAATTCCAAATTGCCTGGACAGTCTCATATAATCATAGTGGTGTGTTTGATTTTTATGGACTTCATTAATGGTAATCAACATTTAATTCGGCCCTTTATCTCAAACAAATTAATGGAATCCGCTGTGGTCGAGTGGTTAGCGTCGGGGATTTCGAAACCGGGTGTCCCCGGTTCGATCCCCAGTCGCGGCACTACGGTCGAGGTGGAGTGCCCTTGGGCAAGGCACATTTTCTAGCCTAGTACTGGTTTGTTTACCAGGGATCATGAATAATTAAATTTAATTGCGCGCTAAATGACCTTAGCTGTCGATGCGCCATAAAACAATATACATTATTTAGTTTACACTTTGTCTTTATTCTAAGGCCCAGCTAGAGGGATATTAATCATCTCACGTGAACGATTTTCGACGCCTACAGCACTCAAGACGAACTCCTAAAACATTTTAGGAGAGGCAGATATATATATATTGCTCAAAACGAGAAATTTCTCTTTTTTGACCGGATTGCTCTAGCAATTCCGGTCTATAGATAGGCGATGACCGTCCGTCTGTCCGTCAGTCTGTCTGTCTGTCCGTCAACATTTCGGTTAAAGTTTCAGGTTGAGGCAAAATCTCAGCATTGGAAAGGGTTACAAACTTGAAACTTTGCCTGAAGGTAACCAGTAACAAGTTATATTGATTTATATGGTTACTTTGACCTTGACCTTGGTTTGTCGATTTTCAAGGTCAAATTGCCGACAATCCGTCCTTACCGTCTTCAGCGGTTTCTTGTTTACTGCATGGTTTTATGTCCATGTGTTCAAACTTCATCACGATTGTTTACACCATAACAAATAACTCTTTAACCGTTAATACACATGTTATATATATTCCCGATAGCTCAGTCGGTAACGACGCGGGCTGTCAATCCAGTGGTTGCGAGTTCGAATCCCGGCTCGGCCAACTTTCTATCCGACGTTTGACAAAAGTCATTGCGACATGCGTCATTTGTCTTCCACCAATGGGCTAAGTCTATGTGGAAAAGCAGCCAGTTGCTTGGGAAGATTGTTGTGTGGAGTACTGGTGTGAGAAAACCAGGAAACACATGTGTAGGTGAACTGGCCGCCGTGATATGACTGAGAAATTGTTAAAAACGGCGTTAAACCCCAATCAATCAACACATCTGACTAGGCAACTGAAACATTTAGGCTAATGCAGATTCACTGTAAATACTAGTATCAGTATAGTGTCGGAAACAAAATGATGGCAAATGTTTGGTTTTACAACAATGCTTTCAATTGCTTACTACTGCAGATGCGTAATCATCTAGAAAAGGGTCACGAGCTTCAGAAGTTATATGAGAAGGGTTGAAAACACCTCAGAAAAGAGCTCACCATTTTTCGAGTTCGTATTCAAGGTGTTCACTACTATTTCTATTAACGTCACTAACACGTGCATGCTTTTATCGAGTGAGTGACCACGTGACTCCTTTGAACAATCAACAAGAATTTCATTGGTTAATGAGTTTGTATAAATCTATTAGATTTCAGAGGATGATTTTAAACTCGGAAAGCTCGGAGACCTCGGAGCGCTAACTTTATATTCATGTATGTATTCACCCCTGTCTTCTTTCTTGAATTATGTTTAATAGATATACTTTTATCAAGATTCCCAACACGTTAGCTTGATACAAATATCATAAAGTATTTGGATTTCGGCTATCATTTATCAGAACTTTAAGATTTACGTGTCTGAATTTGGTTGACCATAGCTTTTCATTTTTACATTTCCTGCGTTTACTTTTTGGCATATATCGGAAATAGTAGATGTACTATTGAACACATTATGGTATATAAAGAGACTGGGTAAATTTGAAGTTCTATCTTTCCTAAAGAGTTCAGATTGTGATAAGGAGACATTGAAAGCAGAAATGAGGTCGTTCAAGGGGAAACAAGTCGGTAAAATACTGTACTATTATATAATACTACACAGACATGGACTGTACTTAAAAAATAAATCAATCTAGATGAAAACCAAATGATCGAAAATTTGATAATTAAAGAGATGAATTAATGAGAAGTATCTTGACAATTTTATGTTACCCGTTTGTTCCATACAGACGCTTAACGATTACCACTGCAGCAGATGACTTGAACATATCATGGCAAAAGAAGTTGTCGTTTCTCCTTTTTCACAATGTTTACAGCTCTTTTCATAATGTTTACAGCTTTTTTCATTAGTTGTATATCTAGATACGAAGATTTTTTATTACTTTGCTTAAAGGATAAAGTTCAGTTCCTATTGTCAGTACAATGAATTTTATGAGATTTTTTTAAATTAAATTAAACCTTTTTCCACATGCTCTTCATCATGATTTAAAAAACAACAAAACAAATGTATGTGTAGGCCAGTTAAATAGTTCAGATTGTGATAAGGAGAAGTCATAATAAGTAGATATTAGGTCGTTCAAGGGGGAGCAAGTCAGTAAAACACTTTAATATTAGGTCTACTACACCAAAATTAGCTGTACTTAAACGAAATACAATCATGATCGAAAATTTGTTAATTAAAGATTAATAATAAGTATCTTAACGATTACTTTATGTTAACCCTTTTTCACATACAGACGCTTTCCGACGCCTCTGCAGCAGACGACTTTTGAAAATAATATGGCAAAAGGAGGAGTATATGTCTCCTTTTTCACAATGTTTACAGCTCTTTTCATTAGTTGTATATCTAGGTATGAAGATGTTTTATTACTTTGCTTAAAGGACAAAGTTTAGTTCATATTATTGTCAGAACAATGAATTTTATGAAGTTTTTTAAAATTAAATTAAACCCTTTTCCACATGCAGATTGTTCTTAAGAAGGAAGATATTTACCGAATGCTCGCCTTGAAGATAGTTTGAAACAACATTTCGTTCAACAATAGGTTCTAACCTAAATCGCAAATAATGTACTGCCATCTAGCACAACTGTCAAAACATACCACATGTTCAAATCCATTATAAATATCGGACGTATTGAGTTTACAATGACCCTGTTTATCATGGTTTCATCTATTGTATACTAACTTCTGCAAATGTATATGATTGTAATGCTACAATTTTAATTCTGTATTTACAGGATGAGAATTTCAAATCTGACGGATCGACAAACGATGGATTGAATATATGAACGGAACAATTGATTATTCGTGTGGTAAGAAGTTTAGTCTTGTATTGTTTTACACATTTTAATCATTCTAAAACGTGCACTATTAGTTGGGTTCCATTTCACTTCTGAATTTCAAACATGTTTCTATAAATTTTCCAGTCATTTAAATTCTAACCATTCCCACATATACTTTATCTGCAGCAGACGACTTTGGAAGCGCCTAGGCTCAATTATGAACCTTAAGCGAATGTTTTCTTGCAAGACAAGGGTTGAAAACGGCTCACTATTTTTCGAGTTTGTTTTCGAGGTGTCGACCATATTTTCTATTATTGCCACTTTCACGTGCATGCTTTAATTGAATGACCACGTGCCGCCTTATTTGAACACTGGAATTTGGAACTACACTCCTGAACTCGGTTAAGATAACATTTTAATTTTCTAGTTTTAGCTCGCCTATTCAAAGAAATAGGGGAGCTTATGTTATCACCCCGGCGTCCGCGTTGGCGTCTGCGTTGCCAGCTTGGTCAAACCTTTGCGTGCAATTCCTTTTCTCAGACACTGTGTATGCTGTTGCTTTGAAACTTCACACACTTATTCAGGATCATTAGGGGACCTTGTATGTTAAGTCCCATAACTCTGGAATGGATTTTGACTGAATTGTGCCCCTTTTTCGACTTAGAATTTTTGGTCAAACCTTTGCGTGCAAGGCCTTTTCTCAGACACTGTGTATGCTGTTGCTTTGAACTTCACACACTTATTCAGGATCATTAGGGGACCTTGTATGTCAAGTCCCATAACTCTGGAATGGATTTTGACTGAATTGTGCCCCTTTTTGGACTTAGAAATTTGGTCAAACCTTTGCGTGCAAGGCCTTTTCTCAGAAACTGTGTATGCTGTTGCTTTCAAACAACTTCACACACTTATTCAGGGTTATTAGGGGACCTTGTATGTCAAGTCCCATAACTCTGGAATGGATTTTGACTGAATTGTGCCCCTTTTTCGACTTAGAATTTTGGTCAAACCTTTGCGTGCAAGGCCTTTTCTCAGACACTGTGTATGCTGTTGCTTTGAAACTTCACACACTTATTCAGGATCATTAGGGGACCTTGTATGTCAAGTCCCATAACTCTGGAATGGATTTTGACTGAATTGTGCCCCTTTTTGGACTTAGAAATTTGGTCAAACCTTTGCGTGCAAGGCCTTTTCTCAGACACTGTGTATGCTGTTGCTTTCAAACTTCACACACTTATTCAGGGTCATTAGGGGACCTTGTATGTCAAGTCCCATAACTCTGGAATGGATTTTGACTGAATTGTGCCCCTTTTTCGACTTAGAATTTTGGTCAAACCTTTGCGTGCAAGGCCTTTTCTCAGACACTGTGTAAGCTGTTGCTTTGAAACTTCACACACTTATTCAGGGTCATTATATATTTTGACTGAATTGTGCTCCTTTTTGGTCAAACCTTTGTGTGCAAGACCGGGAATTTTGGGTTATAGTTAGGCATTTAAGGCCTTTTCTTAGAAACTATATAATTTATGCTGTTGCTATTAAACGGTTTTCTTTCTTTTGTAAATTCATTTTCAACTGAATTATTCCACTTTTGGATTTTGGACTTTTACCAATGCTATAACTGTTCTGAAGTAGGCCCTGATAGACGATGGCCCTGATAGACGATGGCCCTGATACGCGAGCTATGTTGTCCTCCGACAACTCTTGTTTATAATACTTTTGTGTTTTCAACTGTCTAACCTCGTTCAAATTTTTGTTCCAGATATAAAGAACCGAGATGAAAGAGATATGCCTTCACCGATGAAAACACAGATAAACAAACACTAGATAAACAAACACTAGATCAACGCACACTAGACTTTAGACCTACAATACCGGACTAGGTAAGCAGAAGTTACTTACTCGTTTCTCATAATTGTTTGCTTTCCACTTGCTAACCATGTTCAGTTACATTACGTTGCTTGCTGGCTGTCTGTCTGCAACACACGATTTTGAACACATCTAGGCGGAAGAAATATGGAAAATACCTAAATGAACGTTATATTACTTGAAAGATGTTTAAAACAGCAGCAAAAGAAAAATAACTTGTTTTTAGCAATTTCTACTTTTGTCCCAATGTTTTCAAAATTTGTCTGCTTGATATTCATTTACGTCAAAGTGTGTCTACATGTGCTGAAAGGCTAAGAATTTTCTTAGTCCCCCCTTCTCATCATTCGTAACTTGTGCAAACTAAAAGATGTAAGGTTTTACTTTCTAGTTTTGAATATTCTTTTGTTTTCCATTTGCTAACTGTTCCAGTTTTTGTTCCAGATATAAAGAACCGAGATGAAAGAGATATGCCTTCACCGATGAAAACAGATAAACAAACACTAGATCAAAGCACACTAGACTTTAGACCTACAATACCGGACTAGGTAAGCAGAAGTTACTAACTCGTTTCTCATAATTGTTTGCTTTCCACTTGCTAACCATGTTCAGTTACATTACGTTGCTTGCTGTCTGTCTGTCTGCAACACACGATTTTGAACACATCTAGGCGGAAGAAATATGGAAAATACCTAAATGAACGTTATATTACTTGAAAGATGTTTAAAACAGCAGCAAAAGAAAAATAACTTGTTTTTAGCAATTTCTACTTTTGTCCCAATGTTTTCAAAATTTGTCTGCTTGATATTCATTTATGTCAAAGTGTGTCTAGATGTGCTGAAAGGCTAAGAATCTTCTTAGTCCCCCCTTCTCACCATTCGTAACGTGTTCAATCTAAAAGATGTCTGTTTTACTTCCTAGTTTTGAATATTTTTAGATCACCTGAGCCAAAGGCTCAAGGTGAGCTATTCTGATCACTTTTTGTCCGTCGTCCGTCGTCCGTCTGGTGTTAACTTTTAGCTTTAAACATCATCTCCTCCCAAACTCCAAGGACAATTTCCATGAAACATCACAGGACTGTTCCTCTGGTTGGCCTCTTTCAAAATTGTTCAAAGATTTAAATTCCATTGAGAACTTTGGTTGCTGCGGCATCAGAAAGGGGACAAAATGTCCAAACTTTAAAAATCTTCTGCTCCGAATCTGCCTGTCAGATTCAAATATAATTTGGTAGAAATGTTCCATGGGTGACCCTCTATAAAAATTGTTCAAGCCATACTGATTGGGCAAAAAACATGGCAGTCAGGCGGCATAAAAAAAGGGGCAAAATGACAAAATTTGAAAATTCCAATTTTATGAAAGTGCTTGTCTGATTTTAATAAAATATAATACGAATCTTACTGTAATGATCCTCTATTTAATTTGTTTAAGCCGTTTTGATTGGTTACACAATCATAGCAACCAGGTGTCATCACAAAAGGGGTAAATTGAACTTTTAGCTACAAATGAGAACCAACTCCTACCATTCCAATAGACCAATTTCCACAAAACATCACAGGAATGTTACTTTGGTGGTCCTCTTTCAAAATTATTCAAAGATTAAAATTCCAATAAGAACTTTGGTTGCTGCGGCATCAGAAAGGGGACAAAATGTCCAAACTTTAAAAATCTTCTCCTCCGAATCTGCCTGTCAGATTCTAATATAATTTGGTAGCAATGTTCCTTGGGTGACCCTCTATAAAAATTGTTCAAGCCATACTGATTGGGCGAAAAACATGGCAGTCAGGTTGCATCAAAAAAGGGGCAAAATGACAAAATTTGAAAATTCCATTTTTATGAAAGTGCTTGTCTGATTTTAAGCAAATATAATATGAATCTTACTGTAATGATCCTCTATTTAATTTGATTAAGCCGTTTTAATTGGTTACACAATCATAGCAACCAGGCGTCATCACAAAAGGGGTAAATTGAACTTTTAGCTACAAATGAGAACCAACTCCTACCATTCCAATAGACCAATTTCCACAAAACATCACAGGAATGTTACTTTGGTGGTCCTCTTTCAAAATTATTCAAAGATTGAAATTCCAATAAGAACTTTGGTTGCTGCGGCATCAGAAAGGGGACAAAATGTCCAAACTTTAAAAATCTTCTCCTCCGAATCTGCCTGTCAGATTCAAATATAATTTGGTAGAAATGTTCCTTGGGTGACCCTCTATAAAAATTGTTCAAGCCATACTGATTGGTCGAAAAACATGGCAGTCAGGCGGCATCAGAAAAGGGGCAAAATGACAAAATTTGAAAATTCCATTTTTATGAAAGTGCTTGTCTGATTTTAAGAAAATATAATACGAATCTTACTGTAATGATCCTCTATTTAATTTGTTTAAGCCGTTTTGATTGGTTACACAATCATATCAACCAGGCGTCATCACAAAAAGGGTAAATTGAACTTTTAGCTACAAATGACAACCAACTCCTACCATTCCAATAGACTAATTTCCACAAAACACCCCAAGAATGTTCCTTTGGTGGTCCTCTTTCAAAATTGTTCAAAGATTTAAATTCCATTGATAACTTTGGTTGCTGCGGCATCAGAAAGTGAGAAAAATACCCAAATTTTAAAATCCTTTTCCTCCATAATCTACTTGTGCGATTGCAAGATAATTTGGTAGAAATGTTCCTTAAGTGACCCTCTAAATAAACTGTTGAAGCCATATTGATTTCGTTGAAAAACAGGGCAGCAAGGCGGCATCAGGAAAGGTGCAAAATGACAAAAACTTTATAATTCCATTCTTATTAAAGTTCTTGTTAGATTTCAAGATATAAATGGCCTTTACTGATAAGCTGTTTCTTGAGAAGTGTCCACTCCTTTGCAGTTTCATTTGCACTCCCTGATAAAATTTTCCCAGATATTTGCAGTTAAATATTTGCTACTAATTTACTATCAATTAGGTGATCGATTTAGGGCCATCTTGGCCCTCTTGTTTTGTTTTCCATTTGCTAACTGTTCCAGTTTTTGTTCCAGATATAAAGAATTGAGATGAAAGAGATACAAACACTAGATGAACGCACACTAGACTTTAGACCTACAATACCGGACTAGGTAAGCAGAAGTTACTTACTCGTTTCTCATAATTGTTTGCTGCCACTTGCTAACCATGTTCAGTTACATTACGTTGCTTGCTGTCTGTCTGCAACACACGATTTTGAACACATCTAGGCTTAAGAAATATGGAAAATACCTAAATGAACGTTATATTACTTGAAAGATGTTTAAAACAGCAGCAAAAGAAAAATAACTTGTTTTTAGCAATTTCTACTTTTGTCCCAATGTTTTCAAAATTTGTCTGCTTGATATTCATTTATGTCAAAGTGTGTCTACATGTGCTGAAAGGCTAAGAATCTTCTTAGTCCCCCCTTTTCACCATTCGTCACGTGTTCAATCTAAAAGATGTCGGTTTTACTTTCTAGTTTTGAATATTCTTTTCTTTTCCATTTGCTAACTGTTCCAGTTTTTGTTCCAGATATAACGAACCGAGATGAAAGAGATCCGCCTTCAGAGATGAAAACACAGATCAACGCACACTAGACTTCATAGCTACACTCCCCTACTAGGTATGGAGTAATTACTTGCTCGTTTCGAATTATTGTAGCCTTAGAAGCAACTACTCGTTTTTAACCATGTCTACATTTGTCACAATGTTTTCAAAAACCGCATCATTTGCATCAAAATGCGTCTGCATGTGGATAAAGGTTAGGAAGTTTGTTGAGCAATTTCTACGTCATAATGTTTTCAAAAGTAGACTCCTTTAAATGCATCAAAATGCGTCTACACGAGGGAACTGGTCAAAACGTTTCTAAGAACCATTTGTGACTTTCGATCGACCAGTGTAGATCCAGAAGTTACTTACTCGTTTCTCATAATTGTTTGCTTTCCACTTGCTAACCATGTTCAGTTACATTACGTTGCTTGCTGTCTGTCTGTCTGTCTGTCTGCAACACACGATTTTGAACACATCTAGGCGGAAGAAATATGGAAAATACCTAAATGAACGTCCTTCACGCAGCGACTAGGTAAGGATTAATTACTTGCTCGTTTCGAATAAATGTGGGAAAAGGAGCATTAACTGTTCGATTTGAACCATGTCTACTACGTTTGTCACAATGTTTTCAAAAGCCGCATCATATGCATCTACATTGCGTCTACATGTTGGAAAGGATTAGGAAGTTTGTTTAGCATTTTCTACTTTTGTCACAATGTTGTTAATACTCGACTGCTTCAATGATTGCATCGAAATGCGTCTACAGGTTTCATTTACATTCACAGATCAAAGACACAGACCAAGGCACAGCACACTGGTGGACTTCAGAACTACGCCTTCTTCACGCAGCGACAAGGTAAGGATTAATTACTTGCTCGTTTCGAATAAATGTGGGAAAAGGAGCATTAACTGTTCGATTTGAACCATGTCTACTACGTTTGTCACAATGTTTTCAAAAGCCGCATCATATGCATCTACATTGCGTCTACATGTTGGAAAGGATTAGGAAGTTTGTTTAGCATTTTCTACTTTTGTCACAATGTTGTTAATACTCGACTGCTTCAATGATTGCATCGAAATGCGTCTACAGGTTTCATTTACATTCACAGATCAAAGACACAGACCAAGGCACAGCACACTGGTGGACTTCAGAACTACGCCTTCTTCACGCAGCGACAAGGTAAGGATTAATTACTTGCTCGTTTCGAATAAATGTGGGAAAAGGAGCATTAACTGTTCGATTTGAACCATGTCTACTACGTTTGTCACAATGTTTTCAAAAGCCGCATCATATGCATCTACATTGCGTCTACATGTTGGAAAGGATTAGGAAGTTTGTTTAGCATTTTCTACTTTTGTCACAATGTTGTTAATACTCGACTGCTTCAATGATTGCATCGAAATGCGTCTACAGGTTTCATTTACATTCACAGATCAAAGACACAGACCAAGGCACAGCACACTGGTGGACTTCAGAACTACGCCTTCTTCACGCAGCGACAAGGTAAGGATTAATTACTTGCTCGTTTCGAATAAATGTGGGAAAAGGAGCATTAACTGTTCGATTTGAACCATGTCTACTACGTTTGTCACAATGTTTTCAAAAGCCGCATCATATGCATCTACATTGCGTCTACATGTTGGAAAGGATTAGGAAGTTTGTCTTGCATTTTCTACTTTTGTCACAATGTTGTTAATACTCGACTGCTTCAATGATTGCATTGAAATGCGTCTACAGGTTTCATTTACATTCACAGATCAAAGACACAGACCAAGGCACAGCACACTGGTGGACTTCAGAACTACGCCTCCTTCACGCAGCGACAAGGTAAGGATTAATTACTTGCTCGTTTCGAATAAATGTGGGAAAAGGAGCATTAACTGTTCGATTTGAACCATGTCTACTACGTTTGTCACAATGTTTTCAAAAGCCGCATCATATGCATCTACATTGCGTCTACATGTTGGAAAGGATTAGGAAGTTTGTTTAGCATTTTCTACTTTTGTCACAATGTTGTTAATACTCGACTGCTTCAATGATTGCATCGAAATGCGTCTACAGGTTTCATTTACATTCACAGATCAAAGACACAGACCAAGGCACAGCACACTGGTGGACTTCAGAACTACGCCTTCTTCACGCAGCGACAAGGTAAGGATTAATTACTTGCTCGTTTCGAATAAATGTGGGAAAAGGAGCATTAACTGTTCGATTTGAACCATGTCTACTACGTTTGTCACAATGTTTTCAAAAGCCGCATC
This sequence comes from Serripes groenlandicus, assembly GCA_031761405.1. Lineage (NCBI taxonomy): Eukaryota > Metazoa > Mollusca > Bivalvia > Cardiida > Cardiidae > Serripes > Serripes groenlandicus. Next base: position 184,140,531 of record JASEVX010000001.1, on the reverse strand, counting down.
ATATGCATCTACATTGCGTCTACATGTTGGAAAGGATTAGGAAGTTTGTTTAGCATTTTCTACTTTTGTCACAATGTTGTTAATACTCGACTGCTTCAATGATTGCATCGAAATGCGTCTACAGGTTTCATTTACATTCACAGATCAAAGACACAGACCAAGGCACAGCACACTGGTGGACTTCAGAACTACGCCTTCTTCACGCAGCGACAAGGTAAGGATTAATTACTTGCTCGTTTCGAATAAATGTGGGAAAAGGAGCATTAACTGTTCGATTTGAACCATGTCTACTACGTTTGTCACAATGTTTTCAAAAGCCGCATCATATGCATCTACATTGCGTCTACATGTTAGGAAGTTTGTAGAGCAATTTCTACGTCATAATGTTTTCAAAAGTCGACTCCTTTTAATGCATCAAAATGCGTCTACATGAGGGAACTGGTCAAAACGTTTTTAAGAACCATTTGTGACTTTCGATCGACCAGTGTAGATCGAGATACAGATATATGCGGATGCACACATTGATCTGAGACTACACTGGTCCCACATGATAAGTGTGCAGGTTTAATTGATATTCACAACATTTACACGGAAAGAAAATAACAAATAGTACGTTTTCATGGAGTGCATCTCAAGTACTCATTAATCCTTTCCCACATACAAATAAATCTGCAACAGACGATTTTGAACACATCTAGGCGGAAGAAATATGGAAAATACCTAAATGAACGTTGTATTACTTGAAAGATGTTCAAAACATAGCAGCAAAAGAGAAATAACTTGTTTTTAGCAATTTCTACTTTTGTCCCAATGTTTTCAAAATGTGTCTGCTTGATATTCATTTTCGTCAAGGTGTCTACATTTGCTGAAAGGCTAAGAATCGTCTTAGATCCTCCTTGTCACCATTCGTAACGTGTGCAAACGAAACATGTGTCTGTAATATAGAACAGAACGGAAGCTTTATTCATATATGATTCTTCAAACCATTTACAATATACGAATATTTGTTTGCTTTGCACATGCTAATCATGTTCTGTTTTTGTCCCAGATATAAAGAACCGAGATGAAAGAGATCAGCTTGTATAGATGACTACACAGACATTAGAAGAATGGATCAACGCACACTGGACCTTGGAACTACACTCCTGAACTCGGTTAAGATAATATTTTAATTTTCATAGTTTTGTGTTTTCCACTGTCTAACCTCGTTTAAATTTTGTTCCAGATATAAAGAACCGAGATGAAAGATATCAGCTTGCATAGATGACTACACAGACATTAGAAGAATGGATCAACGCACACTGGACCTTGGAACTACTCCTGAACTCGGTTAAGATAACATTTTAATTTTCATAGTTTTCTGTTTTCCAATGTCTAACCTCGTTCAAATTGTGTTCCAGATATAAAGAACCGAGATGAAAGAGATCAAAGACACAGACCAAGGCACAGCACACTGGTGGACTTCAGAACTACGCCTTCTTCACGCAGCGACAAGGTAAGGATTAATTACTTGCTCGTTTCGAATAAATGTGGGAAAAGGAGCATTAACTGTTCGATTTGAACCATGTCTACTACGTTTGTCACAATGTTTTCAAAAGCCGCATCATATGCATCTACATTGCGTCTACATGTTGGAAAGGATTAGGAAGTTTGTTTAGCATTTTCTACTTTTGTCACAATGTTGTTAATACTCGACTGCTTCAATGATTGCATCGAAATGCGTCTACAGGTTTCATTTACATTCACAGATCAAAGACACGGACCAAGGCACAGCACACTGGTGGACTTCAGAACTACGCCTTCTTCACGCAGCGACAAGGTAAGGATTAATTACTTGCTCGTTTCGAATAAATGTGGGAAAAGGAGCATTAACTGTTCGATTTGAACCATGTCTACTACGTTTGTCACAATGTTTTCAAAAGCCGCATCATATGCATCTACATTGCGTCTACATGTTGGAAAGGATTAGGAAGTTTGTTTAGCATTTTCTACTTTTGTCACAATGTTGTTAATACTCGACTGCTTCAATGATTGCATCGAAATGCGTCTACAGGTTTCATTTACATTCACAGATCAAAGACACAGACCAAGGCACAGCACACTGGTGGACTTCAGAACTACGCCTTCTTCACGCAGCGACAAGGTAAGGATTAATTACTTGCTCGTTTCGAATAAATGTGGGAAAAGGAGCATTAACTGTTCGATTTGAACCATGTCTACTACGTTTGTCACAATGTTTTCAAAAGCCGCATCATATGCATCTACATTGCGTCTACATGTTGGAAAGGATTAGGAAGTTTGTTTAGCATTTTCTACTTTTGTCACAATGTTGTTAATACTCGACTGCTTCAATGATTGCATCGAAATGCGTCTACAGGTTTCATTTACATTCACAGATCAAAGACACGGACCAAGGCACAGCACACTGGTGGACTTCAGAACTACGCCTTCTTCACGCAGCGACAAGGTAAGGATTAATTACTTGCTCGTTTCGAATAAATGTGGGAAAAGGAGCATTAACTGTTCGATTTGAACCATGTCTACTACGTTTGTCACAATGTTTTCAAAAGCCGCATCATATGCATCTACATTGCGTCTACATGTTGGAAAGGATTAGGAAGTTTGTTTAGCATTTTCTACTTTTGTCACAATGTTGTTAATACTCGACTGCTTCAATGATTGCATCGAAATGCGTCTACAGGTTTCATTTACATTCACAGATCAAAGACACAGACCAAGGCACAGCACACTGGTGGACTTCAGAACTACGCCTTCTTCACGCAGCGACAAGGTAAGGATTAATTACTTGCTCGTTTCGAATAAATGTGGGAAAAGGAGCATTAACTGTTCGATTTGAACCATGTCTACTACGTTTGTCACAATGTTTTCAAAAGCCGCATCATATGCATCTACATTGCGTCTACATGTTGGAAAGGATTAGGAAGTTTGTTTAGCATTTTCTACTTTTGTCACAATGTTGTTAATACTCGACTGCTTCAATGATTGCATCGAAATGCGTCTACAGGTTTCATTTACATTCACAGATCAAAGACACAGACCAAGGCACAGCACACTGGTGGACTTCAGAACTACGCCTTCTTCACGCAGCGACAAGGTAAGGATTAATTACTTGCTCGTTTCGAATAAATGTGGGAAAAGGAGCATTAACTGTTCGATTTGAACCATGTCTACTACGTTTGTCACAATGTTTTCAAAAGCCGCATCATATGCATCTACATTGCGTCTACATGTTGGAAAGGATTAGGAAGTTTGTTTAGCATTTTCTACTTTTGTCACAATGTTGTTAATACTGGACTGCTTCAATGATTGCATCGAAATGCGTCTACAGGTTTCATTTACATTCACAGATCAAAGACACAGACCAAGGCACAGCACACTGGTGGACTTCAGAACTACGCCTCCTTCACGCAGCGACAAGGTAAGGATTAATTACTTGCTCGTTTCGAATAAATGTGGGAAAAGGAGCATTAACTGTTCGATTTGAACCATGTCTACTACGTTTGTCACAATGTTTTCAAAAGCCGCATCATATGCATCTACATTGCGTCTACATGTTGGAAAGGATTAGGAAGTTTGTTTAGCATTTTCTACTTTTGTCACAATGTTGTTAATACTCGACTGCTTCAATGATTGCATCGAAATGCGTCTACAGGTTTCATTTACATTCACAGATCAAAGACACAGACCAAGGCACAGCACACTGGTGGACTTCAGAACTACGCCTTCTTCACGCAGCGACAAGGTAAGGATTAATTACTTGCTCGTTTCGAATAAATGTGGGAAAAGGAGCATTAACTGTTCGATTTGAACCATGTCTACTACGTTTGTCACAATGTTTTCAAAAGCCGCATCATATGCATCTACATTGCGTCTACATGTTGGAAAGGATTAGGAAGTTTGTTTAGCATTTTCTACTTTTGTCACAATGTTGTTAATACTCGACTGCTTCAATGATTGCATCGAAATGCGTCTACAGGTTTCATTTACATTCACAGATCAAAGACACAGACCAAGGCACAGCACACTGGTGGACTTCAGAACTACGCCTTCTTCACGCAGCGACAAGGTAAGGATTAATTACTTGCTCGTTTCGAATAAATGTGGGAAAAGGAGCATTAACTGTTCGATTTGAACCATGTCTACTACGTTTGTCACAATGTTTTCAAAAGCCGCATCATATGCATCTACATTGCGTCTACATGTTAGGAAGTTTGTAGAGCAATTTCTACGTCATAATGTTTTCAAAAGTCGACTCTTTTTAATGCATCAAAATGCGTCTACATGAGGGAACTGGTCAAAACGTTTTTAAGAACCATTTGTGACTTTCGATCGACCAGTGTAGATCGAGATACAGATATATGCGGATGCACACATTGATCTGAGACTACACTGGTCCCACATGATAAGTGTGCAGGTTTAATTGATATTCACAACATTTACACGGAAAGAAAATAACAAATAGTACGTTTTCATGGAGTGCATCTCAAGTACTCATTAATCCTTTCCCACATACAAATAAATCTGCAACAGACGATTTTGAACACATCTAGGCGGAAGAAATATGGAAAATACCTAAATGAACGTTGTATTACTTGAAAGATGTTCAAAACATAGCAGCAAAAGAGAAATAACTTGTTTTTAGCAATTTCTACTTTTGTCCCAATGTTTTCAAAATGTGTCTGCTTGATATTCATTTTCGTCAAGGTGTCTACATTTGCTGAAAGGCTAAGAATCGTCTTAGATCCTCCTTGTCACCATTCGTAACGTGTGCAAACGAAACATGTGTCTGTAATATAGAACAGAACGGAAGCTTTATTCATATATGATTCTTCAAACCATTTACAATATACGAATATTTGTTTGCTTTGCACATGCTAATCATGTTCTGTTTTTGTCCCAGATATAAAGAACCGAGATGAAAGAGATCAGCGTGTATAGATGACTACACAGACATTAGAAGAATGGATCAACGCACACTGGACCTTGGAACTACACTCCTGAACTCGGTTAAGATAATATTTTAATTTTCATAGTTTTGTGTTTTCCACTGTCTAACCTCGTTTAAATTTTGTTCCAGATATAAAGAACCGAGATGAAAGATATCAGCTTGCATAGATGACTACACAGACATTAGAAGAATGGATCAACGCACACTGGACCTTGGAACTACTCCTGAACTCGGTTAAGATAACATTTTAATTTTCATAGTTTTCTGTTTTCCAATGTCTAACCTCGTTCAAATTGTGTTCCAGATATAAAGAACCGAGATGAAAGAGATCAAAGACACAGACCAAGGCACAGCACACTGGTGGACTTCAGAACTACGCCTTCTTCACGCAGCGACAAGGTAAGGATTAATTACTTGCTCGTTTCGAATAAATGTGGGAAAAGGAGCATTAACTGTTCGATTTGAACCATGTCTACTACGTTTGTCACAATGTTTTCAAAAGCCGCATCATATGCATCTACATTGCGTCTACATGTTGGAAAGGATTAGGAAGTTTGTTTAGCATTTTCTACTTTTGTCACACTGTTGTTAATACTCGACTGCTTCAATGATTGCATCGAAATGCGTCTACAGGTTTCATTTACATTCACAGATCAAAGACACGGACCAAGGCACAGCACACTGGTGGACTTCAGAACTACGCCTTCTTCACGCAGCGACAAGGTAAGGATTAATTACTTGCTCGTTTCGAATAAATGTGGGAAAAGGAGCATTAACTGTTCGATTTGAACCATGTCTACTACGTTTGTCACAATGTTTTCAAAAGCCGCATCATATGCATCTACATTGCGTCTACATGTTGGAAAGGATTAGGAAGTTTGTTTAGCATTTTCTACTTTTGTCACAATGTTGTTAATACTCGACTGCTTCAATGATTGCATCGAAATGCGTCTACAGGTTTCATTTACATTCACAGATCAAAGACACAG